>CAUDMG010004085.1:0-82500 GCA_958450375.1 Homarus gammarus | reverse complement strand
CTCGAAGAATCTCAGCAACTTTGAGCAGTGTCAGTGACAGTGATTTTCTGTGAAGTGTTTAGTGCATTGTGTGTTCGTGCCATTCATGTGTGACCTTGTTCTAAAGGATTCCCAAGGTATACGGCACGTTCTGGGCATTTGTAAGGAGTAGAGTTCAGTGCACCCGTCTCTGACCGCGTTCTGAGGGTAACTGGGCTGACTGGAAGTCGCCGCGCCTCTCCCTCCACCCCCTCACAGCGCCGCCTCCACCCCCCCTCACAGCTGGGGCGAGACGCTTTGCCCGCCCGGGACACACACTCACTCACACACATACATGTACTAACACTCGCTGACCGCGCGGCTTCCTTATATATATTTTATATATATAGTCTACTTATCTGTGTATTTAATTAATTTTTTTGTCTGAAATCTTGTTGATACGACGGGCTGACCGGTCAACACTGATTTAAGACATAGTACACAGATGAAGTAGTTATGTCTCACGCCTTACGTAGCCGTGGACCCAGGGTCTGGATGAGTCAGGCGGGTGATAGCCCCGCAGAGATGGATGACCAGGCCGGCCACGACGCTCCAGCCCCCACATCGCGCAGTCCCTCACCTCAATATTCAGCGTTGTCTCCAGAGATAATTGCTTTACTGAAGTTTATGAGAGATGAGAAACGCGAGGATGAAGCCCACAGACGTTTGGCGGATGAGCACAGAAGGCAAGCAGAGGCAGAACGAGACAACCAACGGAGATTGGAAGACAGTGAACGGTTTGAAGCCTTGATATCTCGCCTCACTGTTAACCAAGCCCCTGGCTCTAACACTGCCTCGGTACTGACTGGTTCAGATACCTCATCCATGCTTCCTTCACGCCCCCCAGCCCCACCTAAAGCAGCAGCTCAAACGCCGCCCATCTTGAAGCCTGATGAGACTTTCCAGACTTTTCGTGAATGGCGGCGACGGTGGACTGATTATTCTACAATGGTGGATCTCCAGAGTTTGTCACAGCCTAAACAACTCATCCAGCTGCGTATGTGCCTGTCCTTGGAAATTCAGCGTGTCTTGGAACATACGTTGCAGGTACCCCCAACCTCTTCGCTGTCTGTAGAGGAGGTACTGGACGTTCTACAACGGCACATCAAAGGACAGCAGAATGAAGCTCTGCGCAGGAGGGAATTGTTTAGCTGCAGACAGATGGAGGGTGAGTCTTTTGATGCCTTTTACGTGCGTCTTAAGAGAGCCTCGGAAGAGGTAGATATATGTCCAGGCCACCACCAGCAGTGCGAGGAGACCCAGTTGAAGCAGGTGATCCTGATGGGTGTTAAGGACGAGGAACTTGTCCAACGCCTCACCTCCCTCGACTCTTCCTCTTCTCTTAAGGATGTGTCGACGATATGTCGCTCCTATGAGGCTGCAAGGTGTGCCACCTCTGCCATCCGTGCTCCCCCTACAGCTGTACGCGCTGTGTCCCGGTACAAGAAGGACAAGAAGTCTGTTCCTACGCCTTCGCCCACCACGTCCACGCCCGGTTTATTTTGCAACAACTGTGGTAAGCAGCACGGAACACAGGTGTGTCCAGCTGCTCAGTCTACCTGCAACAGTTGTGACCGTAAGGGCCACTGGTCACTCACAGTACGGTGCCCAGCCAAACGCGTCCAGTGCAATGTGTGTGGTCGTCTGGGCCACTATGACAAGTGTTGCCCTTCCAACATACCCAAGGGACCGTGTCGGCGGAAGTTTCAGCCCCCTTCCACCAGAGAGGGCCGCCCACAGTCTTCCAATCAGAGGCACGACGACTCCTGACAACGCTCGAGCCACATTAGGAATGTGTGCTCCCCCCCGCGTCCCAGGACCAAAGTCCCCCAGTACATCAGCGTCATCGTGACCTACGGCGGTGTGTCATCCCGTCTTCAGATGTTGCCCGACACCGGCGCTGATGCTACAGTCATCGGTCCCCAGCATTTGCAATGCTTGGGGCTCTCTCCAAGTGATCTAGGACCGCCCCCCAAGGATCTCCGCTTTATGGCAGATGGTTCACAGATGACCCCGGCCCTAGGTTCACTCTATGCACACGTCACCTTTGGCAACAGGTCGTGTCAAGCCTGGATTGATGTGCATAATGGCGTCCCGACTCCTTTGCTGTCCTACAGACATTGCCAAGAGTTGGCCATCATCTCCCAGGACTTCCCAACACCGATTCTCGAGGTAAAACACGCCAACAGGGTGCACGAAGGGAGCAGCAACTACCCTGCTGCCGCCCTACCCCTACCTCTGGCCAGTGACACCTCTCCTTCGGTAGTTGTCCCTGCTGCTTCAAGTCTCCACGCCTTGGCTCGCCTCCACGACAGTCACTGTGGAGCCGAGGCCACCAAACGGCGTGCAAGACAGACTGTGTTCCTGCCTGGCATCGACCCCGACATCTCCAATGCTGTCCAGGTGTGTAAGCCCCGCCGCGTATTACAACCCAGCCAGCAGCAGGAATCCTTTATGAGTGACGACAACCCCACCCGCCCCTTTGAGTCTGTGTCGGCCGACTTTTTCTGTGTGTCAGGAAAGTCCTTCCTCGTTATCGTCGACCGTCTCTCTGGTTGGCCGGTTGTCATCAAGTGCGGTAATGACACGACGTCTGCCGCCACCATCAGCAAGTTCCGCCACTACTTCCGTGACGTGGGCGTTCCTGCACGCCTGCGAACCGACGGAGGGCCTCAGTTCACAAGCCGGGACTTTGCTGTGTTCCTTGACCGATGGGGAGTCCGGCATGTGTTGTCATCGCCCCATTACCCGCAGTCCAACGGCCACGCTGAGGCTGCTGTCAAATCCCTGAAGCACCTCATCCTTAAGGTGGCCCCTTCTGGGAACATTGACTGCGAGGCCTTCGACAGGGGTCTTCTTGAACTCCGCAACACACCTAACTACACCGGACGCTCCCCTGCCCAGGTCTTGTATGGACGCCCCCTTCGTTCTTGTGTCCCTGCTCACCCTCAATCCTTCTCCAAGGAGTGGCAGGCCAAGACAGAGGATTGTGATCGCCGAGCCGCCGAACGTGTTCAGGACGTCGTCGCCCGCTACAATGACCACGCCCGTTCTCTCCCCAGGTTGAGTGTCGGCACCCAAGTCCGTGTTCAGGACCCGACCTCCCTACGTTGGGACAAAGTAGGCGTAGTCATGGGTCTCGGCAGGTCACGGGACTACCAGGTGCGGTTACCCAGTGGTCGTGTGTGGTGGAGGAACCGCCGTTTTCTCCGCCCCGTAACAATGCCTTCTGCTGGCCCCGCCACCAGTGTTGAGTCCCATACCCTTCCCAGTGATGAAGCCCCTCGACGCTCAGAACGGATCCAAAAGAAAAGGTCCGCTCAAGACTTTGCTATGAGCGTATAGGGGGGAGGGAGGTGTATGTATATTATGTATGCTGGATTATATATCATGTACGTATATTATGTATGTGCTCCATTTATGTATTATTTATTCAGCCTAGCTAGCAGCGTGTGGCAATGTTATTACCATATCCCACATGCCTAATTAATGTGCCTGGCGACGTATGGAAGCTGCTAATGTATCACTTGCCATACGTCGCCTATAGCAGTTGATAAGGAGCCTAGCTAAGGGAGAGTGCTGCTTCCCTCTGTGTACATACTCTTATCCAGTAAACCGAACCTACAAAACTATACAGGTGTTTGTGTTCTCTCCTGTATATAGAACTTATTATTCAGAACCTAACACCTTCTAACAATGAACTAATACGGAAGTCACAAGAAGCTAATGAGTTTTGGGGTACGTTTATGTCATTCACAAAAATAGAGAGAGAGAGAGAGACAGAGATAGAGAGAGAGAGAGAGAGACGAGACAGACAAACAGACAGACAGAGAGCTGGCTTTCACCGTCTTACCTCACTCGTCACACACTTGTCGCCTGTGATGATCCAGGAGTGAACGCCGATAGGATATTCGGTGGGGACCTTCATCATCATATAACCCGTCAGGTTCTCGTGGCCTCTACTTGTCAACTTCCAGGTGGCGTTGTCACTGTCCCAGGAGATGCCAGTGAAGTGCGGCCCATGGAATTGTGGTTTGTTGTTTTTATAGTCTCTGAGGAAGAGATTTCTGTCGATAACTGAATCCTTACACAGTCCCCGCACTCTGAACGATGGTGTAGCGGTGAAGTTACAGAGAGGACACACAAGGAACTGGCAAGGTGTTCTGTACCAGTCATAGGGGAAGTCAGCGCCGCCTACACTAGCACACAACTGACCTGCTTTGACTTTATCAAACCCGGTGACTAGTTTATCCCAAGTGAGGTGCTGGTTGGTGTTCACGGTCAGCCATTCATCAGTGTTGAGGTCACCTTTAAACCCGAGCCAGTAGAGCGTCCCGAAGGAATCCACACACAGGTCATTAAACTTAAAAAATTCGTCGAATATTTGGGTGTTTTCTTCCTCGCTGGTCGGTATAGCCATCAACCCCTTCATCCCGGAACAGGCGGCGAAGGCGGAATCAAAATTCATTTTCACCGGGAGCATCACAAGTCTGCTGGCGTCTTCCTGACAGAGGGATTCCAGCGGCGCCACAGAAACACGGACTCGACCTCTTTGGGTGAACATGGTCATGCCCTCGTCGAAGTAGAGAAATGGCTTCACGTTGGTCTCAGGTTCTTGACATTTGACGTAGGCCTTGAGGTAGGCAGGGGGCAGCACCTCAGGGTACAGGAGGAGTTGAGCCACGTCGTTGTGAACACTCTGACGGACGTTGAAACCTCCCTCAATGTTGTCCAGGTCTTGGTTCATGACGAAGCGCCCGCCACCAGCGATATTTAGTTGCTCAGGAGACTCTGTCTTCACCGTCGCCTCCCGGTACTGCAACAGCCACCACCACCACCACCATAGATTTTAACCCTTTGAGGGCGAGGCAAAACATAAAGGTACATATGACAAGATGCAACATTGATTCATTAAGACACACACACACACACACACACACTTGTGACCAGAATATTTCACATACTGTATAATTTAGAGTACGTACTTAATTTACATCCATAGATGTATAATAAAGAGCATTCATTATTCAATGACCTGTAGAGGGTAGAGGTTGTTCATAGGTTATATCGCTCGGCGTAAGACGTAGCAGCCGGCTTCAGTCGGGCTGACAGGCAGAGTGTTATGACTACGCTTAAGTGTCGCAGTATGATGCAACCCTCCTCTGAGTAATTAGGTAATTCTTTGAACACTGACTTAATTGCTCATATTTGGTAATTGGGTACTTTTCTTCACACTTGCACTGCATCAAGTATTTTAGATAGTTAGATAATTAATGTATTGTATATAGATAGTAGCACCGTCAGTAAGAATGATTCATGGGTCAACGAGATCATTTCCAACTGGTTATTTATAAAACATAACATCAACACAGCTGAATGGTGGTCGGCAGTACATTCCAGGGAGGTGATTATTTCCTCCTTCGAGTACATTCTAGAAGCTTGACTCATGGATCACTCTAGTGGTGCGTGTATGAAGGACTCTCCCCTGGTGTGGCAAACGGCAGGCCCTTGAGTTAAGCTTTTGCTGGACCCCACACCACACACATCTATCACTGAGACCACCTCAGTACAAGGACGCCTAACAATGAGAAAACCTCAGTTCTTGAGCAACTAACACTGGGACCACCTCAGTACTAGATCACGGGGCCAGCCTGTTTCTCTATACAGTTGTAGAGTGGACCTGTAAATACACGTTGTACATACACAAGTGTCGTGTATAACTAACCCACTTTTATGGAAGACGTGAAACCAAGGTAGATATTAAGTAGCGACAGTCTCCGACATTTTGTTGATCACAACGGGACTCTAAATAACTACAAGCAAATTACTTTTAAGTGGGACGTTCTCCTGGCAAGTCCCACCCTGCATCGGCCTTACAGGTTTACAGGCTTACAGGTGGTGGCAGTTTTATGGGATAATTCCTAACCTCTGAAGAGAGTTACAGTGTCTATGACTTACTACAAGTTACGGCATCTACCTAGTTCTACAAGCGTTCACTTCTACGTCTACGCCGGGTCTACACGTTCCAGACAGCTCCTGCCTGATTCATCATTACTGAGTTCCTGAGTGACATCTGTTGTCAGTTAAGTGCTGTGTCTCTAGAGGGGGCAGTTCAAAGGATATCGAAGTCTTTAAACTGCTAGGTGAACATATGGGCACGGGGGTGGGGGAAACTGCAGTGGGAGCGGGTAAACAAAGTGAAAGATTACAGGGCAATAGTGTTAGGAATGATGACAAAACGATATTAAACAGGGAGTTTAAAACTAAACGCGGTAAAGGGAGGACTCAGAACACCACTAACTTAAATGTCCATTACGCGAACAGTAGAAGTATGAGAAACAAAATGAATGATATTAGGGCCTTGGTTTGTACTGAAAAAATCGATATAATAGCATTCACTGAAACATGGATAAACCTAGACTCACGTGAGTTGCCGGGTCGAATACAAAATTGCGGGTTACAAATTGTTCCATACCGATAGGCAGACCAGGAAAGGAGGCGGAGTAGCAATCTATGTTAGGGATAATCTGAAGTGTGAAATAAATAAGGAAATAAAATATGAGCGGAATATAGAAACAATTTGGATAGAATTAAGCGACGGTAGGGAAAAATTAATCACAGGAGTAATATATAGACCTCCCAATCTTGATAGAGTCAATGAGCGACTTATCTGGGATGAAATGCACAGGGCTTCCATACACAACAAAGTCTGTATAGTAGGCGACTTTAACCTTGGCCAAGTAGATTGGATTGACCTTACGGGTAACTCAGAATCAGAGGATTTTCTCGAGACGATTCAGGACTGTTTCCTAAGTCAACATATAACCAAACCCACACGGGGTAATAATATACTCGATTTAGTTCTGTCGAACAGAGAAAACCTCATTAGCAATGTCGAGGTAGGGAATAAATTTGCAAACAGCGATCACAAAGAAATTAGATTCCAGTTAGATTTTCAGGGTAGACGAAAGGAAAATTCCACTAAAGTCCCAGATTTCAGAAGGGCAAACTTTGACAGTTTAAAGAGGCAGCTGAGAGAGGGGGTGTCGCGCTTGGCCGTGAACACGATAGACGACTCAGACCTGATAACGACATCTGAGATCGCTGCGTTCCACGACAATTTAAATAATGAGTTACTTAATGCACAAAGGCAGAACATACCATACAAAAAACTCAGATCAGACAAAAATGACCCTAAATGGATAAATAATTATTTAAAGAACATCATTGGCCAAAGGAAGGCTATAGGTAGAAGGATAAAGCGTGGCGAAATTTACCTCCAGGATTATTATAAGATATTGGCGAGTAGGGTTAAAACCGAGATAAGGAAAGCCAAGAGGAATAATGAGGTAAGGATAGCAAGGGAGGCGAAGACAAACCCCAAAGGATTCTACCAATTGTATCAAACAAAAACACGAGAAAAGATTGGACCAATACGGTCAGATACCGGCGAGCTCACTGATAACGACGGAGAAATGAGCAATAATTTGAATAAATATTTTTCAACAGTTTTCACCACCGAAAATTTAAACATGATACCCCAGGCACCGACTCTATTCAGAGATAGTGAAGAAAACAAATTAAGTGAGATAGTAGTGACTAGTAACGATGTTAGTAAGCAAATAGACAAACTAAAGCCTAATAAGTCACCTGGTCCCGATGATATATTTGCCAGAGTATTAAAGGAATGTAAGGAAGAGCTTAGTATGCCATTAGCAAAGTTGTTTAACATGTCCTTAAAAACAGGTGTAGTACCAGAATCCTGGAGGATAGCGAATGTATTACCGATTTTCAAGAAGGGGGATAGATCACTATCCTCTAGCTACCGCCCAATCAGTCTAACATCAATAGTAGGCAAATTACTGGAAGCAATCATTTCAAACTCTATTCGAAATCAACTGGAGAAGCACCTATTCATCAATGATTCCCAGCATGGCTTCACAAGTGGACGTTCTTGTCTAACTAATCTGTTAACATTCTTTTCATTAGTTTTCGAATCGGTGGACGAGGGGCACAATTGTGATGTGGTATATCTCGACTTTAGCAAAGCCTTCGACAGAGTCCCCCACGAAAGACTAATTAGAAAGGTAGAAGCACATGGCATCAAAGGTAAGATCCTTAAATGGATTAGGGCGTGGTTACAGGACAGGAAACAGCGAGTGAGCATTAACGGCACGAAGTCCCTTTGGAGCAACCTCACAAGTGGAGTTCCCCAAGGCTCAGTACTTGGACCATTATTATGTATTATATACATAAACGACATAGATGTCGGCATAGACAGCAACATAAGTAAATTTGCTGATGACACTAAAATAGGACGTGTTATTAAATCTGACGAGGACTCCACAAAACTACAGGAAGATCTAAAAAAAAATTTCGAATGGTTTGAAAAATGGCAGATGAAATTCAACGTGGACAAATGTAAAGTACTCAGTGTAGGAGATGTAAACAGAGAAACAAGATACTAGATGAACAACGATACCATAGAGAAATCCGACTTCGAGAGAGATTTAGGAGTAATGATAAGTAGGAACCTTAACCCAAGTAAACAATGTGTTTTTGCTCGTAACAAGGCTAATAAAGTACTCGGGTTCATACAAAGGAGTGTTAGTTACAAGACTAGCGAGGTCATCCTAAAACTGTATCTTGCGCTTGTGAGACCACACCTGGATTATGCAGTTCAGTTCTGGTCACTGTATTACAGAATGGATATGGAATCATTGGAAAGAATTCAGAGGAGAATGACAAGACTAATCCTGGGCATTAGGAACCTTGAGTATAGAGACAGGTTAAAGCATCTTAATTTGCACTCCCTCGAGAGACGTAGAGCGAGGGGCGACCTGATAGAGGTGTATAAGTGGAAGTCAGGGCTAAACAAAGGGGACATAACAAAGGTACTCAAACTAGTCAACAAGGAGCGAACTCGTAACAATGGTTTTAAATTAGACAAATTTAGATTTAGGCGTGAAATAGGTAAACATTGGTTTAGAAACAGAGTAGTGGATGAATGGAACAAGTTACCAAATATCATCATTAACTCGAATACGCTGAATAGCTTCAAACATAGGTTGGATGCTTATATGAGCAATAGGGGTTGGGTGTAAACGGGACTGCCCAGTATAGGCCAATAGGCCCGCTGCAGTTTCCTCCATTCTTATGTTCTTATGTTCTTATGTTCAAAACCTCAGCTCACATTATCTACGTGTGTAAACATTAATCTGTATGTTCACTGTATATGTCCCTTCACCTTTCTCTAATGAAAGCTTTTGTTAAACCACCAATGTATGTAATAAGTCATTTATGTCCAATGTATATTTTCAGCCTTCGGGCTGCAACCTTTTTCAATAAACCGTTTATTATTATTATTATTATTATTTTACACACAGACACACACACACACACACACACACACACACACACACACACACACACATACACACACACTCACCAAATTACTCACCAGATCGTCATAAGCCAGCCAGGACCTCATGGAATGAAGGTCGACAGCATAACACACATGGTGCCACTTGTACATCTCGACAGGGAGGGACATCTCCACCTGGAGGCGGAATTTACAGCACATAAACTCCACTATCTGCCGCCTCCAGTTCACCCCTGTTGTGTGTGTGTGTTTAGAGGAAGATAAGATGACGTTAGCACAATTACCACCCATATTCACTGAGGACATTAATCAATAAATGTTATCAATAATCTAGACAGGATATTGTTATCATAATAAAATAACTAATGGTGAAAACATCGTTATATTTTACAGGTTCATAATGACTTATCATCATATATCGCCAGCCTTCCTCTCTAACCCTGTGTGAAGTCATCAGAGGTAAGGAACATAACACACGTACACAATTGTATCTCATTATCGTGGCCATCAGCGAAGTAACTCAGTATTGGCCCGTTGTCCGGCCCAACGTGCAGTAGACGATATCTGACACATATCGTCACCTGTAATAAACAAACAGGTAATAGGTGAAGTCATTGATCCTAAATTACATCACTTATGTACAACTCAGATTATTGTTTTGACTTCATAATTCTCTAATATAAGACTATAACTTTGACTTTATTAACTTCAAATATAGTCAAAACTTTGAATTCATCTTTTAAAAACGTTATAACTAACTGTAACCTGATGCTGGATTATAACTACCTACTATTACTATGACCAGGGAGGGGAGGGGAAGGGGGGGGCAATTAAACCTAACCTAAGCTAACCTAAGCCGGAGTTAATTAAGGTGTTGTGCTTACCTGGGTGAGTGAGGGAACGACGCCTAGTCCGGTGTCCAGGAAATCGTCCGTCGTGGCTTGTTCATCGGTCTGAATAGTTACCACTGTTATGTTGACGCCTCCTGTTGAGGGAGAGAGAGAGAGAGAGAGAGAGAGAGAGAGAGAGAGAGAGAGAGAGAGAGTAAACATTAATCGTCTATATTCACCCATACCTATACAAAAATACACAGAAATTCATTAATACAATTTATCTTCAATTAAATGCCACGACAGTACTACAAATACTGGTTCAAAATAATGATAAATAACACACATGTCTCCCTAATTACAGGTGAAAACAATAAAAGGTGATTCAAAGTCCACACAGGTGCTAGAGACAGGTAGGGAAGACTCCTCACCTGAATCAATACTTGTTAATTATGACAAAGACTATCACACTGTAGCATGAATCGCACTGTCTGTCTGACTCTCTCTCTCTCTCTCTCACCTCCTGGACCAGAAATTATTAACAATACTCTATCACATCTCTAACAAGCCATTTCTTTCACATCACTATAGAATGTGTGTGTGTGTGTGTGTGTGTGTGTGTCATTCAGGGGGTAAGTGTGATTCGTGTAGAACATGTGTTATTCAGCCGGTATGTGTTGATGGGAGTGTGACTTGAGGACCAATGAGGGAGGGAGAGAAGGAGAGGGAGAGGCAGAGAGGGAGGGAGAGAAGGAGAGAGGGAATCAAAGAGAGAGGAAGGGAGGGACAGACAGACAGACACATTCACCTGACGGCGTCCAGCATGTGACGACCAAACACAGGAGGCACGCGAAGCTCGCCTTCCGGTACCCCTCAACCTGGCTCATGAGTCCTCCTTCTGCTGCTGCTCCTCCAGATATGTAATCTTCGTTCACACACCTGACGAAGACAACACCGTGTTGACAAGATCCATCGTCAGAAACTTCGGGAGATAGAAACAAGTTTATTAAGAATTATCCTGTTTTTTCCTCCATTTATCACCATTATAATGAATCGATGTTTAATAATCAGGAAATCCATTTTGTATTCCGATTTTGACTTAGTTCTTACAGATTTTTGAAGTTTATTTCCAACATAATAATAAAACTTAAACATTTCTGTGTTTTTTTGGTCATTTCTCCAAGTAATCTGAACCTTGCAGTGTCAAAATAACAGTATTGGAATGCACTGATGTCTTAAGTTCCTAGATTTCAACACATGATGAACAATACCACTCAAATCCTAGCGTGTTCATGTACTATTCCCTTTGAACATTGATAACAAGACACTACTTGAGTACACTTATCCTTAAACTACGTACAGTATCTTAATCCGTTATTAACTACAACACTCAAATAACGACTTACGTACATATGCCTTTAAACCACGTACAATATTTTAACTAATCAATTACCCTTTAATATTAATACTATAAATAACTACGTATATCAACTCCAACCGAACATAACCTAACCTAACCCAACCTAACCTAACCTAACCTTCCCTCCCTCCCCCTCTCCCATCCTCACTCGCTACCCAGGTGATAAAACTCTCACACCTTCGTACAATATTCACCTGCCGCCCCCCTATGCGTTGTCTTAACTCCATCACGACAGGATTGAAAGTAACGAGTGTGTGTCCTTGTCAACGACTCGAGGTAAATATAATAATCTAGAGCATTTGTAGCCTCTTGTTTCTCCTTAGCTGAGTGTCACTTGGCTGGAGGAGTAAATATTTGAAGTAGGAAGGGTCGTCAGAAAGTGGTGAGGGTATTTCTAGAATTTGTAACTGTCATCTTTCCTGGTAGTGTAGTGACTGGAGGACTTGACTTCTTGGTTAAGTGGGTCGAAATGTTTATAGTTCCTAACCTAACCTAACCTAACCTAACCTAACCTAGCCATATTGTCTCGATCAAGCTAACCTAACACAATCTACATTTAGCTAATCTAACCATTAGATTACAGGGCCCATTCGGACGTGAGTCTAATTGCTCCACTGGAGCTGAGGCCCATTAGAACTGGGGTCCATTAGAACTGGGATCCGTTAGAACTGGGGTCTATTAACACAGGAGGTTAAATAAGACTGAACCCATTAGGTCTGGACCAATTAAAGACTGGAGCCTATTAAAACTCTGCCAGCCAGTTCACGGACCATCACCTCTATCACAAGAAAAATGTCAGCGCCTGCACGAGCAGTCCACAGCGTCTGGCGATCTGTTCCACCACACAGTGAGACACTCATGTTTGTTACGCCAGGCGGGAGAACATTCGCCAGTCTAATGTCTCTGGTGGGGCTCCTCATACCACCGGGTGTGGGTGTAAGTTACCTGTAATCAGCAGGAGTAGGTCTACCTGTAATCAGCAGGTGTAGGTCTACCTGTAATCAGCAGGTGTAGGTCTATCTGTAATCAGCAGGAGTAGGCCTACCTGTAATCAGCAGGGGTAGGTCTCCCTGTAATCAGAAGGTGTAGGTCTACATGTAATAAGCAGGTTTAGGTCTACCTGTAATCAGCAGGTGTAAGTCTATCTGTAATCAGCAGGTGTAGGTCTACCTGTAATCAGCAGGTGTAGGTCTACCTTTAATCAGCAGGAGTAGGTCTATCTGTAATCAGCAGGGGTAGGTCTACCTGTAATCAGCAGGAGTAGGTCTACCTGTAATCAGCAGGAGTAGGTCTACCTGTAATCAGCAGGTGTAAGTCTATCTGTAATCAGCAGGTGTAGGTCTACCTGTAATCAGCAGGTGTAGGTCTACCTGTAATCAGCAGGTGTAGGTCTATCTGTAATCAGCAGGAGTAGGTCTATCTGTAATCAGCAGGTGTACATCTACCTGTAATCAGCAGGTGTAGGTCTAACTGTAATCAGCAGGTGTACTTCTACCTGTAATCAGCAGGTTGCAGGTCTACCTGTACTCAGCAGGAGTAGGTCTACCAATAAACCGCAGGTGTAGGTCTACCTGTAATCAACAGGTGTAGGTCTACCTGTAATCAGCAGGAGTAGGAGAGCGGATCAGAAGCACTGAACTGTACCTAACCGAGTCAACTGGTGTACTGAAGCCGAGCGTGAGACCCTACCTCCAGGGAGTGCCCGGCCAGTTGTACTGTCCCAGGTCCTGTACTGCCAGGTGTACTGTCCTAGATCATGTACTGCCTGGGTGTACTGTCCTAGATCATGTACTGCCAGGGTGTACTGTACTAGGTCTTGTACTACCAGGGTGTACTGTCCTAGATCATGTACTGCCAGGGTGTACTGTCCTAGGTCTTGTATTGCCAGGGTGTACTGTCCTAGGTCTTGTACTGCCTGGGTGTACTGTCCTAGTTCATGTATTGCCAGGGTGTACTGTCCTAGATCACGCACTGACAGGGTAAAATGTCCCAGGTCATGTACTGCCAAGGTGTACTATCCTAGTTCATGTACTGTCAGGGTGTACTGTCTTAGTTCATGTACTGCCAGGGTGTACTGTCCTAGTTCATGTACTGCCAAGGTGTACTGTCCTAGTTCATGTACTGTCAGGGTGTACTGTCTTAGTTCATGTACTGCCAGGGTGTACTGTCCTAGATCATGCACTGCCAGGGTAAAATGTCCCAGGTCATGTACTGCCAAGGTGTACTGTCCTAGTTCATGTACTGTCAGGGTGTTCTATCCTAGTTCATGTACTGCCAGAGTGTACTGTCCTAGGTCATGTACTGCCAAGGTGTACTGTCCTAGGTCATGTACTGCCAAGGTGTACTGTCCTAGTTCATGTACTGCCAAGGCGTACTGTCCTAGGTCATGTACTGCCAAGGTGTACTGTACCTAGTTCGTGTACTGTCAGGGTGTACTGTCCTAGTTCATGTACTGCCAGGGTGTACTGTCTAATGCTCATGTACTGCCAAGGTGTACTGTCCTAGGTCATGTACTGCCACTGTTTACTCTTTGACTCTCCTGACCATTCTGAGGTCAACCCCAACCATGTTAGGTGTACTGTCTAATGTTCATGTACATCCTGTCAGTCAGCCAGTCAGTCAAGCAGTCACGTAGCTAGTCAATGAGTCAGTTAACTAGTCAGTCAGATACTCAGTCAGTCAGTCAAACATTCATTCAGTCAGTAATTCAGATAATCAGTCAGCTACTTAACCAGTCAGTCAATCAGTCAGTCAGTCAGTCAGTTAGTCAGTCCGTCAGGCAGTCAGTCATTCAGTCAATTAACTTGTCAGTCAGTCAGTCAATCTGTCAGTCAATCAACTAGTCACACAGTTAGTCATTCAGTCAATCAATTAGTCAGTCAGTCAGTCAGTGAGTCAGTCAGGAGAAACAGCCATAAAACAAAAACGTAAATGACAACAAACTCTCTTAAGAATCTTTGAGAATCCGTTTCTAAATCCGCATTTTAAAGACGAACGAAAACAAACAAACTTACGAGACAACGTTCTTAAAAACCACTAGTGTGTGTGTGTGTGTGTGTGATCACTGACTCTCCATCCTCACTACTTGCCCTTGGTACCCTCGACTCAGGTTGTCACGCTCTTGTCTCTGAAGCCAGACACAAATATGCGTGCCTTGTTGACCGGGGTGTCAAGGTCAAACTGTTGTGGATCCCCTCTCACATAGGCCTCATAAAACATGATAGAGTTGATGCCCTCGCCAAACTCGCGTCTAACAAAGACACCGTTGAATACAATTTGGGTCTGTCAAAAAGAACCCTTAAAACTGTAATTAGGAAAGAACTTATTGATGAGTTTGACGCAAGAAGACAAGTGCAAACAGGCACTAGTCGATCCATAGTTTACCATGATGAGATGTATCAAGTGAAACATGTATATAGAGCAAGTAACAAGATCACTAGATTACAAGATGTTGTAACCGCTAGATTATGGTTAGGATATAAGTACCTTTGGCAGTATGTTCCTCAAGCAGATGTAAACAAAACTAAATGTAAAGTGTGTGGCCATACATATGGCCACACACTTGAACACTACGTCCTCGACTGTGTGAAGATAGAACCTTTTAGGGACAGGTCCAAGCACACTGTGTGTGAAATGGCACAACACTTCATCTCTAATGGCAAGATAGCCGACATATTAAGATTGTATCCTCTTTTTTGCACTTAGTAACTATATCAGTTCTCATGTACAGAACCAAATACACAATGTGCTTGAATACTTCTCACGTAAATGTGAATAACAAAGTGTGAGGCCAGACATACTGCCTCACACGCCTGTACTCACGCATTTGTGAATAAGTTACCCTTTATGTATAGAACTAAACAAATAATGTAAATGAAATACTATGTAACATTCAGTGCCATAATATCCTGACAACGGGGGTTAATTATTATGACCCTTTGTAAACCCTACTCTGTAATCCTTTTGCGCTACCGCTCACAGGATGAGTGTGGGGTGCACAATAAAGTAGCCGCTGCAAGCGGCAAAATAAAAAATAAAAATCAATGTGTGTGTGTGTGTGTGTGTGTGTGTGTGTGTGTGTGTGTGTTCACAGGTACACGCGAATTACTTTTTAATATTTAACCACAAAACAAGTTCTCAACACACGAATTACCTACGGCGTCTCTTCCTTCTTCTTCTTCTTCTTCTTCTTCTTCTTCTTCTTCTTCTTCTTCACCTGCTTCTCCTCCTCTTCTTTCTCATTCTCTTCCTGTTCCTTCTCCTCCTCCTCTTCTTTCTCGTTCTCTTCCTGCTCCTTCTCCTCCTCCTCTTCTTTCTCGTTCTCTTCCTGTTCCTTCTCCTCCTCCTCTTCTTTCTCGTTCTCTTCCTGCTCCTTCTCCTCCTCCTCTTCTTTCTCGTTCTCTTCCTGTTCCTTCTCCTCCTCCTCTTCTTTCTCGTTCTCTTCCTGCTCCTTCTCCTCCTCCTCTTCTTTCTCGTTCTCTTCCTGTTCCATCTCCTCCTCCTCTTCTTTCTCCTTCTCTTTCTTCTCCTCCTCCCCCCTATCTTCCTGATCCTTCTCCTCCTCCTCTTCTTTCTCGTTCTCTTCCTGTTCCTTCTACTCCTCCTTCCTCTTCTTTTCACCTTCCTCCTCCTCCTCCTGAATCACTACATCGTCTTCATTTATGTTCACCAGTCGTAAATTATCATGTTTTTACCTCTCAGTCTGTGGCCACAGTGTGTAATTATCTGTAACTGTGTTTGTTGTCGGGTTTTTTTTGTTTTGTATTTGTTCTTGTGTGTTTTTGTATTTGTGTTTTTGTTTGTTTTGTGTTTTGGGGGTTTTTTCTTTGTTTTTTGTGATTGTTTTTTGTTTTTTTTGTGATTTTGTTTTATTTTTGTGTGTTGTGTTCTGTGTGTGTGTGTGTGTGTGTGTGTGTGTGTGTGGTTGGGTGATTGTTTGTGTGTTTAAGAATCTATAAAAGCGAGAGAGAGAGAGAGAGAGAGAGAGAGAGAGAGAGAGAGAGAGAGAGAGAGAGAAAACACACTCACTTCTCCCTCAACAACTTCTCTACGTCTCTCTCCCTCCCACCCTCCTCAATAACCCCCCCCCCCACCTACCACCATCCACCCCTCCTACCACCAGCACCTAACCACACCCCTACTACCCTCCTCACCTCCACCTCCCCTCCCACCAGACCCATCACTCAACCACATCCCAACCACCATTCCTACCACCACTACACCCCCAACCACACCTTCCTACCACCACCACACCCACAACCACACCTTCCTACCACCACTACACCCCCAACCACACCTTCCTACCACCACTACACCCCCAACCACACCTTCCTACCACCACTACACCACACCCCAACCACACTAAGTAGTACAGTAATTACCGGAAACTCGACATGTTGTCAATGGAAGGAACAAGAGTAATTACCTTATAACCAAAACGTGTCTAGGGGATGGGTGGCTGTGATCTAGTTAAGGGGTGAGAGAGGGGGGGGGGAGAGAAAGGGGAGGGAAGGGGGGACGGTGAGGGTAAGGGGAGGGGAAAGGCAAAGGGTAAGGAGAAAAGGAGGACAGGGAAGGTAGGGAAGAGGGGAAGGAGGGGGTGTAGATGGAGTGGTTTTGGTATATTGACGTCTCATTAAGGTAATCAATCATTAATACTGAGGAGGATGACTAAGGTATCATATGGCTTCCTGGTGTTGTCAGATGGATTCGGATTCGGCTTCAATAGATCGTAAACAAAACCCTCTTACATTTCGGCTCCATACCTGATCAACCAATACACAAGAGTAGGGAAGCTATGGGGCTCGGATTCGGGTTTGGGTTCGGGTTCGGATTCGTGTTCAAAATATTATAAACAACCCCCCCCCCCCCCTACACACCTGTTCTACCAATACCTGAGGGTGAAGTGGCTGGGGGCTCCATCAGACGCTGTGGTGTTGTTAATGAGGACACAAGGGGTCAGGTAGCGCCAGGTACAAGTGTGATAATCAGCTGGACATGAATATGAAGGAAGGTGGTCGTCGAGTACAATGTGTTTCTTTCAATTCTTCTCTTATTTAACCTAACCCAACCTAACCTAGCCTAACCTAACCCAACCTAACCTAACCTAACCTAACCTAACCTAATCTAACCTAACCTAACCTAACCTAACAATTCAAAGGTTATAATATTTAGATTAGGTTCCGTCTGTTAGTTAGTGGTACTTTTCTAACATTGCTCATCTTGGCCACCCCCGTCCGTCCCCCTACCTTCAGCGTTATGTTGACTGGCTGACTGTGTTCGTGTACAGAGTGTCGTAAACTTAGGTAGTACGTGTTCTTACCCCCTGAACGTCCGTGGTCCGTGCTGGGTTCAAGGACAGTCCAGTAGCAAGGGTAATAAAGTGTTTAGTAAAGGTATTACCTGTCTCTACCTGTGTTATGGAGTATATTTCATTACCTAATTAAGAAAGATAAATATTAACCGAATTGTAATACGTAATTGGGATTTTGTTTTCCTATTTTGTACAATATGGCGACAATTCGAGAAGTCAAGGTGACATCTGATTTATTTGTTATGTCTACAGCGCCGATTGTAAACAGAGATTGTGACAGCATTGTTTTGTACATGCAGTCAGGTCCCTATTGTTGTTGTGTCTCAGGCCTCAGGTGTTGTGGGACCTTTAAGACGCAACTGTGGGACCTTTAAGACGCAACTGTGGGACCTTTAAGAATGCAACTATGGGACCTTTGAGACGCAAATGTGGGACCTTTGAGACGCAACTGTGGGACCTTTGAGACGCAACTGTGGGTCCTTTGAGACGCAACTGTGGGACCTTTAGGACGCATTTGTGGGACCTTTAGGACGCATTTGTGGGACCTTTAAGACGCAACTGTGGGACCTTTGAGACGCAACTGTGGACCTTTGAGACGATACTGTGGGACCTTTGAGACGCAACTGTGGGACCTTTAGGACGCATTTGTGGGACCTTTAAGACGCAACTGTGGGACCTTTAAGATGCAACTATGGGACCTTTGAGACGCAAATGTGGGACCTTTGAGACGCAACTGTGGAACCTTCGAGACGCAACTGTGGGACCTTTGAGACGCAAATGTGGGACCTTTGAGACGCAACTGTGGGACCTTTAGGACGCATTTGTGGAACCTTTAAGATGCAACTATGGGACCTTTGAGACGCAAATGTGGGACCTTTGAGACGCAACTGTGGAACCTTCGAGACGCAACTGTGGGACCTTTGAGACGCAAATGTGGGACCTTTGAGACGCAACTGTGGGACCTTTAGGACGCATTTGTGGAACCTTTAAGACGCAACTGTGGGACCTTTAAGGCGCAACTATGGGACCTTTGAGACGCAACTATGGGACCTTAGAGACACATTCCCTCCTTCAGGATTCCGGAAGAAGGTGAACGACTGGATGGGAGGCCTCTGGATCTGTTACGTCAGGACAGATACCTTACCTTCTGGATAGAGACGGTGAGGGCGGCTGTTATCAATGACCATCCCACCAGACCACCCTTCCCTCCCCTCCTGTTCCCCCTCCCCATCTCCCTCCTTCTCTCCCTCCTCCCTGCCCCCTCCCTCCCCCTCCCACCCCCATCTCTTATCACCCCCCCTTGATAATCAATGGTCAGTCCCCGCTTTAATTAAGGAGTGAAGGGCCTCTGGGACATCTTACATAGGAATTTGTATAAGGTGTAGAAGCTGTCGTCAACACCCCACCTATACCTACCCTACACTACAATACACAAGCGACCTGTGTAGTCCATGGTAGAGGAATAACGGTCATGGGTGTTAGGTTCTGAATAATAAGTTCTATATACAGGAGAGAACACAAACACCTGTATAGTTTTGTAGGTTCGGTTTACTGGATAAGAGTATGTACACAGAGGGAAGCAGCACTCTCCCATGGCTAGGTTCCTTGTCAACTGCTATAGGCGACGTATGGCAAGTGATACATTAGCAGCTTCCATACGTCGCCAGGCACATTAATTAGGCATGTGGGATATGGTAATATTGCCACACGCTGCTAGCTACATAAATGGAGCACATACATAATATACATACATAATATATAATCCAGCATACATAATATACATACACCTCCCTCCCCCCTATACGCTCATAGCAAAGTCTTGAGCGGACCTTTTCTTTTGGATCCGTTCTGAGCGTCGAGGGACTTCATCACTGGGAAGGGTATGGGACTCAACACTGGTGGCGGGGCCAGCAGAAGGCATTGTTACGGGTCGGAGAAAACGGCGGTTCCTCCACCACACACGACCACTGGGTAACCGCACCTGGTAGTCCCGTGACCTGCCGAGACCCATGACTACGCCTACTTTGTCCCAACGTAGGGAGGTCGGGTCCTGAACACGGACTTGGGTGCCGACACTCAACCTGGGGAGAGAACGGGCGTGGTCATTGTAGCGGGCGACGACGTCCTGAACACGTTCGGCGGCTCGGCGATCACAATCCTCTGTCTTGGCCTGCCACTCCTTGGAGAAGGATTGAGGGTGAGCAGGGACACAAGAACGAAGGGGACGTCCATACAAAACCTGGGCAGGGGAGCGTCCGGTGTAGTTAGGTGTGTTGCTGAGTTCAAGAAGACCCCTGTCGAAGGCCTCGCAGTCAATGTTCCCAGAAGGGGCCACCTTAAGGATGAGGTGCTTCAGGGATTTGACAGCAGCCTCAGCGTGGCCGTTGGACTGCGGGTAATGGGGCGATGACAACACATGCCGGACTCCCCATCGGTCAAGGAACACAGCAAAGTCCCGGCTTGTGAACTGAGGCCCTCCGTCGGTTCGCAGGCGTACAGGAACGCCCACGTCACGGAAGTAGTGGCGGAACTTGCTGATGGTGGCGGCAGACGTCGTGTCATTACCGCACTTGATGACAACCGGCCAACCAGAGAGACGGTCGACGATAACTAGGAAGGACTTTCCTGACACACAGAAAAAGTCGGCCGACACAGACTCAAAGGGGCGGGTGGGGTTGTCGTCACTCATGAAGGGTTCCTGCTGCTGGCTGGGTTGTAATACTTGGCAGGGCTCACACGCACGGACAACATTGGAGATGTCGGAGTTGATGCCGGGCCAGAACACAGTCTGTCGTGCACGTCGTTTGGTGGCCTCAGCTCCACGGTGACTGTCGTGAAGGCGGGCCAAGGCGTGGGGACGTGATGCAGCAGGGACAACTACACGTGCTCCGTACAGAACAAGGTCTCCGTCGCAGTAGAGTTCATCGCGGAGTTTCCAATACGGGAGCAGGGTGTTGTGAAGATCGTAGCGGTTGCTAGGAAATCCATTCCTCACACACTCGACGAGTCGGACATAGGAAGGGTCATCTCGGGCCGCTGTTCGAAGGTCCTCCATTGCCTTGTCGTCATCTGGTGACAGGTCCGAACGAAGGGATTGGACGGCATGGAGAGTGACCACAGTCCTGACGGAAAGAGCGAGGTCGGCGTCGAGTACATGGTCTTCTGGAGTAGGGCGGCTGACAGGAGAGCGGGATAAGGCATCAGGGATGCAGAGCTCCTTACCCGCACGCCACACTGCAGTGAAGATGTACGCCGAGAGCTTCTCTTTCAGACGCTGGAGGCGAGGGTTCTCAACAGCGTCTAGCGTGTAGTGGTTGAGGATCGGGACAAGCGGGCGATGGTCGGTCACTAGGTGAAAGTATTGCAGGCCTATGAGGTAAAACCTGCACTTGGACATCGCCCAAACCGCAGCCAACAGCTCCAACTCAATAGTGGCGTAGCGCGTCTCAGTGTCAGAGAGGAAACGCGAGCCACACTGGACGAGCCGGAACTGCCCTCCACCATGATCCTGCAGTAGGGCGTATCCCACGCCATACAAGCGTGAGGCATCTGTCTGCAGAACTGTCGGCAAGGCTGGGTCAAACGTGGCGAGGACAGGTGGACGAGACAGGGCCTGTTTCACTTGCTGGAAGGCCTTGTCGTGGTCGGGGGTCCACAGGAATGTCCTCTTGGGGCTCATCAGGGGGCGAAGTGGTTGAGCAGCTGCGGAGATGTCCGACGAAAACTCTGCTAACTGGTTGACGAGACCTATGAAGGACCTCAAGTCGGTCAGGTTAGCAGGGGTGGGAAAATCCGTAATGGCGCGGACCTTTTCCGGGTCAGCTGCGATACCATTCCCTGAGAGGGTGTACCCACAAAAGTCAACTGAAGAGCTGGCCAGAACAAACTTGTCGGCATTTAGGGTAATGCCGTGCTTCCGGCACCTGTTGAGTACCTCGTAGATACGGCAGAGGTGATCCATATAATCCTCGTCGTACACAAGTATGTCGTCGACCACTTTCACGCAGTTTGCCAGACCTTGTAGAGCCATATCACCTCGAAGACAGAAAGCGTCTCCTGTAGCGGCGAATCCCATGGGGCCACGGCAATAACTGTAACGTCCATGCGGGGTGATGAACGTTGTGAGTGGTCGGTCTTCCTCGGCAAGCTCTATCTGCCAGTATCCACACAGGGCGTCCATCGTCGTGAAGAAGCGCGCCTTCGGGTTCACGCTGCGTATGGCTGCAAAGGGCGTGGGAGAAGGGTGCGCAGGACGAGACACCTGGTTGTTGAGCTTGGAAAGGTCAGTGGTGATCCGAACACCACCTTTAGGTTTTGCGACGACAACCATCGGGTGACACCATGGAGACGGGTCATCGCCGGTTGGTACAATAATTTCTTGGGCGACCATGGAGTCCAGCTCGTTTTTGACCGCCTCGCGGAAGGCCAGGGGAACCAGTCGAGGGGTGTAAATAGCGAATGGCTTCGCGTCGTCCCTCAGGTGGATCCTCATGGGGGGGCCTGCCATCTTCTTGAGAGGCTTGGATTCCAGAGCGGACTTGGTCACCAGAACGTCGCTGAATTCCTTCAGGAAGTACTTCCGAGCATCCGAAGGAGAGGTGTCACTGGCAAGGGGCAGGGGTAGGGCGGCAGCAGGGTCGTTGCTGCTCCCTTTTTGCACCCTGTTGGCGTGTTTTACCTCAAGAATAGGTTTGGGGAAGTCCTGGGAGATGATGGCCAACTCTTGGCAATGTCTGTAGGACAGCAAAGGAGTCGGGACGCCATTATGCACATCAATCCAGGCTTGACACGACCTGTTGCCAAAGGTGACGTGTGCATAGAGTGAACCTAGGGCCGGGGTCATCTGTGAACCATCTGCCATAAAGCGGAGATCCTTGGGGGGCGGTCCTAGATCACTTGGAGAGAGCCCCAAGCATTGCAAATGCTGGGGACCGATGACTGTAGCATCAGCGCCGGTGTCGGGCAACATCTGAAGACGGGATGACACACCGCCGTAGGTCACGATGACGCTGATGTACTGGGGGACTTTGGTCCTGGGACGCGGGGGGGAGCACACATTCCTAATGTGGCTCGAGCGTTGTCAGGAGTCGTCGTGCCTCTGATTGGAAGGCTGTGGGCGGCCCTCTCTGGTGGAAGGGGGCTGAAGCTTCCGCCGACGCGGTCTCTTGGGTATGTTGGAAGGGCAATACTTGTCATAGTGGCCCAGACGACCACACACATTGCACTGGACGCGTTTGGCTGGGCACCGTACTGTGAGTGACCAGTGGCCCTTACGGTCACAACTGTTGCAGGTAGACTGAGCAGCTGGACACACCTGTGTTCCGTGCTGCTTACCACAGTTGTTGCAAAATAAACCGGGCGTGGACGTGGTGGGCGAAGGCGTAGGAACAGACTTCTTGTCCTTCTTGTACCGGGACACAGCGCGTACAGCTGTAGGGGGAGCACGGATGGCAGAGGTGGCACACCTGGCAGCCTCATAGGAGCGACATATCGTCAACACATCCTTAAGAGAAGAGGAAGAGTCGAGGGAGGTGAGGCGTTGGACAAGTTCCTCGTCCTTAACACCCATCAGGATCACCTGCCTCAACTGGGTCTCCTCGCACTGCTGGTGGTGGCCTGGACATATATCTACCTCTTCCGAGGCTCTCTTAAGACGCACGTAAAAGGCATCAAAAGACTCACCCTCCATCTGTCTGGAGCTAAACAATTCCCTCCTGCGCAGAGCTTCATTCTGCTGTCCTTTGATGTGCCGTTGTAGAACGTCCAGTACCTCCTCTACAGACAGCAAAGAGGTTGGGGGTACCTGCAACGTATGTTCCAAGACACGCTGAATTTCCAAGGACAGGCACATACGCAGCTGGATGAGTTGTTTAGGCTGTGACAAACTCTGGAGATCCACCATTGTAGAATAATCAGTCCACCGTTGCCTTCTGTGCTCATCCGCCAAACGTCTGTGGGCTTCATCCTCGCGTTTCTCATCTCTCATAAACTTCAGTAAAGCAATTATCTCTGGAGACAACGCTGAATATTGAGGTGAGGGACTGCGCGATGTGGGGGCTGGAGCGTCGTGGCCGGCCTGGTCATCCATCTCTGCGGGGCTATCACCCGCCTGGCTCATCCAGACGCTGGGTCCACGGCTACGTAAGGCGTGAGACATAACTACTTCCTCTGTGTACTATGTCTTAAATCAGTGTTGACCGGTCAGCCCGTCGTATCAACAAGATTTCAGACAAAAATTAATTAAATACACAGATAAGTAGATTATATATATAAAATATATATAAGGAAGCCGCGCGGTCAGCGAGTGTTAGTACATGTACGTGTGCGAGTGAGTGTGTTACCCGGGCGGGCAAAGCGTCTCGCCCCAGCTGTGAGGGGGGGTGGAGGCGGCGCTGTGAGGGGGGTGGAGGGAGAGGCGCGGCGACTCCCAGTCAGTCCAGTTACCCTCAGAACGCGGTCAGAGACGGGTGCACTGAACTCTACTCCTTACAAATGCCCAGAACGTGCCGTATACCTTGGGAATCCTTTAGAACAAGGTCACACATGAATGGCACGAAACACACAATGCACTAAACACTTCACAGAAAATCACTGTCACTGACACTGCTCAAAGTTGCGAAATTCTTCGAGCAGGAGTGACGCGCGGGAGTTGACCCAAGCGAGAGAGGAGTCCGTACGCCGGCTTCCCCACAAACTTTGCACTATCACTCGTAATTATCCAGTAAGATCGGATCACTGCGCCATGTTAGGTTCTGAATAATAAGTTCTATATACAGGAGAGAACACAAACACCTGTATAGTTTTGTAGGTTCGGTTTACTGGATAAGAGTATGTACACAGAGGAGAGCAGCGGTCTCCCTGGCTGGGCTCCTTGTCAACTGCCATAGGCGACGTATGGCAAGTGATACATTAGCAGCTTCCATACGTCGCCAGGCACATTAATTAGGCATGTGGGATATGGTAATAACATTGCCACACGCTGCTAGCTACATAAATGAAGCACATACATAATATACATACATGATATATAATCCAGCATACATAATATACATACAGGGGGGACATGGATATAGGGCCGTAGGTGGATGGATGGGGTGGATAGGTGGGATTACTTAATGGATGGATGAGTGGGATGGATGAGTGGTGCGGAGAGTGGGGTGGATATATGGACGGGATGGATGAGAAATGTGGGTGGGTAAATGGGTGAACAAATGGATAAAGCATACCCACATCCTCCACCTTCTAACCATCTTATCTACCCCTCAACTATCCTACCTATCCTTTTATCAACCCTTATCCACAAATACCAGGAAATACCCACTCCATCCCACAAAGACAGACGAAAGTACCCACTCCAAAAGGGACATGAAAGAGATATCCCACTTAGGCTCGCATCTCAGAAAGTCATTAAGAAAGAAATTCCCATGAATCACATCCTATTATAAAACTAAATCATTTACCTACGTCTATTTTACTTAATTTACACCATTTGTAGTCATTTTCATGTACATAATTTACGTAAAAGGATTTGTTTCCACTTTTGTTTACACGATACATGATTGAGAAAAAGACTTGATTCTCACAATGAAGGGAATGAGTTGTTGGTTCTCATTAGGTTAATATGGGAGAATCTTCATACCTTGTTGGACTCTGTAGGGGTGGTGAGGTAGTGAGATACATAGGTGAGTCAATGACTACATATCTACAAGCACAGGTGAGTCGCTGGGACACATCTACAAGAACAGGTGACTTATAGCGCCCCCTACCCGTCGCAGTGTCGCAGTGAGGGTAGGAAGAGAGAGAGAGAGAGAGAGAGAGAGAGATAGAGAGAGAGAGAGAGAGAGAGAGAGAGAGAGAGAGAGAGATCGTCCCCTGGGTATGTTAAGCTGCTATACGACAAGTCTTCTGTGCAAATTCCCAAGCTAAAAAAACAAAAAAGTGAGATCGTCTATCGCTTTAGGTGAGGGAAAGTGAAAGGTAGACTTATGATACGTCTAGGAGAATGTTTGTCCGAGAGAGAGAGAGAGAGAGAGAGAGAGAGAGAGAGAGAGAGAGATCCCTTCACAACAATGACCATGATAACTCCAGTCGAATCTCATCTTAAAGAGGTTCGAACACTTGTCTCGTCATTTGGAAGTCGAGAAAGCAACCCAATGTGTCATCGTGGGAAGAACAGACCAAGTTTACTAAATATAATACTTGAATTAAAATGATGATCTTATGCCCGTATATTCCCAGTGTGTAACAGAGAACTAACCGACCTCCCGACAGATAAACAAACGAATAACGAAGAACATAAGAAAGATAAACAAGAATATAAGTAAATAAGTAAAAAAAAAACTCTCTAAAAGTTATAATTCCTGATACTAAAAATTTCCCTAAACATCTGTGTAAAGTTGAATTGAGTCGCCCATTCTAGCCATATTCGACGCTCAATTCCAAGCCATTGTTTACGTATTCAAGAAGCAAAGTAACCTACTATCAGCCACATCGACTTTTCCCGCCAATTTTAGTCTGACATTTCAAGCAAATTTCCGGGTTACACAGATGAGTGAGGTTTGTTTACATGTCAGACGTCAACAAGATGGAAGTTAGGGTGTTATTTCAGAATCATTCCTCTATTCTTGTGGGTATAATTTTCCCTTCCTGTTCCTCACCCAGACGTGTTATAGAAGGTGGTATAAGTGAGGTATGATATTATACACCTGATATAGTATAATTTGACGAATATGTGTTATCTTGAGAAGTGAGGAGAGTAATTTTTAGTAATAGGTTGTACTCGTCTTCCTGTTACTGTGCTTCATTCTCCTCTTTCCTCTTCCTTCTTCCTCTTCCTCCTTCTGAAGGAAAGGAGGAGGAAGTGGCGAAAGAAGAGGAAGAAGATTAGGAAGAGAAGGAGTGGGTAGAGAAGAGGGTATAGAAGGAGAAAGAGGGATGGGGTGGGGAGAAGAAGAAGAGGAGGAGGAAGGGGAGAAGGAGTAGGGAGAAGAATAAGAGGGGGTGGGGTAAGAGGAAGAGGGGAAAGAGGAATAGGCCGAGGGGGAGAGGAAAGGTAGGAAGAAGAAGAAGAAGAAGAAGAAACAGGAAGAGGAGGCGGATGACGAGGAGGAGGAGGAGGAGGAGGAGGAGGACACACACCCACGAGCAAGAATGGCAGATGGTGATCGTGGAGGGAAGTGAGGGAGGGAGGGAGGGAGGGATTGAGGGAGGGAGGGAGGGATGGAGGGAGGGAGGGAGGGATGGAGGGAGGGAGGGAGAGAATACCACTTAGCAGCCGCAGGTAAGGAAGTGCTTAGGTGTATGTACCATGTGCCTTGATGACACACCTGAGAGAGAGAGAGAGAGAGAGAGAGAGAGAGAGAGAGAGGGTAAGGTTCCTAGAGACAGCCCACTCACCCAATCAGCTTCATCATTGACCACTGTTTCGACCATCTGGCGAGAGTTGCACACACACACACACACACACACACACAGACACACACACACACACACACACACACACACAGACACACACACACACACACACACACACACAGAGGCCAAATCTTATCGATATCATTGTCATTCACTAACACTTATTCAACACTTACCTGACACTCACCTAACCACAACACCTTAACAACCAAGAAGCACAACCAATTGACCTCAAACTATTTTACTAACTACCTGTACACCCAATTAGACTATCCAGAAGTGAAATAACAAACGAATAGGAGTGAACGAGTGAACGAGTGAACGAATTCTTTCTCTATCATTAACGCGAATTATTTTACAATCAGGAAATAATACAAGATTAGCTAATGATTGGTTGATATAAGAACTAGTTAAGAGATACAGAACCACAAAAGACGTAAAGGGTAGATTTGGGGGTTTGTTAAATGAGCTAAAATTGACATCGTTAATGACCCCATGACATAGTTAGTGACCCAATGAGAATATTTAGGAAGACTCAAAATATCTGACCCGGGTTTTGGAAAATTTAGAGCATGACCTGACCTGATTTTAACTGAATTTATAAGTAGAAAATTGTAAGTAGGTGAATTTTAATACTTTAAATGGTAGGAGGGAGGGAATGGAGAGAGAGAGAGAGAGAGACAGAGAGAGCAATACCAAGATACCATTACGCTTCCCTATAAAGTGAGACGACCCATTGAACCAGTGTACCAAGATGGGACACACACACACACACACACATACATGTATACATTGTGTGTGTGTGTGTGTGTGGAGCCGCCCAAGCTTCCTGAATATACATTGATCTCTGTGGTAAACCTTTAGGGACGCCATCTTTAACCACCCCCCCCCCCCCTGTACCCTCGCTAAGCTTACTAAACACGTAAAGATACCCCCTAGAAGCTTATATTATCTTAAGGAACACTATTTACATTCTAAGCTTAAGAAATCTGTAAAGGCCCCAGCAGCTTTATTTAGGGGACATTACAGTAACTTTTCAAGCTTTCTGAATATCTAAAGACCCAAACAGCTTAACTTGGAGAACACAACATTAATTTTTCAAACTTTCTCATTATGTAAAAGAAAACTGCAACTTAACTTAGGGCCCACTACATTTACTCTTCAAGCTTTCTCAATACCTAAAGACCCAAACAGCTTAACTTTGGGCACATTACATTTGCCTTTCAAACTTTCTTAGTATTCAGAGAGTCGACAAATTGGTAGCCACTTTCTAGACAGGAGGTTTAGCAGTGATGATCACAGCAGGTAAGCGTGTGATAGGTTAATTAACAATGGTTACCTGGTTGGAGAACTTGTTAGGTGTGATCATGTGACTGGCAAATTCAGGGTACCAATTGTGTCTTGTTTCTGTATCACTTGCCGGGATGTGTGTGTGTGGGGGGGGGAGGGCTCTCTGTTTTGCCCAATCGTGTTCATTTTTGCATTTTCTTCATTTGAAACCCTCCTTCTCTCCCCTAAACACACACAGACACACACACACACACACACACACACACACACACACACACACACACACACACACACACACACACACACACACACACACATAGCGCCATATAGCCTAGTGGCGTGTAGGCAAAAACTTGAAGGCTTTACTGTACCTCAATAAACACCCGAGTTCTTTCTGTCTGTCTGTCTGTCTCTCTGTCTGTCTGTTTGTATCTATATTCCGTATACTGTAGATAGATAGATAGATAGATAGATAGATAGATAGATAGATACCAGAGAGAGAGAGAGATAGAGAGAGAGAGAGAGAGAGAGAGAGAGAGAGAGAGAGAGAGAGAAACAGAAACAAACACTTAGGACTGTACAAACACACAGACAAACAAACAAGGTGAACTATATAAGAGGGGCCCGAGAGCACCATCCAGCACCCCCCCCCCCCCCCCACCCCTCCCCCGGGTCCGGCCAACCCTTTCGCGGCCAGGCTGAAGTGTGGCCAGCCCTAGGGGAATGCCCGGTTTCATTTCGGTAGTTAGGCAAGAGGTCCATATTGTGGTCAGGCCGAGGGTTTCATCTTGTGGCCAGGCCGAGGGTTTCATCTTGTGGCCAGGCCGAGGTTTCATCTTGTGGCCAGGCCGAGGGTTTCATCTTGTGGCCAGACCGAGGGTTTCATCTTGTGGCCAGGCCGAGGGTTTCATCTTGTGGCCAGGCCAAGGGTTTCATATTGTGGCCAGGCCGAGAGTTTCATATTGTGGCCAGGCCGAGGGTTTCATCTTGTGACCAGGCCGAGGGTTTCATCTTGTGACCAGGCCGAGGGCTTCATCTTGTGACCAGGCAGAGAGTTTCATCTTGTGACCAGGCCGAGGGTTTCATCTTGTGGCCAGGCAGAGAGTTTCATCTTGTGGCCAGGCCGAGAGTTTCATATTGTGGCCAGGCCGAGAGTTTCATATTGTGGCCAGGCCGAGAGTTTCATATTGTGGCCAGGCCGAGAGTTTCATCTTGTGACCAGGCCGAGAGTTTCATATTGTGGCCAGGCCGAGAGTTTCATCTTGTGGCCAGGCCGAGAGTTTCATATTGTGGCCAGGCCGAGAGTTTCATATTGTGGCCAGGCCGAGAGTTTCATATTGTGACCAGGCCGAGAGTTTCATATTGTGGCCAGGACAAGAGTTTCATATTGTGGCCAGGCCGAGAGTTTCATATTGTGGCCAGGCCGAGAGTTTCATCTTGTGGCCAGGCCGAGAGTTTCATATTGTGGCCAGGCCGAGAGTTTCATATTGTGGCCAGGCCGAGAGTTTCATATTGTGGCCAGGCCGAGAGTTTCATCTTGTGACCAGGCCGAGAGTTTCATCTTGTGGCCAGGTCGAGGGCTTCATCTTGTGGCCAGGCCAAGGGTTTCATCTTGTGACCAGGCCGAGAGTTTCATATTGTGGCCAGGCCGAGAGTTTCATATTGTGGCCAGGCCGAGAGTTTCATATTGTGGCCAGGCCGAGAGTTTCATATTGTGGCCAGGACGAGAGTTTCATATTGTGGCCAGGTTGATGGACTTTCTTTGTGGCTAGGCTGCCAGGTTAAGGGGTCCATCTTGTGGCTAAACTATGGTGTTGTCATTGTGGCCAGACAGAGAATTTTATCTCATGGCCACGTCACATGTTATAATGCAGCCAGACCCTAAACATGTACTCTCTATATACATCCTTCCATGAATTTTATATTTATATACATTTCATTGCTAATTCATTTCATACTCATCTCTATATGTATACTAAAGTGCATACACATTTGTATACATACTTTAATACATCAAAACATTCACACACACATCTACACATATTTCCATACATCCAAACATTCATACACATCTATACACATCCTCATACAAGGTTTTTTACGTAACCCCTCTATTTCATGACACCTGTCCTTCCCCTAGCCGACACTACCTTTATGACACCTTCAGGGTCGATGACACTTTTGGCCATAGGTATAGATAGATAGATAAATAGATAGATAGATAGATAGATAGATAGATAGGCGCCCCGCCCCCCTACACCTCTAATCACAACAGGTAACCTACCATCTACCTGTACTGTAGCCAGGCGTGAAAACCAATTAAACCCACACCTGTAGATGGCTTAACCTCTCCTACGTGATAAATGAATCAACGAAACGAATCAGCTGACCTATACCTTCTTCTTTGCTGATTCGGAGGGGGTATGGGGGAGGGGGGTAGGGGGGAGGGGGTAGGGGGAGGGGGAAGGGTGAGGGGGAAGGGGGGAGGGGGTAGGGGGAGGGTCTGGTGTGTCTGTCTGTCAGTCTTTCGGGGAGATTAGATTTGTTCTGGCATATTTTTCATATTTACCTGAGACTTTGTTCACACCTGAGGCGGGCGGGGAGGGGGGGGGGGGATTTACATACTGTCCCTCATTAGTCTTGGGTGTCACCTTGATGCCTCTTCCTTCTCTTCCTCCTCATCTTCCCCCTCTTCTTCATCTTCTTCCTTCTCCTCCTCTTCCTCCTTCTCTTCTTTTTTCTTTGTATCTTATTCTCTCTCTCTCTCTCTCTCTCTCTCTCTCTCTCTCTCTCTCTCTTGTGTATGTGTGTGTGTGTGTGTGTGTGTGTGTGTGTGCGTGTGTATGTGTGTGTGTTCGTCCCTCACTTATTGTCCTATCTCTACCTCTCTCTCTCTCTCTCTCTCTCTCTCTCTCTCTCAACACTCACTCTCAGCCCGAACACTAATAAGAGATCTCATTTGTCTCTATCTGTCTCTTTCTGTCATTCTGTCTCTCATTACCCCACCACCATTATCACCACCACTATCACCACCATTACCGCCACTATCACTACCACCATCACCACTATTACCAGCGCCACCACTACTAACTACACCACTATCACCACTACCATCATCACAACTACCACCGTTTTCTGTGATTAAATATAATAGTTACTCCAAAAACTGCCGCTCACAGAGCCGTTTTGCTTTCTTTTTGCTTTTCTTTTCCTTCTGGGACACTGTTTTCGTTGTATTATTCCCTTAAAGTTAATGAAAAGTGAAATCGGGCCACAAATTTGACGTTTTTACGTATTTTAACGTATATACAAGTTCGAAGCTTCAAATGCTGCAATGAAGCAAAAAAATGATTCAGTGAAGCTTCGTGACGTCACTGTGAACCTTCACATATAAGGCCTCGACTAACTCGCCTTCGTCCCTTTCCTCACCGACCACTCGCCACTCACTGACTGCAGCTGACAGGCAGGTAAGCGCCGCTCCTCTAGTCTCCTTTATATACGTGTAAATTTTTTGCCCGACTGCCTACAGTCAAAATGGCCGAGAGAAATGGTTATTCTTTTGGGTAGTGATTTATATACTTAATTATGGCGTAATAAATGCTGATTTAAGTCAAAAACTTGCCGGCCGGTTGTTGCAGTTCATAGGGTCGTATCCCCAAGTTTCACTGGGCTCTAAGGCCCATGGTACCTACTGTGCAGCTTAAACAAATACATTAGTATTATATTAAGTGGCTGTCTAACGCCTAACCAGTAATTTCTTAATGTTTTAGGCAAATATACTGCCAAATGAGTCATGACAAACGAGCCTAAACTATGAGCCGGTAGTGAGTAACGAGCGTAAAGCGTTCATCAGTATTTAGGTAATAATTAACCAGTAAGTGAGTACAATGACCAGATTGCGTTAGATTACCGTTTTATTTATTTTTTATTTCTTGCTTCGAAGCCCAACACACTTATTGGGGAGCCGGGTGGTCATAACTCAACAACTGCGCAGTTCATCACCACCACTGTATTCACCATTGACAACTGCGCCGCATTGACTAGATTTAACACAAATAGAAGTATTTTTTGCGGAATTAAGATGTATTTTTACTGGCTAGTTCTTTGCTTACTCTTTAGCTACGATTTCTGGGAGTTGAAACAATTTATTACGGGTTCTAGCCGGGCGGGGCGGGGCGAGGCGAGGGAGCCGGGCGGGGCGAGGCGAGGGAGCCGGGCGGGGCGAGGCGAGGGAGCCGGGCGGGGTGAGGCGAGGGAGCCGGGCGGCGTGAGGCGAGGGAGGGAGGGAGGGAGGGAGCCGGGCGGGGTGAGGCGAGGGAGGGAGGGAGGGAGCCGGGCGAGGCGAGGTAGGGAGCCGGGCGAGGCGAGGTAGGGAGCCGAGCTTGGTGAGGTAGGGAGCCGGGCGGGGTGAGGCGAAGCGAGGTAGGGAGTCAGGGAGGGAGGGATGGATGGACGAAGGGAGGGAGGGAGGGAGGGAGCGAGCGAGCCAGCCAGCCGGTCTGGGCGAGGCGAGGCAAGGGAGGGAGCCGGGCGAGGCGAGGGATGGAGCGAGCCGGGCGGGGGGAGGTAGGGAGCCGGGCAAGGTGAGGTGAGGTAGGGAGCCGGGCTTGGTGAGGGGCGGGGCGAGGCGAGGCGAGGTAGGGAGCCGGGCAAGGTGAGGTGAGGTAGTGGCGGGGCGGGGCTAGGCTAGGCTAGAGGGCGAGACGTTTCAGAATACAGTATATATTAAATCCCGTAACATTAAGGTTCCTGGTAATTTTTCAAAAGTGGACAACCATGGATTTTACAATAGGAAAAACCCATTGGTCAACAACCAAAACGCACCATAACTAACCTAACAACGTAACGTAACCTGGAGGTTCCTTGGTTGTCTCCTGGTGTAAAAAGGTCCATTTGTATGTGCACACAACAATTAGAAAGTAAAACAAAATAATATTAGCGTATTTGTGTTTAGATCGGTTATGACCTCCATTTCCGTCGGAAATTAGTCGTTTTTTATAGATTTTTTTGGTGAGGTGTTTCCCGAAAAAAATATTGGCTCGGCGAATGAAAAATGCAAAAAAAAAAAAAAAACCTATAAAAACATAAACCGGACCTAATCTAACCGACTCTCGCCATATGTTGGAATCCCTTATTTGTTACCTTATTGGCCTGGTTCTCGTTGGAGTTACCACATGTTGGTCTTGGCGCCACTTACATTCGTTCTTGCATTAATGACACTTTACGGAGGTCGGGAGAACAACACGAGATCTAAAAATGCTATAGTTTTAGTGTGGAGGCAATGGTTTATGTAAACAGTTGGGGACAGTGAGTACACGTGGTGTAGTGGTAGATGGAAGTTGCAAGTTTAATTTTCATTCTACGTAAATTAAAACTTTAAGCATGTTGCAGGTGACAGCTGGTGTACTTGAAGGCCAATGGAGAAGTGACAGAACCTTGAGCAAGACTTAACACCCAGCATGTTACTTCAGCCTCATCAGTTAAGTTACTTATATATTATCTTAGCTATTATGGTCAGCCCATAAACCACTCAACACTGTGCTCCTACACTGGGCAGTGGAGGGTGTGTGTGTGGGACCTGGCTGACTGTGAATGTTGGAGGGCTCTGGAGGACATGTGTGTGTGTGTGTGTGTGTTGGAGGGCTCAGGAGAACTGTGTGTGTTGTAGAGCTCTGGAGAACTGTGTGTGTGTGTGACTGACTGTGTGTGTGTGTTGGAGGACTGTGTGTGTGTGTTGGAGGACTGTGTATGTGCGCGTTGGAGGGCTCGGTATTATTGCAGTTTCGGCCAGTACACACCTGACTTTTAACCATCCCCAACCTTTAGATCTCCTTATTGGAGTATTTCTAACACCATTTTAACCAGGGAGCAAAGAATGTCAGAAAGGAGTTTTAAAGATTTCCATGCTTTTTTTTTTGGGGGGGGGGGGGGGGATATAATTCTAAAGAGGGTGCTTTCCCCTGGAAATAAAGGCCACATTTCATTGAATCGACCCAAAATACACAGGATAAACGAATTTCTAAACTACGAGGGCATATTCGACGAAACTGCAATTTTACAATGGGCTCTGGAGAGCTGTGTGGACTGTCTAGATAAACTGAGCTGGGAGTCAAATTAAGATTAGCTGTAGAGATTTGGGAAAGCTTAATAAAGTGCTATAAAAATGGACAGGATTAAATGCCAATTAGTTACAGTATTAGTGAGCATTAGTAGTAGTAAGGTGATTAATAGTAAGTAAAGCTGGTTGTTAGTAGGTGGGTTTTAACTAACAAATTAACTAACGTAATCAGCCTAACATTGATTAAATGTAACTAATCTAGACTAACCCAAATTAATATTAAGTTACCTATTATATAGTTTATATATTGGATAACAAATATATGAAAGAATGTAACTTAAAATTTACCACAAGTTAACTGATCATGAATTCAGAAAGTTAAGCTAGAAAAAATTTCACTTGTGTAAATTATTAAAAATCAATAGCTTGCGTACTTTGCAGTTTCCTTTTCAAAATCTAATCGTGTACTGTACTGGCTTTCTCCTCAGGTTAAGCTGGCCAGAAGTAACATCATACTGAACCTAAGGAGAAATAACTTAAAATGCCAGAAAAGGTAAAGTCAACTTACTGAGTTTTATTTAGGCAAGGGAAGCTTGTGGGACTTGTGAAATCATTAAACATTGTGTGGGTGTGGCTTGTTGTAATTAGGGTGGGGGGGGGGGGGGACAATATGGCTTGTGTATTGGCATATGGGGTGAGCAGGTGTTGGTAAAGTTTTTCATTCAAGCTAAATGTGACCAAGTTGTCCAGGGGAATACCTAAGGGGGCTTGAGGGGTGGGAGGAAGGGAGGGAGGATTCAGTGAGTGAACAGTGGTAAACCGTTGTGTATGAAGCAGTGTGGAGAGATTTAGTAGTGTAGCAGTATTGGTGAAGAAGGCTTGTTATGATTGGCTATACTATTGTTGTGGTAAATGTTAGTTGTTGAGGTATCAAGAAAACTAAAACACTAATGCAACTTAAAATAAGATCTTTTGTAGATAAGGTATTTAAATAAACAATTGGGGACAGTATAAGTACATGTAGTCTGGTGGTAGATGGAAATTGTATGTTTAATCTTCATTGTACATAAATTACAACTTTAAACATGTTGCAGGTGACAGCTGACATACGTGAATGCCAATGTAGAGGAAGTGACCGACACCTTGAGCAAGATGTAACACCCAGCATGTTACTTAAGCCTTCTTAGGTAAATTACTTATGTACCTTAGTATGGCCATCCCCAAAAACTAATGGAAGTAAGACTCGAGAGGAGGGACTTACTTTGTGTGAAGGGTTGGAAAGGAGGAGCATTGGGCGTGGAGGGGCGCTCGTACAGTGCAGGGGCGCTCGTACAATGGGGGGGGGGGGGCCTCGTATAGTGGACGGGCGCTCGTACAGTGGGGGTGGGTGCCTCGTACAGTGGGGGTGGGGGCCTCGTATAGTGGACGGGCGCTCGTACAGTGGGGGCGCTCATGCATGGATGGTGGAGTGCTCAAGCAATGGTGAATGGAGTGCATGTTAAAAATGTGATGCAAAAAATAGCATATACTATGAAGGCATGTGGGGGATGATGCCTAGATGAAGACTGCTGCAGTCAAAAGTGAGAAGGACAATGCTCCTGTGTAAGGTGATATAGGAGGGTGTTTGAGTGTATGGATATATCACATATAAATAAGAATGCAAGTTTAGATTCCAAGAAATTCTGGAGTAAATGTTGTGTATTGGTAGTAATACATTAAGGCTAATTAAGATTGATCTAAATCCAAACCATGTTGCAGGTGGTTGGTGTACAAGATAGATGGATCAGACACAAGGTGACCACGACTGTCTAGCATCCCACACCTTGAGGACTACCACCTTACTAAGAAAGAACAGAATTGGTGTTCTGTACACTACTGTTAAGAATAGTGTACTGTAATGTAAAAGTTAAGTATTACTGAAACCTTTTTTATATAATTTAGCAAAACTTGATATATTACTTAAAATAGTGCATTTAAGAACATACAGTACAAGTTAACCTCAATATTGTGTATTGGTTGTGATATAAAATAGCTTAATTAATTCAGATGTAGAGTATCTAAAAACAAATATAATCATGTTGCAGGTGGTTGGTGTACAAGAAAGAAGGACCAGACACAACAAGGTGACCACTACTGTCCAGCATCCCACACCTTGACTACCACCTTACTAAGAAAGAACAGAATTGGTGTTCTGTACACTACTGTAAGAATAGTGTACTGTGAAAGTTAAGTATTACGGAAATATTTTTGTTATAATTTAGCAAAACTTGAGAAAATACTTAAAGTACTGTACTAATGCATTCAAGACTGTAGGAGTGAACCTTGATTAAAGCCACACAAAGTATTAAAAATAACAAGATACATTATGTACAGTAGCATTATTAACTACAGTGGTAGTCACAGTTTTGTTGTGGTTGCAAAAAATTTCCATTTTATAATACTGTATATTTTTCGTCCACAGGTGAAGTATCAGCAAGGTGTACAACGAGATACACGGACATCAATCAAACGGATTGTGAGAGGTTTGAATATCTCGCACGGATCCATTTCTCTTAGTGGTTTGTAAAATTAAGTGTAATATGTAATTGTTGTTCAGTGTGGGAAGGCCTCTGGTGGCTTGTTGAGGGATGGCGTTTGTACCAGGGGGAGGCGTTTGTACCGGGGGAGGCGTTTGTACCGGGGGAGGCATTTGTACAGGGGAGGCGTTTGTAGTGGTAGAGGCACTTGCACTGGGAGGTGTTTGTAATGGTTTGTACTCCTATAATGTCTGTGTATAACAAAATAAATAAATATTGAATGAACTTTACGTTTCATATTCCGAAGTTGAATGATAGTGATCTAAATAAACCACAAGTACAGTAGAACTGTAAACTATACCTGAAACATGAACTAAAGTGATCAACTTGGATACACCCACATGATGGCTTCTGGGTAACTTAGAACATGATATATACATTAATTACATATAATTATCACCAATTGACATCAAAGTGCCATTCATTGTACGTACAACTGTTACAAACTAATGCCCATGTGATGCCCTATTGGGTACATGTAATCAAAACTACTAGATACCCACAGATGGCACAAATAATGCATTTAAGTCACCGACGCCTCGGACAAAGGATTTTGACAACCTTACCGAGAGAACGGACGTCTCGTGTTCATTTTGAAATTCATCGGCCATGACCGTAAGGAACATTTTTGATTGCATACATACTATTAATTTGAAAATATTGTATATATACAGTAAATGAAAGTAAAGTACAGTAAGAATTTTACTTACTAAATGTTGACAATCTGGACACTGCACACCAATTGCTGAATGGAAGTGTTTTACCTGAAAATATAGAAGAAAAAATCTTGTAAAATTGTAATAAACAACTTATGAACCCCCCTCCCCCCACCCCGCCCCCTAAAGACTTGGTAACTTGGATAAATTTAGAAATATATCTGTACTGTGCCTGGCCAAAATTATTCACAAAGTACAAGACTTCCATTATTATCTGAAGCTAAATTTTGTGTAGGACCAAAACCTGACAAGATACTTTATAAAACCTTAAGGTCTAGTGAAATAAACTCACCTTATGTGGAGTCTGCAATATAAAGGTTGAATTGAGAAATCCACAACCGCTGGTAATGTGACGGCCTCACCATCACTGATGTATCTGCCGAGAAATAATAATGGTAGTGGTACTGTAATGTGATTTCGCGGGACACGGGAGAAAGATATCTAGTGATGTTGCCAATCATTACAAGTTTTCTGATTTTCTTCTGTGCTAATATTTGGTAATGTAGGTTTAAGAACATAAGACTGCAGGAATAGCCAGTAAATTGATATATACTGTACCGAGACAGTGCAGGTATAAAACCAGGCTATATGACCAAGGATATTTTGTATTTCTGTATCAGCTTCTGGACTGTTATTGTATATTGCAATAAATGTGTAGTGTATACGTATGAAAATAAAAAATATACTGCATATTCAATTCTTTATTTTGTATTACCTATCTACAAAGATGTAAAAACATAGTTACACAATGTACAGTACATATGTAATTTTTTTCTCTGTTGCTGACAGAACATATTACCTTTTTTAGAACAATTTATAATGTAAGTTTGTTAGGTGGCGATGGTAGATACAACACTGCAGTAGCCCTCCTCCTTTATCCGGGCTTGGGACCGGCATGTTCGACTGAACAAGGCGGAGTTACTACTGTGCATTCTACGTCTAACTACGGTGCTGTTAGTGCTATCAACTATAACTTGAAAAACTTTACCTTTATTACCTGCAAGAAGCACCTTGTAGTAGGTCCAGTCAGCCACACAAACAAACCTGGAATACAAAAAACTTTAAAACATAACGTTCATAAATACTTGCATATAGACATTATATATTGTCATAAGTACTTTACCTGTTTGGAGGAGTTCTCGACCAGCCACACGTTCACTTCAGTCAGACGTTCACCTCGGAGGCGCACAATCTGAAAGAAATGAGAAAACCTTAGTCCCATCCACACACATTAAAGGTGGGAGGTTGGGTGTGTGAGAGAGGGTGAGTGTATGGATGGGAGTGAGGGTGTGTGTATGGGAGGACCTCCCCCACACACACCCTCACTCCCATCCATACACTCACCCTCTCTCACACCTTTCCTTATACCCAACACTCCCTCCCAAACACCCCCACCCACCCACCAACCCTCCCTCCCTCCCACCCCCCCTCCCTCCCACCCAACCCTCCTCCTACACCACCTCCCCTCCAACCCAACTCACATACCTACCCATCCCAACTCCCTTCCCATCCACCCAACCTTTTGGGTGTGTGGATGGGAGGTAGTGTTTGTGGATGGGAGGATGTGGATGGGAGGAAGAGGATGTGCATGGGAGGAAGAGGGTGAGGATGGGAGGAAGAGGGAGTGGTTAGGAGGAAGTGTGTGTGGTTGGGAAGAAGGGTGTGGTGTGCCATGTCCTCCTCCATGCAAACACAGCATCGAAAAATATTCTGAAGAAAATTGGTTTGTATTGCTGTAATATTGTATTGTGAGGACTCATTTGTGTTTTACTATGAATGATAAGTGTGCAGGGATTATGGTGGTGTAAGAGAGAGAGAGCCTTATAATAGTTGTGGACAAGGTAAGAGACTTGGCAGTAGCAACAGGTAGGCACGGCTTATAGCACTATTTTACCCTCACTTATATATCATATTATTGTATGCCAATAATTATTATTCAATATATTTAGCAATGGTTTTACTGTATCAATTTGACAAACAAATTATAAATAAAATATAATATCTTGAAGGTTCTAAGGTTCTTGTGGCCCCAGAATATACTACATATTATTTTATTGATAACTTTAAACTATTGTAACACAGTAGAGATAGGAACACGTAAAGGAATGTAGAACATGATTAAATTATAAATCTATTAACCAACAGCTCAACGTTTAACAGTTATCATACAGTTTAGGTATAGACTAAAAAATGTTTATCTAACCTAACCCAATTCAACCTACATCATTATATGTCCATAAGAGAAGTGGGACATCTTGGAGTATCACAAGGAAGATAATGATTAAGCATTTATTATGTAATGACTAGTGTAATAATGCCCACAGCCATCCTGTCCACTAGGGAGTGACAGTTTTGCAAAAGTTTTCAAAATCTAATTGCTTGGGTTGGATTATTTGTCTATCGGCCACGCTAATTCCGAATATTTTTGAGTTTTTTACATCATTGCATTAGAAGGTTTGTGGATACTTTTGGGTTTGGCAAGAAAAAAGCGAAAAAACTGTAAATAATAAAGGGACTGGCAATGTGGCACAACCTGTTAAAATCAAGTTATTGAATTGGATTATTCGACTACTGTGTACACTGGTTCATAATATGCTATTGTTTTACAACTCAATGCGCTACAAATTATGCCGATATTTTTGCTGCAAGTCACCACATACGTATATTTCGAAAACCAGGGCCCAATATTACCAACGGCGTGGATAGATTCCGTGGAATGAATTCAGGACATTCCCGCTCATGGAACATTACCAAACTCCGTATATGTGCCAATGGTAGGCCAATGGCAATATTTACAGAGTTTGTTGAGGCTCCCTGGACGGGAATGCCCTGAATTTATTCCACGGAATCTATTCACGCCGTTGGTAATATTCGTCCCAGGACTGATCAACGAATTCAGCCCAGGTAGCTTGACTTGGACAGTTAAGGACAAAATCTCAGTCCGTACTTTTGAATAAAATATTGTTCAATAGGTGGTGATATTGAAGTGCTGAAAGTTGTTTTTTCTGTGTTGTTTTGCAGTTAGTTCAAAGGGCCGCCACCAAGATGGGTCGTCCTAAGATCAGCAACACTCAGCTGCGCCAGGGTAACGATAAGGTGTTCGGGGTTCGGATGCCTCTGCCATCTAACAAGTTGCCTCTGAACAAGGAAGTTGGAAGTGCCCTGGATTATGAAGCAGAAAACGAGAGGTTAAGGAGAAGAACAAATGCTTTTGATTATATGGATGCCACCAACAAGGTGACTGAGAAGGTACTGGATGTGTATAGGAAGGCCACTGTCCCCACTATCTCTGAAATCAGGGTGAAAATGAGAGTCCACGACCTGTGGAGGATGCGGAGGGAGACGATGATGATGAAGGGAAATGGACAGAAACAGAAAAGGAAGAAAACGAAGAACGGGAAGCTGAAGATGAGGTTCGAGGATATAGCTGAGAAGTTGTTTGATGTGGCAGACGACAGCAAAGTGCACGAACGAGAGAAAAGCTTCCTGGCAGCCCAGAGGAAACTGGGAAGGGAGGGCTGCATTGATGGCGTTGACAAAATTGTGACTGCCAAGCTGAAAGAAGAGAGGGAGAAGGAAGCGAAGAGGGCAAAGAAAAGGGCTGAGGAAGAGAGGAAAACTGAGAAGATGAGGTCAAAGAGTAAGGAGGAGATGGAGAGGATGTCGTGTAAAGTGTCGGCAGTGGATGACAGTGCTCAGGAAGAAGATAGTGATTAATAATCACTTCCTATACACATCCAGTACCTTCTCAGTCACCTTGTTGGTGGCATCCATATAATCAAAAGCATTTGTTCTTCTCCTTAACCTCTCGTTTTCTGCTTCATAAGCCAGGGCACTTCCAACTTCCTTGTTCAGAGGCAACTTGTTAGATGGCAGAGGCATCCGAACCCCGAACACCTTATCGTTACCCTGGCGCAGCTGAGTGTTGCTGATCTTAGGACGACCCATCTTGGTGGCGGCCCTTTGAACTAACTACAAAACAACACAGAAAAAACAACTTTCAGCACTTCAATATCACCACCTATTGAACAATATTTTATTCAAAAGTACGGACTGAGATTTTGTCCTTAACTGTCCAAGTCAAGCTACTTGGGCTGAATTCGTTGATCAGTCCTGGGACGAATATTACCAACGGCGTGAATAGATTCCGTGGAATAAATTCAGGGCATTCCCGTCCAGGGAGCCTCAACAAACACCTTCTACACCACCACCACCAACACCACCTCCACCAACACCACCTCCACCAACACCTCCACCACCTCCACCAACACCCCCTCCTCCACCACCACCACCACCTCCACCACCTCCTCCTCCACCACCACTACCACCTCCTCCTCCACCACCACCTCCTCCTCCTCCTCCTCCTCCTCCTCCTCCTCCACCACCACCTCCTCCACAACCAACACCTCCTCCACCAACACCTTCTACACCACCACCACCAACAACACCACCTCCACCAACACCATCTTCTCCAAAACCTCCACCAACACCTCCTCCTCCTCTACCTCCACTACCACCAACACCTCCACCAATACCTCCTCCACCACCAATACCTCCTCCACCACCAACACCTCCACCACCAACACCTCCACCACCAACATCTCCACCACCAACATCTCCACCACCAACACCTCTTCCTCCACCAGCACTTCTTCCTCCTCCTCCACCACCAACACCACTTCCTCCTCCACCACCAACACCTCTTCCTACTCCACCACCACCACCTCTTCCTCCAACACCACCACCACCTCCTCCTCCACCACCACCACCACCACCACCAAACCTCTTCCTCCAACACCACCACCTCCTCCTCCTCCTCCTCCTCCACTGCCTCCTCCTCCTCCTCCTCCTCCTCTGCCTCCTCCTCCTCCTCCTCCTCTGCCTCCTCCTCCACCACCTCCACCTCCAACACCTCCACCACCAACATCTCCACCACCAACACCTCTTCCTCCACCAGCACTTCTTCCTCCTCCTCCACCACCAACACCTCTTCCTCCTCCACCACCAACACCTCTTCCTCCTCCACCACCACCAAACCTCTTCCTCCAACACCACCACCACCACCTCCTCCTCCTCCTCCTCCTCCTCCTCCTCCACCACCACCATCAAGCTTCCCTTGCTGCTGTCAGGGAACGTGTAAACGAACTCAGACAAAATGCATGGGAGACATATGTCAACAGCCTGAACCAACACACATCCCTCAGCAAAGCCTGGAAAGACATAAACATAATCAGAGGTAAAAACAGAAGACACGTCTCCCATCCAAACCCTCTGCAAAAGTCGAATGAGCTAATAACAAAGTGGGCTCATGTGTCGAGCTATGACATGTTACCAGCTGGGACTCGGGGACTCCTTGATGCGAAGTCTGTAGAGAGAAGTAATCTTATTAGCTTTATGCTGGGCAAACAGCACGATGAGTGTGATGTTCCATATACTGAGTGGGAGCTTGACGCCGCCCTCGCCAGGGGTAGGTCTACTTCCCCTGGAGAGGACGGGGTCACCTACAACATCATTAGACTACTAAGGCGCGTGCCAGGCAATCCATTGTTGGTATTGTACAATATGAGTCATGCCGAGGGCCAACTACCCACATCATGGACCAGCAGTATTGTTGTACCAATACCGAAACCAGGACAGCCTGATGCCTTTCGTCCCATATCACTAACCAGCTGCCTGTGTAAAACCTTTGAGAGGATGGTTCTTGGCAGACTCTTATATAGAATCAGAGAACACATGTCTCCTAACATAAATGGCTTCACCCATGGTAAAGGTGTACATAATTGCATCACCACATTCCTAACTGTGCATGGTGATGAAAGGCACAGATACACCACATTTCTTGACCTAAAAGCTGCATTTGATATTGCCAGTAGGCAACTGATATTGTACGAACTAGCCAAAATGGATATAGGAGGTAGGCTGTTACACTGGATAAGTGGTTACCTAACCAACAGAAGGGCTGCTGCCCTGTTTCAGGGTTACAAAAGTGAAGTTAAAGATATGCAACTTGGTACCCCTCAAGGTGGAGTACTTAGCCCCACTTTGTTCAATGTTCTTATGAATGCATTATTAAATTTAATACCAGACAACCCCAGCAATATCTCAATCAGCTATGCTGACGATATTCTTATACATACTAAAACTCATCGTGAAATGCAAACCACCCTGAACCATGTATACGCAGCCTGTGAACACCTCGGTCTTTTTATCTCCACTGACAAAACTAAGGTGTTCAACAAACAAGCTGGGAACCGCAAACGCAGCCCCGCCAAGTTCAAGATAGGTAACAACACTATTGACTATGTTTCTTCTTTTAAATATCTTTGTGTTTCCGTCCCTTGTACCCTACCTGCCATACAACAGCTAACCCGCCAATGTACTGACAGACTGAGACCTCTTAGAAGTGTAGCGGGGTACAGCCCGCACTATGGTGCTAATATTAGAATTGTTAAAACAATGTACCTAGGCTATATAAGATCTCTGATAGATTACCACGCACCAGCCCTGGTCCTTCGTGACGGGAAAGGAGTTGACAAGCTCGAGAAAATGCAAAATAAAGCCCTCAGAATTATCCTAGGATGTCCCATGAGCACTAAAGTACTTAATATGAGGAAAGAACTAGGTATACCCAGTGTTAAAGATAGAATAATTGAAGTCAACCTCATGATAGCCCTGAGGCTTCTGCGTGGTGATCCTGATAACATTGTTTCCTTAAAATTGCTAGAATGTATGAACCATGGGACTACTGAGTCTAAATGGATCCAAACTACAGCTACACATATGAAGATATTTGGACTAGACCACCTGTACAAAGTTGAGACACAACAGCGCTTCCTGCCACCCTGGCGGACAGTTCCCTTCGATATCACAATACCGACGTATCCGCCTAAAAAATTAATTATACAAAGCATTTATCTCCAACACACTGCCAAATTGAGAGCTCTTGAACACATACACACTCTACAGACTGATGATAATATCACACAGACCATCTACACTGATGGATCTCTAAACACCGCCTGTGGGAGGGCTGGAAGTGCTATTGTTGTGACTCAACCTGACGGTAATATAATTGAGAAAGGAGTTAGAATTAACAACTGGGCATCCACTCTACAAACTGAATTAGTTGCCATACTCACAGCTATTAAATTCATTGAAACCACTGTTACTGACAGTCTCATCATCACTGACTCTCTATCCTCACTACTTGCCCTTGGTACCCTCGACTCAGGTTGTCACGCTCTTGTCTCTGAAGCCAGACACAAATATGCGTGCCTTGTTGACCGGGGTGTCAGGGTCAAACTGTTGTGGATCCCCTCTCACATAGGCCTCATAAAACATGACAGAGTTGATGCCCTCGCCAAACTCGCGTCTAACAAAGACACCGTTGAATACAATTTGGGTCTGTCAAAAAGAAACCTTAAAACTATAATTAGGAAAGAACTTATTGATGAGTTTGACGAAAGTAGACAAGTGCAAACAGGCACTAGTCAATCCATAGTTTACCATGATGAGATGTATCAAGTGAAACATGTATATGGAGCAAGTAACAAGATCACTAGATTACAAGATGTTGTAACCGCTAGATTAAGGTTAGGATATAAGTACCTTTGGCAGTATGTTCCTCAAGCAGATGTAAACAAAACTAAATGTAAAGTGTGTGGCCATACATATGGCCACACACTTGAACACTACGTCCTCGACTGTGTGAAGATAGAACCTTTTAGGGACAGGTCCAAGCACACTGTGTGTGAAATGGCACAACACTTCATCTCTAATGGCAAGATAGCCGACATATTAAGATTGTATCCACTTTTTTGCACTTAGTATCTATGTCAGTTCTCATGTACAGAACCAAATACGCAATGTGCTTGAATACCTCCCACGTAAATGTGAATAACAAAGTGTGAGGCCAGACATACTGCCTCACACGCCTGTTCTCACGCATTTGTGAAAAGTTACCCTTTATGTATGGAACTAAACAAATAATGTAAATGAAATACTGTGTAACTTTCAGTGCCATAATATCCTGACAACCGGGGTTAATTATTATGACCCTTTGTAAACCCTACTCTGTAATCCTTTTGCGCTACCGCTCACAGGATGAGTGTGGGGTGCACAATAAAGTAGCCGCTGCAAGCGGCAAAATCAAAAACCACAACCACCACCTCCTCCTCCTCCTCCTCCACCACTGCCTCCTCCTCCTCCTCCTCCTCCACCACTGCCTCCTCCTCCACCACCGCCTCCACCATCACCTCCTCCTCCACCACCACCCAAACAGCTTATAAGGTGATAAAAGGTGAAATAATACACAGCCAAATGTTTAAGGCACAATTTTACATTAAGAGAAAAATAAATAAAATTGTGCGGAAAAGCTAAAAGTGGCTTTAATAATGTAATCGTCCTTTGTATAAGCACTTTCATAAATATTAAATATATACAAGAAATATAATCATGTAAGAAATATTCTAGTGTAGGCGATGAGTCCTGGTAGCTGAAGTGTGAAACATTATCACAGTCACTCCTTAGGGCTAATGCTGGTGGTGGTAGCAGGGCCGGATTTACCGACTTGTGGGCCCCAGGCCAAAGTCATCAGTGGGCCCCCAAATTTATGGAATTGTTTGCACACTTATTGTACAAGGGCCCCATACTCCGGGCCCTTTACTTATTGTACAGGGTCCCTTATAGTTGTGAATATATTATATAATGAAATACTCGGTGTACACTTGAAACAAGTTATACGCTGGCACGCTGCGCGACAAATTAGTTTCAGTGGACCCCCAGATACCGATGGGCCCTAGGCCAATGGCCTATTGGCCAATTGGTAAATCCGGCCCTGGGTGGTAGTGATGATTGACAAAGAAAACGGGAAATTTAGACCCGTAACTTGGGTTTAAGGATTATTTGAATACTAGTCATAATACTAAATTGTTCATTCTTCTTTTGTGTATGGCTGTTATTCCTTAATGTTGTATTTAACCTCCAGTATATGCTTAAACATCCTCAATCATACTTCTCTATGGATCGTGTACCGCTTTGTTGGTTGACTTTGTTTGTCTGGTTTCTGAAATCTAAAGATGATTAAGAATTTATTGTCACAGATCATTAATAGAGACTAATAGCGTAATAGTTTTGACAGGGATGTGTTGCACTACTAAAGAACTTTTTTATTTCAGTGTAGTGTGTCAGCTGGAGTTCTTGAGGGCTGACAGTAAGGAGAAGGAAGAGTCAGCCAGGTGGAGGAAGCTAAGTTTGTCAGGAGCCGTCAGTTTCAGCACCACTTAATAGAACACTTGGTAGCAGTTTCCACACAGCATTAAGGTAAGTTGTCACCTACATAGTCCCTTTGCTTCATAGCCGCGCCCACTAATAGGTTTGAGTATACGAAGTGATTATTTATCAGGGATTCCGGCCGAATACCCATCGGCTACTTGATTGTGACCCACAGGATGGCTGTGGGCATTACACTATTGTTTGTTTCTTGGAGTCGTCGTTACTTGGTCTAGAATTTGTTTCGTGAGAATATACTGTTCTTGGGACCCTCTCTGAATGTTCTGTGTTTTATCTTGCTGAGTTAGGTGAGGTTGGGTTAGTATTTAGTTTTATTTTAGAACCCGGTCAAATAACCCGCCTTGAATATAATATGCTAATGGTGGAACAGACGATTAGCACCAGAGTGAGTTTCTAGAATTGCACCAAAATTTCTGAAGATGTTATTTTGCATAATACTAAACACGAAAATGGAAACGACAATGCACAGAACCTGACCTAACCTTACCTAATTTCCTGAGCTCTCCGGACCCTCTGGCATATTAAGCAGAAAAAAAGTTACTTTAGATTATAAGTGAACTGTATATTCCTATATTTATTGTTTTTCCCTAAGGGGAAGAAGCTAGCCATCTTGTGTTTCACTGGCATTGTTATGGCGCCTTGTTCTCTATCGTATCACAATCTATCTGTGCTTGCAGAGGATGAAGACCGTCTGCTAATATAGACTACCAGGACGTGCAAGAGCTGATCGTACTCTTACGTCCACAAAATACGTAATATTCCACGATGCTGCTTCAAGAAAAGTACTTTCATTAGTACTCGATACCAAAGTAAGTTCCTTCTGCTTAACCCTCTAGGGCACGCAGTATGTTTTCAAGTTTCCCTGATCCACAACAAAAGTTATATGGGACCACTCACGTGAGGTCTGGTCATCCTCGTTCTGCAGCTAATTTATCTCAAATATTTTTTTGTCTTTTCCATGATTAATACATCACTCGATTCGTTATTGTTTTGGTTTCAACATAAGCAGAACAAATAGGACGAGAAGACTATATCTATTCACTCCAAATAAAGGAAAAAAATATTTGTGTTGCCAGCTTCATATGTGGGATATTTGCTCATAAACCTACCGAGGTATTATAATAGTTATAAGAACAGAACAGAATTTTGTGTTTTCCGACGCTGGCTTTGTGACGATTTGTGGGAGAGATTTAAGAAAATGCGACCAACCAGGACCGCTGACTGGATGATACTGACGTACAGTACAGCGGAACTCCACCCACGGCCATGCTTTGGTACTTTCTGCAAGCTTCCCTCACAAGATCGAGCAGTCATCTGTGGTGCACGAAAATTTGATGAAATTTTCTTGAAAACTTTTTTGGCGATTTTTTTTAAACCTTTAAGAAAAATAATTAACATGCAAACATGAATACTGTAATTACACAAATTTAATATATGAAAGTTTAACATCAAAACTAATTTTGCTACATAATTGCATTTCACGTCATATTTTTGAACACCAGAAACATAAGTTTTTACTTTTAAGTAACACTAAATCAGTTTCACTACACTCCTCCAATCTAGGGGTAAACTGAATTTTGGATGTTCTAAAATTTATAATATTATAACAGTACAAATTTATTATACAATAAGTAATAGGTAAGAGAAGATGATTAACCCATACACAGTTTTAGACAGTCCCTACTTACAATAAATTCACATCGCCTTATCCTGGAAAAGACTTATACTGAGAGAGTTTACCTACACATTTACCCTCAGTTCTGCTCACCGATACAACTCGATCCACTTTTTTTACATAATTGCTCCAGAATAACAGTAACCTAACAACTATCAAAAATTTGTAGCTTGGAGGCCTTCAGCTAACCTGCTAAAGTGAGTTTCTTTGTAGATAATGTACTGTCTCTTATAAAAATGGCAATACCGCAGTGGTAATTGAACACCCACACATGTGACCAGGTCGTTGTTCAGTTGTTATACATATATTGTATTTGTGATGAACAGCCAAAAAATTACATTAAAGTAACCTTAAAGATAATGCCGAACTTGAACTACAGTTTTGTTTGTTTGTTATGCTTCAAGCTTCATAATACTAGGGTTTTATCCAGTTCTCCTGTAACACTTATCAGCTTACTAGCCATTTGTGCATTTGATATTTTCTTTGTTTTGACTTTGAGATCTAAGGCAACAATTATAACGTCATTTCTTCCTGTACACACTGCACCTGTCACTTGACTCAGTCATGAGCTGTGTTCCCAGTCTTCACACCTCAGTTCCAGCCAATGTCTGCCTCTGTGCAGACATTTTTCGTCATCCTGCTTTTGGCTAAAAACTGTTGTTAACTTGCAAGATTTTAAGGCTGATCGAAATAGTTGTCATTCTTATAAAATTGTAAACTAGCGGAATCGTTTTCGCTAGGCCACGGTAGGACGCCACCCTCCGGTAGGCTCCACATTGTCTCACTGTAGTGCATTAAGGTAGACCACATTTTTGGTTTTGCCATTAGCAGCAAGTATGTACAGATTTTTGCCAGTTCCCACTCTGGAGCATCCAACATAGAACTGTCCATGAGAGAAGCAAGGAAACACCAGGTTTAGGCCAACCATTTTAGGGACTGTCCCTGGCTTTTGTAGATGGTCATGGCAAAGCTCACTTTAACCGGGAACTGAAGTCGCTTGAACTCAAATGGCAGGTCAGTAGTGATGAGAGGTATCCTTGGTATAAAAACATAAGAACATAAGAAAATAAAGAGTCTGCAATAGGCCGGTTGGCCTGTGCATGGCAGCTCCTGTCGAGAGTTACTACCACTCTCTATCATCCATGAATCTATCTCGCCTCCTTTTGAAACTTTCCAGAGTTCCCGCACTTACTACAAAGTTGCTAAGCTTGTTCCACTCGTCCACCATCCTATTTGTGAACCAGTTTCTTCCTATCTTCCTCCTAAACCTAAACTTACCCAACTTGAATCCGTTGCTCCGAGTCCTATCCTGCTCGGATATTATAAGAACTTTATCTATATCCCCTTTATTGATTCCTTTCACCCACTTAAATACTTCTATCATATGTCCCCGCACTCTTCGTCTTTCTAGGAAATGCAAGTTAAGTTTCTTTAACCTATCCTGATATGGAAGGTTTCTAAGTCCCGGAATCATTTTTGTCATTCTTCGCTGCACCGACTCTAGTGAATTTATATCCATTCTATAATAGGGGCACCAGAACTGAACCGCATAATCGAGGTGCGGCCTGACTAGCGCAAGATATAGTTGCAATAAGACCTCTGCACTCTTGTTACTTACAGTTCTAGATATAAAACCCAATACTCTGTTTGCCTTATTTCGAACATTAACGCACTGTTTTCTAGGCCGTAGGTCCGGGCTTACAAGTACCCCTAGGTCTCGTTCACAAGTCGACTTCTCTAGGTTGTTGTTGTTAAGGCTGTATACATTATAAGTATTTGTTCTTCCAATATTAAGTACTGACATTTCTCACGTATCGTTATAATGAGGTGTGTAGGAATAGTAGTCATTCCTGGGTTGTGTTTGCTGCTGACGGTCAACAATGAATCAGTTTTAAGGGCAGATATGACAGGTATTTGGGGACTTAGGAAGTTCAGTATCCCTTCACGACCTAAGATGCGATGATAAACCTAAACAACACACAAGAAGGGATTATTATTTTGTATAAGATGAACACTCGTAAAGGCTGACATGTTTGTAGGGCAGGACTGTACTGTACTGTACTGTACTTTGCTTAGAGTAACGCGCGGCAGAGGAAACATTATTAGTGGTGTATATGACGCAATGAAGTAGCAACTGGTAGGCGTTTCTGTTTACTACACGGAAAATAATGTGACGCTTATTGTTTTGTCAACACGACGCCCTAGTTCACCCTCTGGGTTGGAGGTCCGTCAGGGATTAAACCGAAATATATTGGGTGGCTCGGGTAAATACTGTCCCAGATGTGAACGTGGCCGCTACAGCAGCTGGTTGACGGCCCATTTAACGCCGCTCCTACTGATAAAACGTAGAATTATACACAGTGGAGCGGGAGATTCAGGCTGAAATGTGGTGACATGAACGGAGGTCCCTGGCTGGGTTAGTGTTGGGTCGCGCGCCGTGACAGTCGCTCTTATTTAAACACCAAAAGTCACAAAACATTCACTAACATTAGAGAAAACAAACATTTATTTAGCTCATTGTTCATGTGTTATGAACACATTTAATTGTGAACTTAATTTAAATTGTATATTTTTTTTTACGAAATAACAATATTCATCATAGCAATAAGCTTCATATTTAATGTTTGTTTACTTCAAATTTATGTTCCATAAATTATTCAACAGGTTGTACCTTACTGCCAGGTAAATTATGTGTTATTACCTTACCATTCACAGTCTTCCACCATGGACTAAAAGACAATAATGACACCTGTATCATCTACCTAATGAATCAATTAAAATAACATTGGAAGATATTAAGTGATTTACGATAAAACACTAAACTTACAGACAAATACCGTGACACAGACATATAAACACGGTGTGACATCATAATGGTCCGCATGAGTTACGGTAACACGGGGATGATGATGGCAGGGTGGCAGCAATTAGCCAGAGGAACACTTATTGTACAGTACACACCTGGCTCAACACCTGACTCAGTACATCTATAATTAACCCAAGACGTAAACAAGGAAGGCAAGGCTTACGTGTAGACAAAGAAACACATGTATCCGGGCTTTCTATTATTATAACCATTATTTACCTTCCTGGTGTGTGCAGGTGACTCATCTTGGTTTTCCCACACCATGTTTAGTCTAATTACCGTTCAAATTGGTCGCTTTTTTTTTTACATCTGGCAACTGCACCTGGGATCAGGGTGCCCGGAAGAAGCGTGAAAATGGAGATTCGTAGCCTGCGCGGCTTCCTTGATTTAGCACCCCTGTTGCTGACCTTCCCACCTGTGACCCAGGATTTTACACATTTGCGCAAGCATTGTGCTGTCTCGCGGAAGAATGAGCGATTACAATATTTTGTCAAGGGGTGTACTAGTAGCTATTGCATCCCTACACAATCCATGTTTGTCTGCATGGCAATTTAAGGAGCAGAATCCAAGGTTGCTTAGTGGCGTGTCTGTTAGGACAGTGTCCCGTCGTTTCCACGATGACTTGCAATACTGTAGAGGGGTGGGAGCAAGAATTTCAATGATGAGTTTTGTATATTGTGAAAATATTATTTATTTGTAGTACTGTAATTGTTCTTTTTATAAGGCTAAATGTTTGAATGTGCAGTCTATGAAGGTAATTAATGACATTGTTGTATTATAATGAACCAAACCAATTGTACATTTTTACACCTTGTTTTGGAATACCGTAGTCCTCTTTGTGTTGTTGCCTTCTTGGCTGCCACTACACTTCCTCTTTTCCCTCTGCTGCTTTTGCATTCTTCATCTCCTCTTCTGTATCTGTTGCTACTTTCTCTTCCTCATTTCTTTTATTTATTTATGGTCAGAGAGTTTACACTTTTTGAGTTGTTCTGGTACTTGGGCGAGTTTGCCGTAATCCTCATAACACACACACCAGAAAATTACCTTATCCTTTTAGCCCCTGCCAGATAATATGAGGAGGGCATATAGTGTTTTACCCATCTCCTCGTCCATCTGTGCGTCTCTTTAGATATGCCTCGTCCATTTAGCAACGTGTGGATGGTACTGTGCATTGAAGTGCAATTTGCTATGCATCTTCATATTACTACTTACCGAATCGAGTTCAGTGACCTGCTCTATCCATCTTTGTTTATTATTTATGGCCCATGTTTAATTTGGATATTTGAGCAGAACAAACAAACCATATTAAATTTTCATTACTAGAAACTGATGATTTTGATACACGTCGTGATGTACAGTACAGTACAGTAATTCACGAAAAGGTTGGATACTGCTGTGCCGTGATTTTGTACGGTGTGCTTTAGGGCCGCCTTACTTTTCTCGAGGCTTTGTTTACCTATACCCACTCAACCTCCGCATAGTCACACATTAGTCAGTGTGTGTCAGCTGGGATGTCATGTTCATGTCCAATGGGTCCTGGTTGCTGCTGTGTCAATCCAGATACCTAAACAACATGGGAGATTCAGATTCAAGCAGCATGCCAATATTATGTCATTACTTGTAGCGTATTATCAAAGAATTAGAAGAAGATAATTTTCCTCTAGAAATTATCATATGTCATGTTTTTATATTATAATTATGGTTGAACATATGTAAAGATATAGATTTTTATTATAGATTCACACTGTCAGCCATACCGGTACATTCATTATTTTTCCTATAAAAAGACTGTATGATGTAGTGATTACAAAAGGTAAAAAAAGTGTACATTAGTGTTGTTCATATAGAAAATTTTCCAGATGGAGTAAATTTTACAATAAAAATTAGCCCAGAAATAGATGTCTCGGAGCCAGAAAGAATTCGAGTCACGTATATATGACAAACCTTTCGAGGAAATGCAATGCGATATGCAATACTTATTTAATTTGTTATATTTTGGAGATAAAAGACGCTATTTAATCAGATTTTTTGATGTAAAATATAATTCTTCTTTTTTAAAAATTTGCATGTGGTTTTTTTTCCCCACCCACATAACTATAGAAAATGGGAATCATTTGTATCCAGAAACATTTTCATTATTTGAGCAACTCTAATGTTTATGGAGGGATCTGTTCATACCTGACATTTGTATTGATGCGAATGGGTATTGTTTTCTATACATAGGTGACTGTAATGGCAACTTTGTACCGATAAAAACATTATTAGTCTTGCTGTGATGTGAGACCCTTGGTTGCAGGAAGTCACCCAGATAGACAAACTTATTTCACTGGTATTGACATTGACTGAATTGACTTAGTATATGTAAGGACTAGATGTTGTATATATATGAGGACTGTAGGTAGTAAATACAAGAACTAGAAACAGTACATGGAAAGAGCAGAGGTTGAATACAAAGACAAGAGTGAGAGAGTATGTATTATGATAAGAGTTACTGATGTAGTTGGTGGAGAAATGAGGAGGGAGAGGTGAACCCAGACACACCCACCGAGGTTTGTCTAGGTCCCCCTTAGGTGTTGAAAAGGACCCCGGGTAATATAAAGCACAACTGAATCAGACATTTACCATATTGTAATAACCAATGGGTGATAATGTAGAGCTTATGTAGATTTTGATTCCTGGGTTTGGCATCTCGTGTATAAAAAATGGACAGTGTGGAATCCAGGAAACCCCTACTTGTATTATGGTCAACTCTTCCCATACTCAGTCACTCAGGTAGTGGATTGGTGACCTGAGGTGAGGTAATTCTCGCTGCCTGAAATTTAATGATCAAATTTGTGGTCTTGAGAGGATTCTAGCAAAAATCAAAGACCAGTATAGTCTGTCCTTCAGTATTAGATTGTAGGAAAAGTCATAGAACTGTATATCAACCTCTGTCTCACTCACTAGCTTGGAACGGGTGCACAAAACCTGGAGATATTTAGCCCCTTCTTAGTTACCATTAAAAACAACCAGATAACACGCAGGACATGTACTAAAGGCCCCGATCTCCGTTACCACTTCCTTGACTCGTGAATTGTTTATCAAGTGACCTGACATCCCATGCTTGATTCACCTCCTGGTCAACCCTTATCATGTGCAGGAGGTCAACTGCATTCTGAGTCAAATTTAAAAGTTGCTCTAAAACCCAGTCATTCAACTTTTCCACCATGATGATCCCTGAACTAACTAGCTTGATTTTTATCCCATAATTTAAAGTTTGACGAATGAATATACGCTGTACATGACTTCCCATTTCCCTGCCTGTTGCCACTGTGTCAGTATGTGGGACCTGCCTCATGCGCTCCTGTTGGTATTGAAGGTTTAGTAGTATGTTGCATGATTGGTGAACCTTACTTCAAACAGTGACACTAGGAAGTGAATTATATTTAGATCTGAGGTGAATCTTTAGTTGCTAGTGTTTTAAATGTGGTTCCTTGACACATAATCTCTGCTGTTCTTTTCCGAAGTGTTTGGAATATTTTAACATCAACAGCAAATGACACTTAGGTTATAAAACAAAGGATTAATTGGTTGATATTCATTCAGTAAAAGAGTCATACCAGCTTACAATTGATTCAGTATGTACTGTGTATAGATAATGTAGACTTAATTTATAGTTCAGTATGTATATAGACATTGCAGTTATACAATGTACCTAAACCATACAGGTATACAAGCAGTGTTAAACAGTAAGGCAGTTCAACCAAGGATAACCAACTCTAGAAAGACTAATTTTACTAACAATAGGCCCTCTATTCAAAGTAGTCGTTGGGCACCTAGCTGTGACCGTCAGTGTCACAGATGAGGCTAATTTTCTACATCTATATTTATGGTCTAATCAGAGATTGAGTTTGTCAGTAAAGAGGTGAAATGGAGTTATGTATGCGTTCGTAACTCTATTGGCCTGACCGCAAACCACATCCCAGGTCAAACGGCCGTTAAGTCTTGGAGAATTTTGAGTTTGACAGGAACTGTTCAGGAGATTAATGACTTTCTTTAATAAACAACTGACACTAACTAAACTATAAACATCAGATTCTCTGATGTCGGGGCGACAAAATAATATAACTTCAGTAGCGATCAGAAACTCATGGGTATCCCACGGACGACATAAAATACGCCACTCAAGCTGGCAAACTCAACACTCGCTTACTTGACACGTCTTACTAACAATAAGGAAAGTTGAAGCGTTCAACACCACTCACAATGGATCTTGAATGTTCCAACTGTAAACAGACATATCCAAGTTGACTCAAAACAAGGGTGTTCTCTCTCACATTCAAATTCATTTTATTGAGAGGTTGGTTTCAGTAAGTCAGAGAAAATGGGATAACGGAGGACTGAGGTGTCTTGAAGTGATGAGAAAACAGACTCCTCAGATGGAGGACTCAAAATAAAAGCAGAGTTACATGTTTTGTGGGCTATTGAGCGTAATATGAATCATTTGATTTTGGCGCTAATTGACGTGTAAGACCGTGGTCGTTACATCTGTACAGTATACCCAGATTTCGGGAGGCAGCTTTAGCAATGTTGAGGATGTGTGGCTTCCATGACATATTAGAAGAAATGGTGAGGCCTAGTTTATCTATTTTAGAATTTGGCAGAATGATTGTGTCCTGAAATATGATTGGTGGAAGATCATCTAATTTGGAAAACGGAATTGGTAAATACTGTTGTAACGGGCCGAGTTTCCTCTTTTCAATAAGTTACCATCCAGATATTCTTTTCTGTTAGTATTCGAGTTATTCATATACTTATATGTTCTGTGTAGTACTTTCCAATGAGTATCCTGTTTTACATACTTATCCTTCTTCAGTTCCTTACACACATACTTACTTTATATATTCTTGCTTATATTCTCATATGTTCTTTCTTTTCATTTCCTTTCATAAATTATAATCTCTTCCATATATTTTGTTCTAGTTATATTCTAAACCATGGATTAACCTGGGAAACCATGTCTTTGTTATTACCACACTTATTATACTTACAACGGTAGCCTGCCACCACCCAGGATTTTTCTAGAATATAACATCTCTTAGTTAACTGTTAGGTAGCGAGCCTCTAGGCACGTGAGTTAGTTATTTTCTGAGAACCAATGTGGGAAAGGATAGAGTGGTGATACTCGTAGACGTAGATTACTAATTCAATATTTATTAACACAGTGATTGGGTAAGATGCATCTTAGATTCACTCAGACAAAACAGAACTGCAATTTGTTTCTTAAGTCATCAAACACTTCAAGAACTTATTACCTCATTAAATACCTCCAAATACTTATTACTTCAATCGACAATTGTGGTATTGTCACTCTGCCAAATGATATTCAGTACTGGGTATACACCAGATATCACTGGACCCTCAGGTCTTACCTTACCAAGTAGCAAATTAGCTCTTCACTTCTTGGTTATATCATTATACTCTCAGATTATCATTTCATGGTCACTACCAATGAATACATAGCACAATGAACAACTCCACAATTATCTCAACGTACAATACCTCCTGTTAATTCACAAGGAACATCATGGCACTTTTAACTCTCATTCAGTGGTTCAATACTTAACCTGGGATACTATATTTCTGCTAGTTATCCCCCAAACAAGATACCATAATACTTAGGCCTCTGTAACTGTGAGGAATGCCGCAGGGTAACGCTGGTCTCTCCAACAAATGAAGATCGCTGTTAGGGGGTCGGTTATAGACCAACACACACACTCAGGGAGTGGGCGCCTGATTTGCAGGAAACGGACTTCCCAGTTCAGTCCTGTCGAATTAACGGCATCGTCCAACCCGGTTACCGCCCGACGTTAGCCGATGAGTATTCAGCTCAACACACTGGAGAGACGTTGAGGAAGTCACGAATGCGTAAAGGTCTAACTTCAACTATACAAAACATACGCCTGGCAACGGTTCAGACAATATCTAAATCTCCACGTTACTCGACTTAATTGGCACAGAATTCACTATGTTAACACATGAGCACTGATATTCACCAAAATTGACTAAGTTAAACTGAATTAATAGGCGGCGGGAACACACGTTAACATACCTGGAGAGACGTTGAGGAAGTCACGAATGCGTGATTCTCCCTCGTGTCGAGGTATATACGTGCCCTCGCGGGGCAGCTTGTGCCTCCGTATTCATACCAGAAGGGTCGATCTTACCAACAACAAAACTTCTCTATCATTTTGGATCACTGTATACTTAGTTATGAACTCCGGTGTTCTTGATCAGGGTAATTTCCTATGTCTATTCATATAATCTAATCAGAGGTTGAGCTTGCCAAGAAAAGGTGGAATATACACGTTGATAACATCAATTCTGCAAGCTTAGGTCTGAGGCGAACAAGGGGCTATTCACGGGGAGGCGCTAGATCTTGGAGATTATACCAGTTGACAGAATAGTTCAGGAGATTAATGACTTTCTCAAATAGACAACTGACACTAATTAAACTATAAACATCAGATTCTCTGATGTCGGGGCGACAAAATGATATAACTTCAGGCGCGATCAGAAACTCATGGATACCCCCACGGACGACATAAAATACACCACTCTAGCTGGCAAACTCGACACTCACTTACTTGACACGTTCTACTAACGATAAGGACAGTTGAAGCATTCTACCCCACTCACAATGGATCTTGAATGTTCCAACTGTAACCAGACATATCTAAGTTGACTCAAAACAAAGGTGTTCTCTCTCACACTCACATTCATTTTATAGAGAGGTTGGTTTCAGTAAGTCAGAGAAAATGGGATAACGGAGGACTGAGGTGTCTTGAAGTGATGAGAAAACGGACTCCTCAGATGGAGGACTCAAACGAAAGCCGAGTTACATGTTTTGTGGGCTATTGAGCGTAATATGAATCATTTTATTTTGGCGCTAACTGACATGTAAGACCGTGGTCATTACACTGTGTTTTATTACTATTGAATTTAACCAAGTTTCTACCTCCCCATTCGGAAATGGTTCACAGATCCGCATTGATAGATGAAACGACATCAGCTCTAGAAACAGAAGAAGAGTGAAGAGTTGAATCATCAGCGTAAGAATGGATAGAATTAGTCGTAGTGTGAAATAAATCATTAATAACAAGAAGGAAGAGAGTAGGTGAAAGAACAGAACTACTTGTGTGTGTGATACCCTTATTGGCAGAGAAAGAGCGAGAGATCGTCCCCTTCATATCTGTCGTGTTTATTTCTCTCCTATATTTATGTAGGGTGAATTAAGGGGCACAGAAACTTCTCCCGTCTGTGGTCTCGTCTCTCGCTATCTTTATCGTCATGGGGCGAGTGTTAGAACAGGGGAAACTGGAGCACTTGGAGTAATGACCGCCACGTTCTCTATTGTTACATCGGACAACCAGCATTATTCTTACATTAAACACAAGCGAGAGTCGAAACCCTGATAGCAGTAATGAGTGGCAAGTAGTTAACAATCATTTGGACGATTCGGTAATTACCGTCCACCTTGGAGTAGTTCCGGTAGACCAAGGACTGATATTTTTCTTAGTTTAATAAGTTACCTTTCTGGATCTACTTGTCTTGCCCAGTCACAATTAATTCAGGTTAAAGCACTAGAGTTGATGATGATGATAATAACTATGGAAGGTTCATCATCGTGGTGAAATTTAATTAGTAACTTTTCTCCCGGAAGATGTCGCCACCAGCGTGGAAGCGTAAATATAGCTTCGTGTCGCTGTATTATTCGATGTATCATAAAAGATCGTGACACTGTATTATATTATCCTGAGTCCTGTGCATTACAGGTTGATATTTCACATAATACATGATACTAAAATATTGTGTATAACTCGCGGATTTATCACCATTTTTAGCATTTGGGAGACGTCCAGCTCTCGACCATTTTGTTTGAAAACTTCTACATAACTTTACCTTTTACTCCACACTATTTGTTTTCATGTTATTGGGCGCCATGACAAATATACCTACTAATTATAGTTATTAAATATTTTAACGTAAATATTAACACAGGACTTATAAATGCACGTTTTTGCTCTATATGCGTATAATAAAATGACTGATTAATTGTCTAGTACGTTGCTAACCTCAACGATACATGACATCCCCATAGTTAATAATTTAGAACATAATGATAAGCTAACTTATTAAAATAACATATTTTTGTCAACGTGAGCTTGGCGTCCTCCACGTCTACCTTGGGTCGTTGGTTCGATCATTGTGGTTCGAGGCTGTTTCGGTCTGCTTCGACTCGAGCGTTATTAATTTCGATCATGACAACGAGTTTATATGGCTAGTCCGTCACCAGCAGTACAGTGAGACGGTAGTGCGGACTTGGTGCTCTCATTCTCGTCTCCACCCATACCTTAGAAGACTTTCGTGTGTGCGCCAAGATTAACCATAGCGGAAGAGAAGCATTACTTGGATGGCGCAACACCTCACCAAGCTGAGGCTACGGTAAGCAATTTATTTTTTATTAATGGCAGGCGAAATGATGGTGGAATGATTTATTAGATGTTGGCGAGAATTATGGGCTACGGATAAAATGAGTTAGAGGGCGATGGAAAGAAGGAAAAAGAAAGATTATTATCACATAATACAGGGGGGGGGAGATATTATCAAGGTAAAGAGGGGGTAAAAGTGTTTGAAGATCACGGCAGCCATTTGCAGTGACGTCGGCAGTTTTCGAGCCGATGTTCACGAGTACCAGGTGAGGCTTCACTGTCGCCGCGGGGAAACTTGTTATAGTGATAGCGTCTGGCCTCTGAGAAGTAGAGTGACGAATAAAATAATAGGGAAAGGTTGGGTTCCGTGAGTCAAAGAGAGTGCGAAATTAAATAAATTTTGGTTGGGTGAACTTTTGTTTATGTTTGGCGTAGGAAGGGAGGGTATTACCGGTGTTGGAGGGGGGGGGGGGGCACTGCCGGTGTTTGTTTGTGTCCTGGAGTCTCCCTTTTTTTTTTAGAGAGAGAGAGAAAGGAGGGGTGGGGGAAGGAAGTTATAGTTCAGAAATTGAAGAAATTTAGGAGGAGGTAAGAGAGGGCGGGCTGACCGCCTAGCTAAGCTGATAGTGTGTTAGGGTTGTGTCATGGGTTAGTTATTGTCTGTCGGTACAGGCACTAGACATCCTACCCTGTCTCATATATGGGTGTTTTAAGGGCCTTATTTTATATTCCGCCGACCCTACTGGCGGGTGCTAGTTTAAGAAGGTTGTCCATTGCCTGGCTGTAGATTGGGGGTGGTAATGGACCTTTTGAGATTTGGTAATTTTTTGGAAACATAAGAAAATAAGGAGTCTGCAATAGGTGTGCAATTGGCGACTCCTGTCGAGAGTTACTACCTCTCTCTATCATCCATGAATCTATCCATTCTCCTTTTGAAACTTTCCAGCGCTCCAGCACTTACTACAAAGTTGCTAAGCTTGTTCCACTCGTCCACCACCCTATTTGTGAATCAGTTCCTTCCTATCTCCCTCCTAAACCTAAACTTATCCAACTTACATCCATTGCTTCGAGTCCTATCCTGCTCGGATATTATAAGAACTTTATCTATATCCCCTTTATTGATTCCTTTCACCCACTTAAATACTTCCATCATATCTCCCCGCACTCTTCGTCTTTCTAGGGAATGCAAGTTTAGTTTCTTTAACCTATCCTGATATGGAAGGTTTCTAAGTCCCGGAATCATTTTTGTCATTCTTCGCTGCACCGACTCTAGTGAATTGACATCCATTCTATAATAAGGGCACCAGAACTGAACCGCATAATCCAAGTGCGGCCTGACGAGTGCAAGATATCGTTGCAATAAGACCTCTGCACTCTTATTACTTACACTTCTAGATATAAATCCCAATACTCGGTTTGCCTTATTTCGAACATTAACGCACTGTTTTCTAGGCCGTAGGTCCGGGCTTACAAGAACCCTAGGTCTCTTTCACAAATCGACTTATCCAGGTTGATGTTGTTAAGGCTGAAAACATTGACAGTATTTGTTCTTCCAATATTAAGTACGCTGCACTTGCTGGTGTTGAATTTCATTTGCCATTTTTCAGACCACCCCTGCAGTTTATTTAGATGCTCCTGTAATGCATTTGCATCCTGCCCTGAATTAATTTGCCGCCCTATTTTGGTGTCATCCCTCAAACTTGCTTATGTCACTGCTGATCCCAGTATCTAGATCGTTTATGTAGATTATGAACAAGAGTGGGCCTAGTACTGACCCCTGGGGAACCCCACTCGTTACACGGCCCCAGTCAGATTTAACACCATCTACGCTGACCCTCTGCGTTCTATCGGTGAGCCATGATTTTATCCAATTTAAAACTTTCCCCTCGATACCATGAGTCTTAATTTTTCTCAGAAGCCTCTGATGTGGTACTCTGTCAAATGCTTTGCTAAAGTCTAAGTAAATAACATCGTAATTTTCGTCATTTTCTACTCCCTCGAAGACTTTCCTAAAAAACGTCAGCAGATTTGTCAGACAACATTCTCCCTTTGTAAACCCATGTTGAGAGTCGTAGATTAATTTGCTTTTCTCTAAATGCGATCGGATGCTATCTGCTATAATTGATTCAATAATTTCCCCACTACTGACGTCAAACTGATCGGCCGTTAATTTGACGCTCATGCCCTGTCTCCCTTTTTGAATATGGGTACTACATTTGCCCGTTTCCACAAGTCTGGCACAACTCCCGTGTCTAATGATTTTGTAAATAAATTTACGAGGGGTCCGCTAATCTGTTCCCTACACTCTTTGAAGACTCGAAGGAAAATTTCATCCGGCCCTGGGGATTTTGCCTTCTTTAGTTTATTTATCCTCTTAAGAACATCCTCTTTTCCGATAGTGAAATTCATTAATTCCTATTCTTCCTTTCCCCTAAATATCAGTTCCACCTCTGGAATTTCCTCGCAAATTTCTTCTGTGAAAACTGATAAGAAGTAGCTGTTCAATGCCTTGCTTATTTTTTCACTGCCATTTATCACTTCTCCCGTCCCTGACTTTTAAGGCCCAACTTTGTCCTTGACCTTTGTTCTGTATGCCTGGAAAAATCCCTTGGGATTCGCCTTGGATTCTCTTGCTATTTTGATTTCATAGTCTCTCTTTGCTTTCCTTACATTTTTCTTAACATTCTTAGATAGTTCATTATACCTATTTCTGAGCTGCTCCTCCCCTCCCATTAATTTCTTATATATTCCTTTCTTTATTCCTATGTCATGTTTAAGTTTTCTGGTCATCCACCTTGGCTCATTCTTATTTGACCTAATTTTTCTGTATGGTATATTTTGTTCTTGTGCTTTATGTAGTATACTAGTGAATATATTATAGTCATGATCAATTGTTGTGTCATCTATGACCTCACCCCTTCCTACTGGGGACTGACGTGACTGTTCCTAGGTACCTTCTTAACCCCTGATAATCCGCCAACCGAAAGTTTGGGACTCTGACCATATTGTCATTGTTTTTCGTTTTGTCGTGATCCCACTACCCTTTATACTTGGGGAGTGAAACCTACCCCAAGTTATTAACAAATAAAGGAACAAATAGGGAACACGGCAATAATTATCCCCACAAAAAAACCTACTCAACTAAATGTACTTGAATAAGTATGAACAAGTTGAAATAAGTGAATCACAAAAGGGAAGATAATTAATTAATTCAATTTATGTTCTAAAGGGAGTAATGACTAGCAAACATGAATTTAAGGGAATAAGTAATTGTATAATAAAATAAGAGTGATGCCGGAAGGGCGAAAATATACCGTAAGGAGTTAGACCAAACGAATATTACTTAACATTACCATATTACACAGACATACGAAATATATATATACAACAATCACTACAAAATGATTATTCCTACCAAACAGGAGATTCCTTACCACCAGGATCCCTTCCTAGGCCTAACTAAACGTGTCACTAATACTTTATACCACTAGGGCATTGCAGAAGACTGGACAAAGCACTAGACAAGGGTCAAGGCTAGAGAAAGAATGGACACGTCTACCCTATGCCACGGTTTTTCGCTACTGGGGAAGCGTCACCACGCCGTGGAGGAGAGCGTCTCATATCTCGTGATCCAGGACATTTGCTGGATAGTTTATATAATTAATTAATACTACTCTTGATTTGACTTAACAGAGTAAGACAATGATGCATATTAATAACATACATAAATATACAATTAACCTAAGTAACTAAGAACAATAATAATATAATAAGTACAATTAACAAGTTTATAGCTTGTGTGAAATGTAGGCGTGAACATATGCCTCACGCTATGCGAGTTCCCGAGCGCTCAGGCACGTGACAGTTTCCCAATTTAGGGTGAACCTGATTTCTCTGTGATCACTGTTACCTAGTTCTTCCCCTACTGTGATATCTCTGATAATATTTTCTTTATTTGTTAATACTAGGTCTAATATATTGTCACCTCTAGTAGGTTCTATAATTAGTCGTTACAAAAAATTGTCCTGTACTGCGTCGAGGAACCACATATGGTTGTCGTCGTTATCTGGTGGGAGTCTTTAAAGGAGTTCTTGCTCTGATCGTTCTATCTTTTGCCAGATTCTGCTGGTCAGGGTGTGCAGCTGCTGGTTGATGGGTTTTAATTGTGTATTGTTTACGGGTAATGTTGGCAGCCATGTTGAGTCGACGGATCGGTGCAGTTGGCTCCCCTGTTTAAACACCGCTGTGTCCGAATTCCCTGTGGCATTTAAACTTGAATAATTCTTTATATTTATTTTTTACTTAAATTTCTTCATTTATTTATTTTTTGTTCTATTTTTATATTAATAAATGACTTAATTGACCATAAATGTATATAACTTTTTTATATACGATGAAGTTTGCATCAAAGTTAATCATTTGGACGAAGCGTGAAATAAATAAGGAAATGAAAACTGAGCGGAATACAGAAACAATTTGGATAGAATTAATCGCCGGTAGGGAAAAATTAATCACATGAGTAATATATAGACCTCCCAATCTTGACAGAGTTAATGAGCGACATATCTGGGATGAAATACGCAGGGCTTCCATGCACAACAAAGTCTGTATAGTGGGCGACTTTAACCTTGGCCAAATAGATTGGACCGGCCTTACGGGTAACTCGGAATCAGAGGATTTTCTCGAAACGATCCAGGACTGTTTCCTAAGTCAACATATAACCGAACCCACACGGGGTAATAATATACTCGATTTAGTTCTGTCGAACAGAGAAAACCTCATTAGCAATGTCGAGGTAGGGAATGAGCTTGCAAACAGCGATCACAAAGAAATTAGATTCCAGTTAGATTTTCAGGGCAGATGAAAGGAAAATTCCACTAAAGTCCCAGATTTCAGAAGGGCAAACTTTGACAGTTTGAAGAGGCAGCTGAGGGAGGGGGTGTCGTGCTTGGGGGTGAGCTACATGACCTCACATGAGGTGACCTCACTCAATGCACCCACAGAGGGCGACCTCACCATACCAGGACACCCGACGGTTGAAACCAACCTGATAACGAGATCTGAGATTGCTGAGTTCCACAACAATTTAAATAACGAGTTACTTAATGCACAAAGGCAGAACAAACCATATAAAAAACTCAGATCAGACAACAATGACCCTAAATGGATTAATAATTATTTAAAGAACACCATTGGCCAAAGGAAGGCTATAGGTAGAAGGATAAATCGTGGTGAAATTTACCTCCGGGATTATTATAAGGTATTGGCGAGTAGGGTTAAAGCCGAGATAAGGAAAGCTGAGAGGAATAATGAGGAAAGGATAGCAAGGGAGGCGAAGACAAACCCCAAAGGATTCTACCAAATGTATCAAACTAAAACACGAGAAAAGATTGGACCAATACGGTTGGATACCGGCGAGCTAACCGATAACGACTGAGAAATGAGCAATAATCTGAATAAATATTTTTCAACAGTTTTCACCACCGAAAATTTAAACATGATACCGGAGGCACCGACTCTATTCAGAGATAGTGAAGAAAACAAATTAAGCGAGATAATAATGACTAGTAACGATGTTAGTAAGCAAATAGACAAACTAAAGCCTAATAAGTCACCCGGTCCCGATGAGATATTTGCCAGAGTATTAAAGGAATGTAAGGGAGAGCTTAGTATCCCCTTAGCAAAGTTGTTTAACATGTCCTTAAAAACAGGTGTAGTACCAGAATCCAGGAGGATAGCGAATGTAATACCGATTTTCAAGAAGGGGGACAGATCACTATCCTCTAACAACCGCCCAATCAGTCTAGCATCAATAGTAGGCAAATTACTGGAAGCAATCATTTCAAACTCTATTCGAAATCACCTGGAGAAGCACCGATTGATCAACGATTCCCAGCATGGCTTCACAAGCGGGCATTCATGTCAAACTAATCGATTAACATTCTTTTCATCAGTTTTCGAATCGGTGGACGAGGGGCACAATTATGATGTGATACATCTCGACTTTAGCAAAGCCTTCGACAGAGTCCCCCACGAAAGACTAATTAGAAAGGTAGAAGCACATAGCATCAAAAGTAATATCCTTAAATGGGTTAGGGCGTGGTTACAGGACAGGAAACAGTGAGTGAGCATTAACGGCACTAAATCCCATTGGAGCAACGTCACTAGTGGAGTTCCCCAAGGCTCAGTACTTGGACCATTATTATTTATTATATACATAAACGACCTAGATATCGGCATAGACAGCAACATAAGGAATATTGCTGACGACACTAAAATAGGACGTGTTATTAAATCTGACGAGGACTCTGCAAAACTACAGGAACATCTAAAAAAATTTTCGAATGGTCTGAAAAATGGCAGATGAAATTCAACGTGGACAAATGTAAAGTACTCAGTATAGGAGATATAAACAAGGAAACCAGTTACCAGATGAACAAAGATGCCATTGAGAAATCGGACTGCGAGAGAGATTTAGGAGTAATGATAAGTAGGAACCTTAAGCCAAGTAAGCAATGTGTTTTTCCACGTAACAAAGCTAATAAAGTACTTGGGTTCATACACAAAGGTGTGTTAGTTACAAGACTAGCGGGGGGTCATCCTAAAACTGCATCTTGCGCTTGTGAGACCACACCTGGATTAGGCAGTTCAGTTCTGGTCACCGTATTACAGAATGGATATAGAACCCTTGGAAAGAATTCAGAGGAGAAGGACAAGACTAATCCCGGGCATTAGGAACCTTGAGTATAGACAGGTTAAAGCATCTTATTTGCACTCCCTCGAGAGACATAGAGCGAGGGGCTACCTGATAGAGGTGTATAAATGGAAGTCAGGGCTAAACAAAGGAGACATTACAAAGGTACTCAAACTATCCAACCAGGAGCGAACTCGTAACAATGGTTTTAAATTAGACAAATTTAGATTTAGGCGCGAAATAGGTAAACAATGGTTTGGAAGCAGAGTAGTGGATGAATGGAACAAGTTACCAAATATCAACATTAACTCGAATACGCTGGAAAGCTTCAAACATAGGTTGGATGCTTATAATTATGTGCAATAGGGGTTGGGTGTAAACGGGACTGCCCAGTATGGGCCAATAGGCCCGCTGCAGTTTCCACCATTCTTATGTTCTTTTGTTATGTTTAGTGGCTTGAGGTGGACCTCACTCAATGCACCCACAGAGGGCGACCTCACCATACCAGGACACCCGACGGTTGAAACCAACCTGATAACGAGATCTGAGATTGCTGAGTTCCACAACAATTTAAATAACGAGTTACTTAATGCACAAAGGCAGAACAAACCATATAAAAAACTCAGATCAGACAACAATGACCCTAAATGGATTAATAATTATTTAAAGAACACCATTGGCCAAAGGAAGGCTATAGGTAGAAGGATAAATCGTGGTGAAATTTACCTCCGGGATTATTATAAGGTATTGGCGAGTAGGGTTAAAGCCGAGATAAGGAAAGCTGAGAGGAATAATGAGGAAAGGATAGCAAGGGAGGCGAAGACAAACCCCAAAGGATTCTACCAAATGTATCAAACTAAAACACGAGAAAAGATTGGACCAATACGGTTGGATACCGGCGAGCTAACCGATAACGACTGAGAAATGAGCAATAATCTGAATAAATATTTTTCAACAGTTTTCACCACCGAAAATTTAAACATGATACCGGAGGCACCGACTCTATTCAGAGATAGTGAAGAAAACAAATTAAGCGAGATAATAATGACTAGTAACGATGTTAGTAAGCAAATAGACAAACTAAAGCCTAATAAGTCACCCGGTCCCGATGAGATATTTGCCAGAGTATTAAAGGAATGTAAGGGAGAGCTTAGTATCCCCTTAGCAAAGTTGTTTAACATGTCCTTAAAAACAGGTGTAGTACCAGAATCCAGGAGGATAGCGAATGTAATACCGATTTTCAAGAAGGGGGACAGATCACTATCCTCTAACAACCGCCCAATCAGTCCAGCATCAATAATAGGCAAATTACTGGAAGCAATCATTTCAAACTCTATTCGAAATCACCTGGAGAAGCACCGATTGATCAACGATTCCCAGCATGGCTTCACAAGCGGGCATTCATGTCAAACTAATCGATTAACATTCTTTTCATCAGTTTTCGAATCGGTGGACGAGGGGCACAATTATGATGTGATACATCTCGACTTTAGCAAAGCCTTCGACAGAGTCCCCCACGAAAGACTAATTAGAAAGGTAGAAGCACATAGCATCAAAAGTAATATCCTTAAATGGGTTAGGGCGTGGTTACAGGACAGGAAACAGCGAGTGAGCATTAACGGCACTAAATCCCATTGGAGCAACGTCACTAGTGGAGTTCCCCAAGGCTCAGTACTTGGACCATTATTATTTATTATATACATAAACGACCTAGATATCGGCATAGACAGCAACATAAGGAATATTGCTGACGACACTAAAATAGGACGTGTTATTAAATCTGACGAGGACTCTGCAAAACTACAGGAACATCTAAAAAAATTTTCGAATGGTCTGAAAAATGGCAGATGAAATTCAACGTGGACAAATGTAAAGTACTCAGTATAGGAGATATAAACAAGGAAACCAGTTACCAGATGAACAAAGATGCCATTGAGAAATCGGACTGCGAGAGAGATTTAGGAGTAATGATAAGTAGGAACCTTAAGCCAAGTAAGCAATGTGTTTTTCCACGTAACAAAGCTAATAAAGTACTTGGGTTCATACACAAAGGTGTGTTAGTTACAAGACTAGCGGGGGGTCATCCTAAAACTGCATCTTGCGCTTGTGAGACCACACCTGGATTATGCAGTTCAGTTCTGGTCACCGTATTACAGAATGGATATAGAACCCTTGGAAAGAATTCAGAGGAGAAGGACAAGACTAATCCCGGGCATTAGGAACCTTGAGTATAGACAGGTTAAAGCATCTTATTTGCACTCCCTCGAGAGACATAGAGCGAGGGGCTACCTGATAGAGGTGTATAAATGGAAGTCAGGGCTAAACAAAGGAGACATTACAAAGGTACTCAAACTATCCAACCAGGAGCGAACTCGTAACAATGGTTTTAAATTAGACAAATTTAGATTTAGGCGCGAAATAGGTAAACAATGGTTTGGAAGCAGAGTAGTGGATGAATGGAACAAGTTACCAAATATCAACATTAACTCGAATACGCTGGAAAGCTTCAAACATAGGTTGGATGCTTATAATTATGTGCAATAGGGGTTGGGTGTAAACGGGACTGCCCAGTATGGGCCAATAGGCCCGCTGCAGTTTCCACCATTCTTATGTTCTTTTGTTATGTTTAGTGGCTTGAGGTGGACGAACGGTGAGAGGTGAGTCTTGTCTTACCAATGTTGTGTGTTTAAGGTTAGTCAAACAAGGGTGGTGGTATCAGGAAAGTGACTGTGGTACTGCCGGAAAAGTAATTGTGGTGGTGCTACTGGGAAAGTGATTGTGGTGGTGCTACTTGGAAATGATTGTGGTGGTGCTAACGAGAAAATGATTGTGGTGGTGTTACCGGAAAAGTGATTGCGGTGGTACTGTCACTAAAGTGTTTGTGGTGGTGCTACTGGGAAAATGATTGTGGTGCTCCTGAGGAAGTGATTGCGGTGGTGCTACTGAGGAAGTGATTGTGGTGGTGCTACTGAGGGAGTGATTGCAATGGTGCTACTGAATGATTGTAATGGTGCTACTGAGGGAGTGATTGTAATGGTGCCACTGAGAGAAGGATTGTGGTGAGGAACATTTATTCCATTATATAACTCTCCAAGTATTATTACAGTTCATAGTTATTATAAATTTGACTAATTCACCATATATATAAATTACTAATTAAACAGGTGATATAAATTACTAATCTAAAACGACTTGGGAGGCGGGGGGGGGGGGGGGGTAAGTGTGGACCCTTTCCCTGTCAGACTTTGGGATACTTATGTGAGCAAAGTAACTCGCAGCTGTAGTGAATATTTTCTTATATTTCAATTCCAATATATACAAATCCATCTTCACAGTGCAATTAGATTAGTATTAACCCGAAAAGAAATGATACAAAGTAATAATTATTAACAAAACTGCCGATTATTCATTCTTACAAGGTAAACTAAAATTGACGTAAATCAACTGTTAGGTATGAAAAACTATTAAGGCAAAATATCCAACCAAATAATACGAATATTATTCTATTATTCCTTGATATATTATTTTTTATGTAGATAAGAGCTGCTATAGGATTTACCTGATCGTTTAACAGAAGAGATAAAGTTGTTTGATGGAGCGTTAGGGAGTGTAGACAGCACATTGGCCTGCGACTACAATGCAGTACTTTCATTTTCTCTTCTGCTGCGGCGTTAAGATAGTATTCATAATCTTTCATTCATATCCTCTTCTATAAACTAGGTACCCATCACAACTAGGTAATCTGGGAGGTTTTGTTGCTAAAATTATTGCAAGTCTTGAATACAGCTCAAATATATGTGATTATCCAATATAAATGTAAGGGTGGCTGAACATACTGTCATCACTGTAAGAGCGGCAGTTTCTCTCTTACTCTGCCACCCTTATCTTACTCATACTTTTCTTGTCTTAGTTCTTTCAAGTGTTGTTTTTACTTACTTCAATTCATGGTTAGTACATAACCTCAGTTCTTTTTGGTAGCATGAACGAGGGTCTAGGCACATGGGTATTGTAATTCTGGCATCATGTCACTTGGACGGAAATAAAGGTAACTGCTGTGGGAGAAATGAATACTCCTAAAATACTCAAAGAACAAGTTTATTAATATTGAATCAAAGTGGGGAAAAATATATCATTAACATATAACTACCAGGCTCACTCCTGGGCTTATTGCAGACTCTGTATTTCTTATTTTTCTTATTTTTACTCCTCTGCAAGTTACTCAAATCCTACACTCTTACTGCACACAACCTTACTGGTGTTACATTACGTTACAAGGATCAATTCCTTGACTTTACTCACATTACATATAGACACATGACAACTCCTTGGTTCCTCTTAACTGCCAATCCCAGTAGGTACTTACTTCACCCACATTACTGGTGATACATTTCATTACATACATGGCCAACTTACATATGGTATTTCACTAACTGTTGGTAGTGCATGTGAGATGCACTCAAAACACACAACATGTTAATACTGAAACCAGCAAATACATGGGTCCATTACCCAACATGGGATAATTATTAGCAAACACATACAACCACATTGTGGACCATAACTCCAAAGCATGCCCCAGGGTATAGCACTGGCGCCTCTAACAACTGACGACTACTGTTGTGGTCGACACGTGGTGAGCGTCTGGGGTCCAGCCCCGCGATGTTGATCAGTTGTAAGTTAATCATGTCGAATCACCGACCGATGCATATATCGATCCCTGCTGGTTACCCACCGGCTCAGCAGCCGATGGGGTGTTCAAATAAGCCCACCCTGGAATCTGGGAACAAACGGGAGAGGACGTCACGGGACTGGGAAGCACGATGACAACACAAAACAAACCTTTCGTCTCGCAACGTCAGACGGCTTTTACTTTATATTACTTTTTACTGGGTGAATGACAATTCCACTGTTAAAGCATGAACACTGATATTCACTACAATTGACTGAATCAAACTGAAAGGCTATAAAACACCGCTACATACCTGGGAACAAACGGGAGAGGACGTCACGGGACGCTCTCTCCCTCTCCCCCGTCGTTATATACCCCTGAGTTGCCAGCGATCGCTACTCACGCAACAACTCAACTGTTACACATTCAAGTATGACCCTCATTTGACAAAGGTCTAGCGAATTACTAAAGTTGATTTAGACAGATTAATCAAGATTGAGCTTGTCAGGAGAGAATGGAAAAAACGTATTTACAACTGCATTCGAAGGCGGGACTTACTGGGAGGGATCGCAAGTCTAAGCGTCGACGGTGAAAAACACGTCTTCTCAGGGACGGCTACCCACTCGTGTTTTGTGGTCGTAGAGTTTAATAAGAATCATTAGTGTTAAAACAGACTAGCAGTCAATGTGACCATGACATAAATACAGTCGAGTCTGGATTTACGCGGGTTTGGTTTACGCGTTTGGTCGTTTATGCGGTGCCTTGCCAGAATGAAATTCTTTAATTACGCGGTAAATTTGGTCATTTACGCGGGAAGCGGCGCGGGCAAGGTGCACACGAGGTCGTCCAGTCATCGAAGCATTACCGAGTTCTTCACCCACCACAGTCGGCCCAAGTCAGGGATAGTGATAGTGAGGATATGGACTTTGAGGGGTTTGACAAAGAGGCCCTGCAAGCCTCTGTGGTGGATAGTGATACAGGTGAGGGCCAATAATCTGCCGTCTGCCTCGGAACCAACCCCCCATGCCCGTGTGCCCAGCCATCTTTTCTACTAACGTAAGTGTTAAAAAACCTAATATTATTGATATTTCTTTTCTATATTATGTGTGTGCATACCATCATAAAGTTAAGATACTATTTTTACTACAACGTACGTATTGTGTCGCAAAAAGTGAAGTTTGGGGGTCGGCCCAGTCTCTATTTTAATTAATTCCCTATGTTCCGTTATTTCATTAACGCGTTTCTCGTTTTACGCCGGCCTCCACGGGTTCAATTGACCGCGTAAATGCAGACCCAACTGTAATCTATGTATACTCACCATCGTTGATATCGCTATAGAGATGTGTTTTGGGGGAGATAATCACTACTGGCACTGTAGTTATATGCCAAAAATGAAGAATTTTTTTTTTTTTTACTACAGGTTAGGCAAGGTTATGTTAGGTTGTATTTATTGGGCAAAACCCATGAGGCAAAATTTCGATTTCTGGTTCTTTTGAAAACATCCACAATGCATTGTGGTCATTTTTGGTCTTTGAGTCCAACATATATCATAAAAATGAATGGTCCAAGTACTGAGCTTTAGGGTACTTAAGCACACACGTACGCTGTGGAAGCTTAACAATGACGGGGGAGAAAGCACTCGGGGACGCTGTGATGCTCCGCAAGAGAGCGTAGCACACCGAGGTGAGAGAGGGTGGCTCGCCATATAAAGTAGCCCGTGTTGGGTGACAACGTTATACTGAATTGGTTGGAATCGTGGGTATCTAAAGAGTAGGAACGTTATAACGAAACAACGTTGTGTGGGGCAACATTAAGCTAGGACTGGGTGTACTATGTTCTTGCTTACATTCCTTTAATACTCTGGCAAATATCTCATCGGGAACTGCCGACTTCTTAGGTTTAACTTGTCTGTTTGTTTACTAACATAGTTACTAGTCACTCCTATCTTGCTTGATCTACTTTCTTCACTATTTCTGTATATAGTCGGTGTCTCGGGTATCATGTTTAAAATTTCGATGACGAAAACTGTTGAAAAATATCTTCAGATTATTGCTCGGTTCCCTGTCGTTAGCCTGCCAGTATCTGACTGTATTGGTCCAATATTGTCACGTGTTTTAGTGTGATACATTTGGAAGAATCTCTTGGGTTTGGCTTTGCCTCCCTTGATACCTTCAGTTCTTTGCTTTTCTTATCTCAGTCTTAACCCTACTGGCCAATTCCTTATAATAATCTCGGAGGCAAACTTTAGCCGTTCTTTGTCCAATAATATTCTTTAAATAATTATCTATCCAGTTGGGGTCATCTTTATTTGATCTGTGTTTTTTGTATTAAGTAACTCATTTAAATTGTTGTGGAACTTGTCAACCTCAGATCTCGTGATGTCACCAGGTAAAGTGAGGTCGCCCTCTGGGTACATTGTGTGAGGTCATATAATTCACTGCTTGAGTCCTATTTGTTAGAGAGATCTCAGTGTGTGATGATTGGTGGAACCATTGCAGATCCTGTCCCTTTGCAGTTTGGAGTCCCACAGACATCAGTTTTGGGACCACTTGTGTTTACAGTCTACACCAGTAGTCTTGCATCTCTGCCGGATGTCCGTAGATGCTCGGGGTGTTGCCTATTTTCTATGCCGATGATAATGAAATCCTTAATGTCTGATACATATTAAGATTTGGATGGCTTGGAGAAAACTTGGACTGAATAATCGCAGAACCGAGATTATCGTCATCCAGGGAAATATGAAGGGAGAAGACACAGATGATTGGGCTCCTATATACAGTACTTTGGGGAAATGTAATTCAGTCCTGTTGATTCTGTTCATAATCTTGGAGAGTAATGTGAATCAAAAATTAATATTAAATAGCATATAAATTCAGTAGTTGCAATTTTCATATTCAAATTCTATAGTACAGCTCAGTATGTTGTTAATCACTTATTTGGATTGACAATGTATTGTGAGTACAGTATTATATTTTTCGAGTATTTTAGCCGATAAAAGAACTAATAATATTACGGTAGTTGCTCAAAGTGGAGATGGGTTTGAAAGAGAGGGAAAATGTGGGGTAAAATACAAAAAAGAACAATAAACGAACCTTTGAAAACCTGACCTGACCTATAAAAATCCTAAAACTATAAAGCACATACAGCACCTTATTGTTGTTTTTGGTGTTTAATGTGTTGAAGTTTTCCGTGTTCAGGTGGGGAGGGGATCTATGAACTTGAAAGTGATTTTTAACCTTTCTATAGATTAAGGAAGGTTAGGTCAGGTTTTCAAAGGTTTGTTTAGTGTTATTTTTTCGTATCTTACCCCACATTCTCCATCTACTTCAAAGCCCTGTCCACTTGTTGGGAATTGGTGATGTCTTATACAGTACTGTACTGTACTATACATTCAGTAAGTGGGAAACACTGGAGCACCTTAGCTTTTGTGTTTATTCAAGACATTGTCAGGTCATGAGACCCAACTGTGGATGACCTGACATTGCATCAGAAGGTCAGTATTTTGAGACCACCCATCGTCCACCCTACCTCCACCTGACATTGCATCATGTCTGTTCAGTAACAGGAGACCCACTAACCCCCACAGCTCAGTGTGACTGGGAAATACTCGTCGTCGTTGTAACACCGTATCAAAGATTTGTAGTTTTTTAATTATATTTATTTAACTAAGCTTTTAGATAAACAATTCGGGATTATTCTAGTAAAGAAATGGAATTTCTAACTTAATTAGAACTGCTTTTACGGACTCCGGTAGTTTAGACTCCCGGAAATCTTTCCCCAGCACCCAGAAACATTCTGGGATGTGGGCTAGTGTCTGTCTGTGTTGTTTAGTCTCTGAGAAACTTTTCCCGGTAACCGAAAAAAAGAAATCCGAGGAAAAGGGATTTTTCTGTGTTTGAGAAAGTCGTTTGGACACCCGCAAATCTCTCGTCCCCGGAAGTTGCTTCCATCAAAGAAAGTTTATTTATTTATTTATTTTTTTTTTTTTGCATAATATGCAGAACCCCGGACTGAAATTAGATTAGGTTAAGTAAGTTTCTTTGGTAAGGTTAGGTTAGGTCAGGTCAAGTTGTGTTAGGTCCTGTTCATTCTTGTTTCCATTTTTTGTGTTCAATATCATGCAAATAGTATCTCCAAAAATTTTGGTTCAATTCCATGAGTTTTTTTTTCTGGTGCTAGCGGTCTCCTTCACCTTTACCCATTATAATGTTTTACAGTGTTGTGTATTATACAGTTATTGGTTACATTTCCAGGAAGCTTCAAGGACCAGCAACACATCTCAGTATGACCAGTACAGACTAAACTATACACACTGTCCAGACCCATATATTATGACGGCACCAATGACAACTGATGAAACACAGCTGACCTGTGGGAGGTGAGTAACTGTTATTTCACATGTTCTCATTAGGTGTATAAGCTGATTCTAATACAGCACAGTACTTGCTGTTAACGCTCATAGGAACATTATTGGTTTGACGCTGGAGAAATAAACCCTCAACGTTGACTCGTACCATATAATTCGGTCAAAACCTGTCAAAGAACAATTCTCATATAACAAATGCTTTTATCTCAGGACACATAGTATGAATAATACAATCAATATACAGTACATAGCCTGTTAACATCATAAATATAACTCACATGTTATAACTGTTGATACATCAGGAGACAATTTGTATAATATGATCAAATTACAGTACATAAATATACTTATTAAAGTTATTTAGAGTTTCTTAGCAGATTCTAATACTTTACGATCACTCACGTTTTAGGGTCTAGTGGTCTGAACCACTTTGTTGTCTGTCCTGTAGAAATCGGTAGACTACCCTCGAGGGCAATCGCAGCCCGGAGGCGAGGTCCATCTGTTTCGTATTGAAACACCTCAGCAAATTCGTCGTCAACACTATATCTCCTCTCTCACCCCCTCTCTCTCTCCTGCCTAGTTTGTCTTATTGTGGTTATCCCTCTTTCTCTGTCTCTTCTAGTTTATCTTACTGTGGCGGTAACACTTTTTTTTTTTACATGTGTATTCCTTTGAGACTGTTTTTACCTTATTTATCTAATGGCCACCCAATAGAGGTGGCTATACCAAGGGATGGAGACCAGTGGGTTATGTAAGATCCCTGCATTGTTCTTGATAATTTTGTCAAGGTTTCTTTTGTAGTCCAATACTGTTCTTGATTCCACAGCTTGTGTTGGCAGACTGTTCCATAGGTCTACCAGTCTCTGTGTAAAGTAGTATTTCCTTATATTTGTTCAACATGAGAACTTGGCCAGCTTGTAGTGGATGTGAGACTTTATCAAGTGCCCTAGAGAAATCCACATACATCCATGGTCAAAAAGTTTGTTCAACTCCAAATAAAATGAAACCGCACACCCGCATCAAACGACAGACAGTCAGGGTAAGTCGAGTCAGAGTCTCATTCCTTTTGACTGACCGTACAACACATCCACTGGTAGACCTTGGTCCATGTGGTCTGTTAAAAATTCAATGAAAGTGACTAAGTTTGTCAAGCAGAATATTCTATCCATGAAATCATGTTGTGATGCATTGATTAAATTGTACTCAGTCAGCTGTTGGATGATCAGGGTGTCTACTGGTCTGGAAGCCTGGAAATGGCAAACAATTTTAACGGAGGCTGGAAAACACGGAAAAAGTCGGAAATTTTATGTGAATTCAGTGTGTAATGGTCATTTCGGCTAACCTGAAAATCTTAAGGATTCATATTACGCTCAAACGTCCACAAAACCTTCCGAGTCCCCCAGTGGAAACGTCCCCCGTTTTCTATGTTTCCCCCGTCTTGGTCTATGGGAGCAGACGCTGTATGTTGGGGACCTGTTGCCATCCAACCCTTTGTAATCAATTTAATATTGCTTTTGATAGCTGAGTCAGGGCACTGTTAGTGAAGATAATAGTAGAGAATGAAAATGAGTTCATAGTCTCAGTTTCAACGTCAGAGTGTACCGTAAATTAATTCATCGGAATAGGAGTAGGTGGACTCCCTGGTCTGTTTTGAGTGAGGGCCCCGCGGGCATTTCTACCGTTAGTGAGTGCCCGTCCCTTCATCCATACAGGTATGCCATTCCACTCTGTGTTGTAATTCGCCCTTCTTTAAGTGATTTGACCCAATTAATAGTTGATTGTGCAAGTGTTACAGTAACGTAGTTGATATGCTCTGAGTGAAGTCATATTTACGTCTTTAACGTCCCCTGAAACGTAATGTTGTTGTCACCGTTAGTGGGTGCCCGTCCCTTCATCCATACAGGTCCCCTGAAGCTGCCCCGTTTGTCTCCCGATCCCATTGTGATTCTTGAATCGCTCTACCATCCAACAACGGCCTCGGATGTATTAGATGTCCAGCCGGGATCATATATGAGAAGATGGCACCGAAGCGGCCTGATTAATGTGCCCCAAGGCTTCGTTGGGCCAGACCCGCCATGTGTCTGGCTACCCCACAATAACAACAGCCCCAGTGCTCTACCCTGGGTTACTCCTTGGAAGTATATGTCCACAGAGAGTGTTGTAACATGTATGTTAGGGATAATTAGTTGGAAATAATTATCCCATGTCGGGTAGTGGACCCCTGCATATACTAGTGTCATTGTTTACGTATATGTTGAATAATCTACAATGAGTGCCATGTAATGTACCACCAGTAATGTTGTGAGTAAGAGTAAAGAAGAAGGTACTGAGTTTGCACTAAGCCCAGGAGGTGAACCTGGTAATCATATGATTAATACAAAATCTTTCCCCATTGATTGCATATTAATAAATTTGTTTTTAGAGTACTTTAGGTGTATTCATTTCTCCCACAGTATTTTACCTTTATTTCCATCCAAGTGACCTGATACCAAAATTACCATACTCACGTGCCTAGACCCTCGACCATGCTACCAAAAGAATGCCCAGGCTACCAAAAGAATGACCATGCTACCAAAAGAATGCCCAGGCTACCAAAGGAATGACCATGCTACCCAAGAATAGATGACGGAACTGAGTAAGAGTAAGAACTAAGAGAAGTAAATAAGATGAGGGTGGTGTAGAAACAGAGAGGGAGTCAGGCCCCCTCACATTGGTGACAGACCGAGAATCCGCCCCCTCACATTGGTGGAAGCTCAAGAACCCGCCCCCTCACAAGTGCAACTTCAAAATATTGTTATTTTGACAGCAATCTTACCACAAATCAATGCTGTACTGTACTGTATAATAGGTAAATAATTTAATTTTTAGATGCAAATTCCAGTAAATAGACCACTCCAATAAGTGAATTGTTTGTATACCTATAGTATCATATTTTATTTTGGTGATCAAATAACAAAATATTACATGTCACAGCTACTGATTCTGCAATGAGTATTGTCATAGATAAATTGTTGTTATTTAAGTGGATTATTCTATATTAATCAGTGGATCAGAAGCGTGATTTTTCAGTTGTCACTGCTAATGACATAATTACCCTTCTGTGCCACCACAGTTGGAACCCCCGATTACATCAACTTTCCCCCGTGCTATCTGGATTTTGGTCGGGGATACTTGTGTCCGGTGCTGGACTCCAGGCCGGTTTTCAAGAGGATCTGGATTAAGCGAGTCCGGGCTAGAGGGAGTTTACTGTACTATGATGAAAGCATCTTTATTCCTTAGTTATGTTTGCTTCAGTATGAAATCAACCCTGAAGATGTCAAATATTTTCTGATTTAATAAGTGATATTTTCTCAACCTTGTCGTACAACCTTCATCATGACAATAAATATTATGGGATGACTATGTGGTGATCATCGTACTACGGGACAATACGATATTAACTTCTCTGTACCAGTATTTTGGGACAACACTTAAGTTCTTTAGGGAAATTAGGACTCAAACAGACTGTCAGGTTCAGGAGAGGTCAAAGGAATGGTTGTTAAGATTCAATTGAATACTAAATGTAGGAGGATGCACCTAGGTCATACCAACAGTAAGGAGGCGTATCACGTGTCCCAACCGGACGAAGAAACGTCATTAACGAAGACCAAAATACCATACGAGAAGGACCCGGGTGTGTATGCGACACCTAGATGGCCTGTCCCTCGTAACGCTCATCGAGAATGAGGTGCTTCCCGTCCGAAGTACCGTGACCCCGTTTGGTCCCCCACCTCCACTCCCCCACCTCCACTCCCCCACTTCCACTCCCCACTTCCACTGCCCCCACCTCCACTGCCCCCTCCTCCACTCCCCCCTCCTCCACTCCCCCCTCTTCCACTCCCCCACCTCCACTCCCCCACCACCACTCCCCCCTCCTCCACTCCCCCCACCTCCACTCCCCCCACCTCCACTCCCCCCTCCTCCACTCCCCCTCCTCCACTCCGCCCACCTCCACTCCCCCCCTCCACTCCCCCTCCTCCACTCCCCCCTCCTCCACTCCCCCCTCCTCCACTCCCCCCTCCTCCACTCCGCCCACCTCCACTCCCCCCTCCTCCACTCCCCCTCCTCCACTCCCCCTCCTCCACTCCCCCCACCTCCACTCCCCCTCCTCCACTCCCCCCTCCTCCACTCCCCCTCCTCCACTCCCCCCCTCCTCCACTCCCCCCCTCCTCCACTCCCCCTCCTCCACTCCCCCTCCTCCACTCCCCCCTCCTCCACTCCCCCCTCCTCCACCCCCACCTCCACTCCGCCCTCCTCCACTCCCCCCTCTTCCACTCCACCCTCCTCCACTCCCTCACCTCCACTCACCCTCCTCCACTCTTCCCTCCTCCACTCTTCCCTCCTCCACTCCTCCCTCTTCCGCTCCACCCTCCTCCACTCCCCCTCCTCCACTCCCCCTCCTCCACTCCCCCTCCTCCACTCCCCCACCTCCACTCCCCCACCTACGCTCACCCTCCTCCACTCCCCTCACCTCCACTCCCCCTCCTCCACTCCCCCACCTCCACTCCCCCTCCTCCACTCCCCCACCTGCACTCCCCCACCTCCACTCCCCCTCCTCCACTCCCCCTCCTCCACTCCCCCTCCTCCACTCCCCCACCTCCACTCCCACACCTCCACTCACCCTCCTCCACTCCCCCACCTCCACTCTTTCACCTGCACTCCACCTCCTCCACTCCTTCACCTCCACTACCCCACTTCCACTCCCCCACCTCCACTCCCCCACCTCCACTCCCCCTCCTCCACTCACCCTCCACCACTCCCCCACCTCCACTCCCCCACTTGCACTCTCCCACTTGCACTCTCCCACCTGCACTCCCCCTCCTCCACTCCTTCACCTCCACTCCTTCACCTCCACTCCTGCTCCTCCACTACCCCTCCTCCACTCCCCCTCCTCCACTCCCCCTCCTCCACTCCCCCTCCCCCACCTCCACTCTCCCACCTCACTCCCCACCTGCACTCCCCCACCTCCACTCCCCTACTTTCACTCTCCCACCTCCACTCCCCCACCTCCACCGACGGAGGGCTACAGTTCACAAGCCGGGACTTTGCTGCGTTCCTCGAGCGACGGGGAGTCCGGCAGGTGTTGTCACCGTCCCATTACCCGCAGTCCAACGGCCACGCCGAGGCTGTTGTCAAATCCCTGAAGCAACTCATCCTCAAAGTGGCCACTTCTGGGAATATCGTTTGCGAGGCCTTCGACCGGGGTCTCTTCGAACTCCGCAACAACCCAGCTACACCGGATGCTCCCCTGCCCAGATCTTGTATGGACACCCACTTCGTTCTTGTGTCCCTGCTCACCCTCAGTCCTTCTCCAAAGAGTGGCAGGTTAAGACAGAGGATTGCGATCGCCGAGCCGCCGAACGCGTTCGTGACGTCGTCGCCCGCTAATACGACCACGCCCGTTCTCTCCCCAAGTTGAGTGTCGGCACCCAAGTCCGTGTTCAGGACCTTACCAGCTGCCGTCCACCCAGACATAGCTGTGATCTTCCTTCAAGTCAGTCAGGCCGATCCACGTGTCCCCAATCAGCATCACTGTGGCGGCCGGGAGAAGAGTGTTAGTGTGGCCGGGGTTAAGATACTGATTTACTCCCCCTCCCCGCGTGGGGCTAGTTTATTGAGCACGACCTTACATCCTGTGCATAGCAAAGCGTTAAAGCGCTTATAGAGCCCAACAGGGAATCATGGGTTGTGCTACAAATAGTGAAAGGAGTACGAGTGTATGTGGTCGACTTACATGGTGCCTGGACCTATTGCTATGTTTTATTGTGACATTACAGCCATTGTGAAAGGGTTACAGTTTGTCATAAACTGTTATAGTTCAACTGAAGCATCGAGCTACGATCTGTAATTAAAGAAGATATGTATTGTGTCAGGCAGTGTCATTATGGTGTAACCTCTGTGTCATGAACTATAGCTTCAGTAGAGGAACAACACTCACACATAAGCTCCGCCTGCTGCACGTCGCTGGACACGGTCGCCAGAGTCCCGCCCTCAGAGTTGCAAAATTCTTGTCCCTCGAACCAAGTGCCCGAGTAGTTGGTCAACATGAAACAGGTAGACTCAATCAGGTGCCAGCCGGGAGGGCAGACGAAGGCGGTGGTGGCCGTAGGTGGCAACATGCACCAGGAGGGGTTCAAGTCCTCTGACCCTTGATTAAAGGACAATAAACTGTGATGAGCCGCAACACACTGTAAGTCACTATATATAGCTGATACCTTATTTTACTAACAATATAGAGAATTATTTATGCACATAAGCAATAATGGTCATTATGCTTCGAACACAAGAGTGGCAACTGACTGGTGACAGCAGACACGAGGTGGCAGCTTCTGAGCTGCCCGTCCTTGTAGTCCAGACGAACCATGAGGCCGAACTGCTCCTGAAGGCGGCCTACACCAGTCACCACCGACCC
>CAUDMG010004084.1:0-13598 GCA_958450375.1 Homarus gammarus | reverse complement strand
ATATATTATATATATATATATATATATACATATATATATATATATATATATATATATATACACACTCGAGACATGATCAAAAAGTTCGGTGAATGTTACGTCTACCAAAAAATCAGTGAAGAGTGGTTATGGGCCTGTGGGCGGACCTTACAGTAAAGCATCTACCCTCCTAGCTGCCACATAACACCATTACAATACATGCCATTGCGCTGTTGTACTGCGCACATCATTGTCATTCCTAAAACCCCCATTTAATTCAATTGCGCTATATAACATTCAAATCCACCGCGCTTGTAGAACCTCAGAAAACGGGAAACATTAATAAAGGATAACTCACCTACTCAATGTTACTAGACCATGTGTTGTATTGTACCCAGGTACAGTTATATCATATTAATTGTATGTATTCATAGCATTAAGGAGAACTCAGGGTATCCATAAGATGGATGTTAAAGTCCAGTTGAGTCGGACTAGTGTACTGTAGGACTAAGTGTGGATCAGGGTTTGAAGGTCATACTATTTACGTCTGTGAGCGTGTAGCGAACGTAACTTCCACAGATATCATATGAAAATACATGAGAACAATGGTCTGGAAAAAGGATAAATGTATCAGAACTATGTGAGGTATTGGAAGTGACCCAGAAACTATACTTGAAAGGAAATATCTTATATGCGTCGGTATAACTTAATACACCTCGTATCCTCACGTGACATATACCCACGACAGGTACAGTGATCAGAGAATCTTATGTCTGTGTTCAAATAGTGCAATGTGTGAGAGGAGGATCCCTCATTACAGTTTTAAGTGAAGTTGATACGCCCCCGCCATGAACATTCAGCCTTTGTTTTAAGGCGCGTCATGTACCCGCCTCGGGTGTGCCGCGTTGATATTATAACCCAATGAATTTACCCACGAACTAGCAAACCAAGACCTTACCTTAGTGTGTAATTTAGGATTAAAATATGTGTTTATACGGCATGAGTGACAATATACCGAAAAGTGTTCAGGTGAGAACCGTAAGAAATAAAAGTAAAGATTGGAAACTGTAGGCCTACGTGGTGAGGAGCGGCGGGGCACTGCCCTCAGTACCCTCCGTTCTACCGTCACCTCAGGTCAGTGTCCTATTGGGCTATATCCCGCCCTATAATTAAGGTTTATATAGAAGTTATTACAGTTTAAAGCTTTGCCTGATATATAAGTGTAATAGTAACGTGTTAGGGGGTGTGATAACCGCCTGTCAGGCATTATTTCTCAGTACCCTCCGTTCTACCGTCACCTCAGGTTCCATGGGGTCGGAGTGCCTTGCTGCCCGGCAGCCATTATCCCTATGAGCGTCCCAACAGGTGGTGACTATTCCCAGCTATGCCAATCCACTGTGAACCTGTGAATTTCCAGCACACCACTCCAAATGAGTAGTCACAAATATGGAGACCGTGAGAAACTCTGCGGTCGTCACTTGGAGCGACCTATAATACCAGGCGTAGAAATAGTACTGGTATGTCTCTGGGTGAAGCCCTCGTCTCTACCCACCGAGGGCGGTGTGCGAACGAGGTGCCTGTTGTGTATACCTAAAAGTTACAAGGAGTTCCATACCTTCAGGAGTGGAGTGTAACATGTGTGTTGAGATGGTGCTACGATGTATGATAACTGACGGTACTATATTCCATACAGGTGGAGCAGTCTGACGAGTTAAGGGATAGTGTAAGAAGGAATGACCGAGGTAAGGTGGTCACAGATTGTTATACAATAAGTAAGTGGATGACACGCCATTAATGTAAGACGTCTGGTGCCCACCTGGGTAACCAACATTTTCGTTGTTCTTCTGAGGAAGGCCAATTCATTTGTATGTTTTTAACCAGTATGCTTTATAAGGAATAAATTAATTAAGACATGTTATGGTTTCACCCTTCTTTCCCCTTATCGATCTGGTCAATGGAAAACCTAGCCCAATGCCTAGTTCACTCTGCACGCTACCTAACGAGCTACATGCTGTCCAGAGGGTGTCTGGTGGCAGCGACCCTTAGAAGTTAAGATTAGAGTTAAGTATTCCCCCTTAGAATTAGTGACCCCCAGTCTGGCAGTATACTGTGGCATAGTTTTGAATGATGATATATTTGCGGCATCTGGTTTATTTGTAGATATGTTGCAACTTGAGCAATGTTTAAACATGAAATTTGGCTTTATGCTAGGAAAGACGGTGAGAGAAACACACAACTCGTTGCTTGTAATGGTTTGTAAGATATAGCTGTGACCATGAAGTGTGATTTCAAGTCACACAGTGTTCTCTATCCATCAATTTTTGGCCGGGAAAAACGTTCTTCTCATCCCACATCCATTTTATTGGCCTGAATTGGCACCCTGTGACTTTTGGCTGTTCCCCAAACTGAAACACTCGATGAAACGGAATTGTTACAACATGATCGGGGACATCCAATCAAAGACGACAATACATCTGAAGGAGATCAACAAGAATGATTTCCAGCAATGTTTCCAGTAGTGGCAGAAAGGTGGAATAAGTATGTACGTGCAGGCGGGGAGTACTTTGAAGGGGATGAATAATGTAAAGTAGCTAAAACAACTATCTCTGCATACTTTATGGGAAACAATATGAGACCATGGACGATAAATATTGGTCTATGAAGGCTGTCACTAGTCACACCTAAAATTTTGGAACATATCAACTCCCACCTGCACAGATAGTTGTTTTAGCTACTTTACATGTCTAATTAAAAAAAAAGCGCCAACGCATGCAAAGATGCTGCCGCCGCCCCTCCTTCAATAGATATAGCGCTCCACATGTGCAACATCTGTGGACGACCCTGCTGGTCCGAAATCAGCCTCTCGAGTCACCTCAGAGGTCACCAACGAGGGTGACATTCTTAAGAACTCACATCATTGTGTCATCACTGGATGATCGCCATACTCGATTCCGAGTAACAGCAAAGTAGTAGTAGTAGTAGGAAACGGAAAGCAAAACACCGATGACGTTGCAAGAAAGTTTGGAAACAAAATGCGTGTGGGAAAAGTGTCTTTGGAGGTGAGATCTCTTACAGAGGAACCCCACGGTGGTGTTCTGCTAATAAAGAGAGAGATATTAAAACAAATGAAGGACAAACATCCTCCTGCAAGTGAAGAGGAACCATCAGGTTCCAAGGTGACCATATCCCACCAAATACTGTCCTGTTCGAGAAAATAACAGGAGGGATGGTGTGGAAAAAAAGCTCCAAAAACTCAGGGAGGGGTCGGCCCTTCAGGTCTGGATGCAAACGGTTGGAGAGTCATCCTCAGCACAAACAAATTTGGTCCCGTAGCAAGGGGATCTCTGCACTGCCATTGCCGCCCTTGCAAGAAAGCTAGCAACCCCGTGCTGCCACCGCCTCCATGCTCTGACGGACTTGCCGACTCATTTCCCTGGATAAGAATCCAGGATGTAGGCCTGTAGGGGTGGGGGAAGTGCTGAGGCGGATCATCGGAAAATGCATAATGGAGGTGGTAAAGGATGATATCAGGGCAGCGGCAGGGAACCTGCAAGTTTGTGCTGGCCACCAGGCTGGGGGGGAAGCTGCCATTCACGCCATGAGAACGATATTTGAACAGTGTGATTGTGAGGCATTTCTCCCGGTTGACGTTTCCAACGCATTCAACATACTTTACCGCAAGGCTACACTGCACAACATCAACATCAAGTGTCCAAGCTTTGCAATGTATGTTGAAAACACCTATAGGAATCCATCAGACCTCTATATAGTAAACGTCAAGGCTCTAAGAGGTGATACCATCATACAATCAACTGAAGGAACAACCCAGGGGGACCCTGTTGCAATGGCAATGTACGCAATAGGCCTATCCGTGCTCCAACACACAAAAAATTTGAAACAACAGAGGTGAAGCAAGTGGCGTATGCTGACGACCTTACAGGAGCAGGGAAAGTGGAGGACATCAAAAAGTGGTGGGACCTTATAACATCATATGGTCCACAAATAGGGTATCACCCAAATCCCAGCAAGTCCTCCCTCATTGTGAAGCCAAAACATTATGAACGGGCAATGGAGGTGTTCGGTGGAAGTGAGGTCAAAATAACAAAGGATGGCCAAAGACACCTAGGTGCACTAATCGGCACGCCGGACTTCAAGGCCGAGTACGTAACGGGAAAGGTGAATGAGTGGGTCACGGAAGTCCAAACTCTGTCTGATATTTCTAACACAGAGCCACATGCGGCTTTTGAGGCATTCACCCACGGAGTCAAGCACTATCCCTGATATCGGACCCCTCCTCCACCCTCTGGAAGAAGCTATCAGCGTCAATTTCATTCCCAAATTAGTGAAACTTCTTCATTTAATCCCAGCAGAAAGATCACTTCCACCGAGACTCGGGGGAATGGGATTGACCTATCCAGAGGAGATTGCTGCCACCGACTATCAAAACTCAGTTAAACTCACGGCAGCCCTCAGTGACAACATAATAGCTCAGAATGCAACAGGTGAGGTGGATACTAGTGAAGAAAACAAGATTCGAAGGTCCATTACGACAGAACGACAGCACGGCCAAAGTGATAAGTTGCAGCAACTGATGCTGCAAGTACCAAAGATTTTGAAAAAAAATAGCTATAGCGCAAGAGGTAGGCTCTTCGAACTGGTTAACTACATTACCAATGAGGACAAATGGTGTCAGTATTAATAAACAAGAATTTACAGATGCCATTGCTCTAAGGTACGATAAGCCAGTAGGTTTGCCCTCTCAATGCGTGTGTGGCTCTTCCTATGACGTCGATCATGCTATGGTGTCCAAAAAAGGGAGGCTTCATATGCATGAAGCATGACGAAGTACGGGATTTCACTGCAAATATGTTGAAGGAAATCTGTCATGGTGTCAGGGTAGAACCGACCCTCCTTCCATTGGACGGTGAGAATTTCAAACATAGGACTTCAAACACATCCAACGAAGCCCGTGTTGACGTCAGTGTTCGAGGATTCTAGACGCAGGAACAACGAGCCTTCTTCAACATCGGGATTTTTGATCACATGGCTGCATGTCACCGTAACTTAGCTCTCGATGCTGCACACAGGAGGAGCGAGAACGACAAGATAAGAGCATATGGGGAGAAAATTCAGAACGTTGATCAAGGCAGCTTTACTCCTCTGGTGTTCTCAACCTCTGGTGGGATGGGACCAAGTGCATGATGCTTCTACGCCAGACTCGCGGAGGTGTTATCCGAACAGAAGTAGCAGCCCAGAAGTTATGTTACAGCCTGGTTGAGATGTCGACTGTCCTTCTCTCTCCTTGGGTTTGCTTTGCTCTGCCTCAGGGGAACTACAGCATTGGCCCCAAAGACGACAACAGTTGCAGATATTGACTACAAGGCAACAGTCATTGAATGCCGCATAGATTTGCAGCTCAACTAACTCAACACAGCCAGGGTAGCTACTTATGTATTAGGATAGCTAATTTTAAGGTAATAAAATGACGGCGAAGGTGTAGCTATTGGGGGAGGACGGAGGCCATGTTGTATAAATTAAAAATAAATAAATAAATAATTAAAGTAGTAGTGGTAGTAGAGTGTGTGTAATAATAATAATAATAATAATAATAATAATAATAATAATAATAATAATAATAATAATAATTAACGGTTTATTGATAAAAAGTTCTGCTGCCCGAAGGCTGAAAATATACATTGGACATAAATGACTTATTACATACATTGGTGGTTTAACAAAAGCCTTCATTCGAGAAAGGTAAAGGAACATATAGTAAACATACAGATTAATGTACGTAGGTGTTGAACAGCAAACTCGTAGTGTAATAACTCCCTCCTAGATGGTGTGTGTGTGTGTGTGTGTTGTGTGTGTGTTTTCATTCTCAGTTTTATAAAGTATTTGAAATCATTTCGATGTAATCAGTTAAAAAAATAGAGATAAGGATGTCAGTTGTGTACATATTAAAATGAACAAAAGCTCTACCAAACGTCGAGAGCCTCAGCTGTACTAACACACTTATAAATGATTGGTTGATAATGTGAAGGAAAATCAGATTTAAGAAATTTCTTTTCATGCGCTGGCATTTTAAAGCATTATTTACTGTTTACGTCATATGAAGCTCAGGCGAATTATACTTCACAAAGAAAACATTAAATAAAATAATATTGTTTTTGTTTTTTTAATTAATTATTCACTTTACGTTCCCTACCAGAATTTTCAACGTCGAACGTATATGGCTGATGGAAATTGTTTATGTAACTGCACGGTCTATGTTCAGTTGCCAGCAAAAGTCCTCCCACAACTTGCTACACAGGGCTGTGGGAGAACTTTAGTGGGCAACTGTACATAGTTTATATACCCAATGTCTATAGATAGTTTATATACCTGCATTATCAATGTATATACTGAAACATAGTAAACATAAATCATGATTTTACTGAATAAATACCTAACCATCCCTCACTCCATCTTAACCTTCAAAATAATTCTATAATTTAACTTCGTCAAATAACATTGTAAACAAAAGTGATGCAAACTTAAGACAATTTATCTGTGTAAAGCAAGAGAGAGGGTAAAGGGAAGAATAGGGTGAGGGAGGTAGGGAAGGAGAGAGGCAGAGGAGTGTTTCATATTTGTAATTACGGTGACACAGGTGACAGGTGATGTGGATGATGGAGAGGAGGAAGTCTAATGATGGGATGGGGGGGGGGGAGAGGAAGAGGCTGGGGGGGGGGGGGTTAGGGTCGTTAGGGTATATAAGAGCGACTGGGATAAAGACCACATCACTCACTCTCAGCTCCAACATTCAATGGTCACCATGAACCTACTTGTTAGGTTCTGAATAAAAAGTTCTATATACAGGAGAGAACACAAACACCTGTATAGTTTTGTAGGTTCGGTTTACTGGATAAGAGTATGTACACAAAGGGGAGCAGCACCCTCCCCGGCTAGGCTCCTGGGTCAACTGCTATAGACGACGTATGGCAAGTAATACATTAGCAGCTTCCATACGTCGCCAGGCACATTAATTAGGCATGTGGGATATGGTAATAACATTGCCACACGCTGCTAGCTACATAAATGGAGCACATACATAATATACATACATAATATATAATCCAGCATACATAATATACATACACTACTGACACTTCCTCTTCTGCTGACGGCGGCGCTGACGGTCAGTGATTTACACATCCTTCTGCTGACACATTCATAACTTTCTTCTCTAGCTTACTCTTACTCCAGTTGCTGACTCTAGTGACTGACCTCTTAACTTGTGCTGATGACTTTGCTGACTCTTACCATCAGTATAAGCTTGGTAAAGTTGTCATATGTGTATGTATATCTACACAGCATTTAGTTCCATTGTGTATAACGACGCAGTAGAAGTAATATAAAAATGTATAACCACGCATTAGAGTTATCATACAGATGTATAACCACGCAGTAATCATCAAACAGATATACAGTACAAAAATACAGTAAAGTTATCACTCTAATATATAACTACGCTGTAATTAGCATACACAAAAATAACTATGCACTACGTAGAGACAGTGAATATGTAAAACAACGTCTCAAACTAAAGTGGGTCGCCATAGGTCGTGGAGTGCCGCATCCCTGACAACACCCTGCGACATGAGGGCGAGGAAATGGTAATGAATACGGGAGTGCGCCTGTCCCTCACCTACCCGGACGCGGCTCCTCCTCGCCTTCTCTGCTAACCTTCCACGCCGCCGACCAGGCAAGTCACACGCCCCCAACGCCTTGTATGTGCTTTGTTAATGCTTCAAAACTTGTTAATTTATTTCATATGTTTGTTAATCCTAAACTGTGCAGTGTTATGTTGGCTGCACAGATTTTAAAGACAACTGACACTGACAGTATTAAAAGGGTGTTGTTTGGTAATGTAAGTAAGTGCTGTGTGCTAAAGCACAGTGTTGTGTGGTAGTGTTACAGTCAGTGTTGTGTGGTAGTGTTACAGTCAGTGTTGTGTGGTAGCGTTACAGTCAGTGTTGTGTGGTAGTGTTACAGTCAGTGTTGTGCGGCAGTGTTACAGTCAGTGTTGTGTGGTAGTGTTACAGTCAGTGTTGTGTGGTAGTGTTACAGTCAGTGTTGTGTGGTAGTGTTACAGTCAGTGTTGTGGTAGTGTTACAGTCAGGGTTTTGTGTTAGTGTTACAGTCAGTGTTGTGTGGTAATGTTACAGTCAGTGTTTTGTGGTAGTGCTACAGTCAGTGTTGTGTGGTAGTGTTACAGTCAGTGTTGTGAGGTAGTGTTACAGTCAGTGTTGTGAGGTAGTGTTACAGTCAGTGTTGTGAGGTAGTGTTACACTCAGTTTTGTGTGGTAGTGTTACAGTTAGTTTTGTGTGGTAGTGTTACAGTCATTGATGTGTGGTACTGTTACAGTCAGTGTTGTGAGGTAGTGTTACAGTCAGTGTTGTGTGGTAGTGTTACAGTCAGTGTTGTGTGGTAGTGTTACAGCCAGTGTTGTGTGGTAGTCATAGAAATGTCACCCTCAGAGAGTGGTAGCGGGGTCGGTGGTGACTGGTGTAGGCCGCCTTCAGGAGCAGTTCGGCCTCATGGTTCGTCTGGACTACAAGGACGGGCAGCTCAGAAGCTGCCACCTCGTGTCTGCTGTCACCAGTCAGTTGCCACTCTTGTGTTCGAAGCATAATGACCATTATTGCTTATGTGCATAAATAATTCTCTATATTGTTAGTAAAATAAGGTATCAGCTATATATAGTGACTTACAGTGTGTTGCGGCTCATCACAGTTTATTGTCCTTTAATCAAGGGTCAGAGGACTTGAACCCCTCCTGGTGCATGTTGCCACCTACGGCCACCACCGCCTTCGTCTGCCCTCCCGGCTGGCACCTGATTGAGTCTACCTGTTTCATGTTGACCAACTACTCGGGCACTTGGTTCGAGGGACAAGAATTTTGCAACTCTGAGGGCGGGACTCTGGCGACCGTGTCCAGCGACGTGCAGCAGGCGGAGCTTATGTGTGAGTGTTGTTCCTCTACTGAAGCTATAGTTCATGACACAGAGGTTACACCATAATGACACTGCCTGACACAATACATATCTTCTTTAATTACAGATCGTAGCTCGATGCTTCAGTTGAACTATAACAGTTTATGACAAACTGTAACCCTTTCACAATGGCTGTAATGTCACAATAAAACATAGCAATAGGTCCAGGCACCATGTAAGTCGACCACATACACTCGTACTCCTTTCACTATTTGTAGCACAACCCATGATTCCCTGTTGGGCTCTATAAGCGCTTTAACGCTTTGCTATGCACAGGATGTAAGGTCGTGCTCAATAAACTAGCCCCACGCGGGGAGGGGGGAGTAAATCAGTATCTTAACCCCGGCCACACTAACACTCTTCTCCCGGCCGCCACAGTGATGCTGATTGGGGACACGTGGATCGGCCTGACTGACTTGAAGGAAGATCACAGCTATGTCTGGGTGGACGGCAGCTGGTAAGGTCCTGAACACGGACTTGGGTGCCGACACTCAACTTGGGGAGAGAACGGGCGTGGTCGTATTAGCGGGCGACGACGTCACGAACGCGTTCGGCGGCTCGGCGATCGCAATCCTCTGTCTTAACCTGCCACTCTTTGGAGAAGGACTGAGGGTGAGCAGGGACACAAGAACGAAGTGGGTGTCCATACAAGATCTGGGCAGGGGAGCATCCGGTGTAGCTGGGTTGTTGCGGAGTTCGAAGAGACCCCGGTCGAAGGCCTCGCAAACGATATTCCCAGAAGTGGCCACTTTGAGGATGAGTTGCTTCAGGGATTTGACAACAGCCTCGGCGTGGCCGTTGGACTGCGGGTAATGGGACGGTGACAACACCTGCCGGACTCCCCGTCGCTCGAGGAACGCAGCAAAGTCCCGGCTTGTGAACTGTAGCCCTCCGTCGGTGGAGGTGGGGGAGTGGAGGTGGGAGAGTGAAAGTAGGGGAGTGGAGGTGGGGGAGTGCAGGTGGGAGAGTGGAGGTGGGAGAGTGAAAGTGGGGGAGTGGAGGAGGGGGAGTGGAGGTGGGGGAGTGGAGGTGAAGGAGTGGAGGTGAAGGAGTGGAGGAGGGGGAGTGCAGGTGGGAGAGTGCAAGTGGGAGAGTGCAAGTGGGGGAGTGGAGGTGGGGGAGTGGTGGAGGGTGAGTGGAGGAGGGGGAGTGGAGGTGGGGGAGTGGAAGTGGGGTAGTGGAGGTGAAGGAGTGGAGGAGGTGGAGTGCAGGTGAAAGAGTGGAGGTGGGGGAGTGGAGGTGGGAGAGTGGAGGTGGGGAGTGGAGGTGGGGGAGTGGAGGTGGGGGAGTGGAGGTGGGGGAGTGGAGGAGGGGGAGTGGAGGTGGGGGAGTGGAGGTGGGGGAGTGGAGGTGGGGGAGTGGAGGAGGGGGAGTGGAGGTGGGGGAGTGGAGGTGGGGGAGTGCAGGTGGGGGAGTGGAGGAGGGGGAGTGGAGGAGGGGAGTGGAGGTGAGGGGAGTGGAGGGTGAGCGTAGGTGGGGGAGTGGAGGAGGGGGAGTGGAGGAGGGGGAGTGGAGGAGGGTGGAGTGGAAGAGGGGGGAGTGGAGGAGGGAAGAGTGGAGGAGGGAAGAGTGGAGGAGGGTGAGTGGAGGTGAGGGAGTGGAGGAGGGTGGAGTGGAAGAGGGGGGAGTGGAGGTGGGGGGAGTGGAGGAGGGGGAGTGGAGGAGGGGGAGTGGAAGAGGGGGGAGTGGAGGAGGGGGGAGTGGAGGAGGGAGAGTGGAGGAGGGGGAGTGGAGGAGGGAGAGTGGAGGTCGGGGAGGGAGGGGTGGGAGGAGGGGGGAGTGGAGGAGGGGGAGTGGAGGTGGGGAGTGGAGGAGGGGGAGTGGAGGAGGGGGGAGTGGAGGAGGGGGAGTGGAGGAGGGGGGAGTGGAGGTGGGGGGAGTGGAGGAGGGGGGAGTGGAGGAGGGGGGAGTGGAGGTGGGGGAGTGGAGGTGGGGGGAGTGGAGGAGGGGGCAGTGGTGGTGGGGGAGTGGAGGTGGGGGAGTGGAAGAGGGGGGAGTGGAGGAGGGGGGAGTGGAGGAGGGGAAGTGGAGGAGGGGGAGTGGAGGTGGGGGAGTGGAGGTGGGGGAGTGGAGGAGGGGGAGTGGAGGAGGGGGCAGTGGAGGAGGGGGAGTGGAGGTGGGGGAGTGGAGGTGGGGGACCAAACGGGGTCACGGTACTTCGGACGGGAAGCACCTCATTCTCGATGAGCGTTACGAGGGACAGGCCATCTAGGTGTCGCATACACACCCGGGTCCTTCTCGTATGGTATTTTGGTCTTCGTTAATGACGTTTCTTCGTCCGGTTGGGACACGTGATACGCCTCCTTACTGTTGGTATGACCTAGGTGCATCCTCCTACATTTAGTATTCAATTGAATCTTAACAACCATTCCTTTGACCTCTCCTGAACCTGACAGTCTGTTTGAGTCCTAATTTCCCTAAAGAACTTAAGTGTTGTCCCAAAATACTGGTACAGAGAAGTTAATATCGTATTGTCCCGTAGTACGATGATCACCACATAGTCATCCCATAATATTTATTGTCATGATGAAGGTTGTACGACAAGGTTGAGAAAATATCACTTATTAAATCAGAAAATATTTGACATCTTCAGGGTTGATTTCATACTGAAGCAAACATAACTAAGGAATAAAGATGCTTTCATCATAGTACAGTAAACTCCCTCTAGCCCGGACTCGCTTAATCCAGATCCTCTTGAAAACCGGCCTGGAGTCCAGCACCGGACACAAGTATCCCCGACCAAAATCCAGATAGCACGGGGGAAAGTTGATGTAATCGGGGGTTCCAACTGTGGTGGCACAGAAGGGTAATTATGTCATTAGCAGTGACAACTGAAAAATCACGCTTCTGATCCACTGATTAATATAGAATAATCCACTTAAATAACAACAATTTATCTATGACAATACTCATTGCAGAATCAGTAGCTGTGACATGTAATATTTTGTTATTTGATCACCAAAATAAAATATGATACTATAGGTATACAAACAATTCACTTATTGGAGTGGTCTATTTACTGGAATTTGCATCTAAAAATTAAATTATTTACCTATTATACAGTACAGTACAGCATTGATTTGTGGTAAGATTGCTGTCAAAATAACAATATTTTGAAGTTGCACTTGTGAGGGGGCGGGTTCTTGAGCTTCCACCAATGTGAGGGGGCGGATTCTCGGTCTGTCACCAATGTGAGGGGGCCTGACTCCCTCTCTGTTTCTACACCACCCTCATCTTATTTACTTCTCTTAGTTCTTACTCTTACTCAGTTCCGTCATCTATTCTTGGGTAGCATGGTCATTCCTTTGGTAGCCTGGGCATTCTTTTGGTAGCATGGTCATTCTTTTGGTAGCCTGGGCATTCTTTTGGTAGCATGGTCGAGGGTCTAGGCACGTGAGTATGGTAATTTTGGTATCAGGTCACTTGGATGGAAATAAAGGTAAAATACTGTGGGAGAAATGAATACACCTAAAGTACTCTAAAAACAAATTTATTAATATGCAATCAATGGGGAAAGATTTTGTATTAATCATATGATTACCAGGTTCACCTCCTGGGCTTAGTGCAAACTCAGTACCTTCTTCTTTACTCTTACTCACAACATTACTGGTGGTACATTACATGGCACTCATTGTAGATTATTCAACATATACGTAAACAATGACACTAGTATATGCAGGGGTCCACTACCCGACATGGGATAATTATTTCCAACTAATTATCCCTAACATACATGTTACAACACTCTCTGTGGACATATACTTCCAAGGAGTAACCCAGGGTAGAGCACTGGGGCTGTTGTTATTGTGGGGTAGCCAGACACATGGCGGGTCTGGCCCAACGAAGCCTTGGGGCACATTAATCAGGCCGCTTCGGTGCCATCTTCTCATATATGATCCCGGCTGGACATCTAATACATCCGAGGCCGTTGTTGGATGGTAGAGCGATTCAAGAATCACAATGGGATCGGGAGACAAACGGGGCAGCTTCAGGGGACCTGTATGGATGAAGGGACGGGCACCCACTAACGGTGACAACAACATTACGTTTCAGGGGACGTTAAAGACGTAAATATGACTTCACTCAGAGCATATCAACTACGTTACTGTAACACTTGCACAATCAACTATTAATTGGGTCAAATCACTTAAAGAAGGGCGAATTACAACACAGAGTGGAATGGCATACCTGTATGGATGAAGGGACGGGCACTCACTAACGGTAGAAATGCCCGCGGGGCCCTCACTCAAAACAGACCAGGGAGTCCACCTACTCCTATTCCGATGAATTAATTTACGGTACACTCTGACGTTGAAACTGAGACTATGAACTCATTTTCATTCTCTACTATTATCTTCACTAACAGTGCCCTGACTCAGCTATCAAAAGCAATATTAAATTGATTACAAAGGGTTGGATGGCAACAGGTCCCCAACATACAGCGTCTGCTCCCATAGACCAAGACGGGGGAAACATAGAAAACGGGGGACGTTTCCACTGGGGGACTCGGAAGGTTTTGTGGACGTTTGAGCGTAATATGAATCCTTAAGATTTTCAGGTTAGCCGAAATGACCATTACAC
>CAUDMG010004082.1:5000-40112 GCA_958450375.1 Homarus gammarus | reverse complement strand
CAATCAGTCCAGCATCAATAGTAGGCAAATTACTGGAAGCAATCATTTCAAACTCTATTCGAAATCACCTGGAGAAGCACCGATTGATCAACGATTCCCAGCATGGCTTCACAAGCGGGCATTCATGTCAAACTAATCGATTAACATTCTTTTCATCAGTTTTCGAATCGGTGGACGAGGGGCACAATTATGATGTGATACATCTCGACTTTAGCAAAGCCTTCGACAGAGTCCCCCACGAAAGACTAATTAGAAAGGTAGAAGCACATAGCATCAAAAGTAATATCCTTAAATGGGTTAGGGCGTGGTTACAGGACAGGAAACAGTGAGTGAGCATTAACGGCACTAAATCCCATTGGAGCAACGTCACTAGTGGAGTTCCCCAAGGCTCAGTACTTGGACCATTATTATTTATTATATACATAAACGACCTAGATATCGGCATAGACAGCAACATAAGGAATATTGCTGACGACACTAAAATAGGACGTGTTATTAAATCTGACGAGGACTCTGCAAAACTACAGGAACATCTAAAAAAATTTTCGAATGGTCTGAAAAATGGCAGATGAAATTCAACGTGGACAAATGTAAAGTACTCAGTATAGGAGATATAAACAAGGAAACCAGTTACCAGATGAACAAAGATGCCATTGAGAAATCGGACTGCGAGAGAGATTTAGGAGTAATGATAAGTAGGAACCTTAAGCCAAGTAAGCAATGTGTTTTTCCACGTAACAAAGCTAATAAAGTACTTGGGTTCATACACAAAGGTGTGTTAGTTACAAGACTAGCGGGGGGTCATCCTAAAACTGCATCTTGCGCTTGTGAGACCACACCTGGATTAGGCAGTTCAGTTCTGGTCACCGTATTACAGAATGGATATAGAACCCTTGGAAAGAATTCAGAGGAGAAGGACAAGACTAATCCCGGGCATTAGGAACCTTGAGTATAGACAGGTTAAAGCATCTTATTTGCACTCCCTCGAGAGACATAGAGCGAGGGGCTACCTGATAGAGGTGTATAAATGGAAGTCAGGGCTAAACAAAGGAGACATTACAAAGGTACTCAAACTATCCAACCAGGAGCGAACTCGTAACAATGGTTTTAAATTAGACAAATTTAGATTTAGGCGCGAAATAGGTAAACAATGGTTTGGAAGCAGAGTAGTGGATGAATGGAACAAGTTACCAAATATCAACATTAACTCGAATACGCTGGAAAGCTTCAAACATAGGTTGGATGCTTATAATTATGTGCAATAGGGGTTGGGTGTAAACGGGACTGCCCAGTATGGGCCAATAGGCCCGCTGCAGTTTCCACCATTCTTATGTTCTTTTGTTATGTTTAGTGGCTTGAGGTGGACGAAGGGTGAGAGGTGAGTCTTGTCTTACCAATGTTGTGTGTTTAAGGTTAGTCAAACAAGGGTGGTGGTATCAGGAAAGTGACTGTGGTACTGCCGGAAAAGTAATTGTGGTGGTGCTACTGGGAAAGTGATTGTGGTGGTGCTACTTGGAAATGATTGTGGTGGTGCTAACGAGAAAATGATTGTGGTGGTGTTACCGGAAAAGTGATTGCGGTGGTACTGTCACTAAAGTGTTTGTGGTGGTGCTACTGGGAAAATGATTGTGGTGCTCCTGAGGAAGTGATTGCGGTGGTGCTACTGAGGAAGTGATTGTGGTGGTGCTACTGAGGGAGTGATTGCAATGGTGCTACTGAATGATTGTAATGGTGCTACTGAGGGAGTGATTGTAATGGTGCCACTGAGAGAAGGATTGTGGTGAGGAACATTTATTCCATTATATAACTCTCCAAGTATTATTACAGTTCATAGTTATTATAAATTTGACTAATTCACCATATATATAAATTACTAATTAAACAGGTGATATAAATTACTAATCTAAAACGACTTGGGAGGCGGGGGGGGGGGGGGGGTAAGTGTGGACCCTTTCCCTGTCAGACTTTGGGATACTTATGTGAGCAAAGTAACTCGCAGCTGTAGTGAATATTTTCTTATATTTCAATTCCAATATATACAAATCCATCTTCACAGTGCAATTAGATTAGTATTAACCCGAAAAGAAATGATACAAAGTAATAATTATTAACAAAACTGCCGATTATTCATTCTTACAAGGTAAACTAAAATTGACGTAAATCAACTGTTAGGTATGAAAAACTATTAAGGCAAAATATCCAACCAAATAATACGAATATTATTCTATTATTCCTTGATATATTATTTTTTATGTAGATAAGAGCTGCTATAGGATTTACCTGATCGTTTAACAGAAGAGATAAAGTTGTTTGATGGAGCGTTAGGGAGTGTAGACAGCACATTGGCCTGTGACTACAATGCAGTACTTTCATTTTCTCTTCTGCTGCGGCGTTAAGATAGTATTCATAATCTTTCATTCATATCCTCTTCTATAAACTAGGTACCCATCACAACTAGGTAATCTGGGAGGTTTTGTTGCTAAAATTATTGCAAGTCTTGAATACAGCTCAAATATATGTGACACTGGTCAACAAAGTTTTTGTTGCATTGCTATAAACACTTGATTCTACCTAATTTGGGTGTGCTGATCTCATATCTGAAGTTAGTTTCTTTCTGTAAGCTATAGTGTTTTTGCAATCAAGGTATTTTGAAATTTCAAAATTTCGTCTTCGTCTTATTGACCTCGTCGTCTATCTTGAAAAATATGTCATTAAACTGTCATTAAATTAGCTGGGTAATAAACAATAAAATATTACATATTCTAAATTTATTCAACAACACAATTTGAAACATGTTCCATCTAAAACAAAGGTTGAAATTTGTATAAAACTCATTGTTAGGTAAGAAATTTGTTACTATGAGGAGACAAAGCCCAATCACATTTTAGCCAGGTAGGAATTTGCGCTTGAAGCTCTTGCGTTTGTGAAATGTCTCAGGGCACTCTCGTTTAATGCTCCAGCAGTAGTCTGCCATCATATGTTTGTCCCATCTCCCTTGGTAGCGGTCTTCCATGGTCTTGAGATCCTGATGAAACCGCTCGCCTTGCTCGTCACTTACTGCCCCTAGGTTCTCAGGGAATCTATCAAGATGACTATATAGGAAATGGAGTTTGACACTCATATTGCATCCAAGGTCATGAAAGGCTGACAACATGGTTGCTACAAGGGTTTCATAGTTGTCAGCCTTTTTATTACCAAGAAAGTTTTCCATTACCGCCACAAATGAAAGCCATGCACCCCTTTCCTTGTCGTCCATCTTTCTGACAAAGTCTTGATCACGTACAAGTGCACGAATTTGTGGTCCATCAAACACACCTGCCTTTATCTTCTCAAATGACAAAGCAGGGTGAGCAGAGACTATGTGTTGGAAGCATTCACCATCAGTATTTAATGCTCTGACAAACTGTTTCATCAGGCCCAGCTTGATATGGAGAGGAGGAAATATGATCTTTTCTCGACTGACGATTGGATCATTGACAATGTTTGGCATACCAGCTTCCAGAGTCTCACGTAAGGGCCACTCCTTCAGGTTCCAATGCCTGTCTCTAGCTCGGCTGTCCCACATGCAAAGAAAGCAGGGATACTTTGTAAATCCTCTTTGTTGGCCAAGAAGGAAGTTCACCATTTTGAGGTCAACACAAATTGTCCAGTTGTGCTCATGGTATTTTAGCAGGTGAATCACAGTTTTAATGTCATTATACTCCTCTCGTAAGCACACAGAATGACCCACTGGAACAGCTGCATAGACATTACCATTATGTAGTAGCACACACTTCAGGCTACGCTTACAACTATCTAGAAATAATCGCCAGTCATTTGGACTATACAATGGAATCCCTAATTCCTGGAGAAGACCCGGTATATTATGACAGTAAACAAACTTATTCTCCTCTGTAAAGAATGGCACAAAATCCTGTTCCCGCTTTCTGAAGTCTGAAACTTTTGTGGTCTGGTTCAGTAGAGCCTTTTCTTGCAACCTAGAAGCTAGAACTTCTGCTGCATTTTTGGAGAGACCCAAATCACGCACAAGGTCATTCAGCTCTGGCTGACTAAACTTCTGAGGGGTTGATGACTCTGGTGTACCATCAGAAGAATCGTCGGAATCTGCAAGTATTTCTTGAGTTTCATGTTCACTCTCTTGGTCTTTGTCGCTTCCCTCCTCTTCAGCTGGAGACAACCCATTAAAAACTGGAACTGGTAGCTCATCAGAGTGCAAAGTAGGTCGAATTGCTGAAGGGATACTAGGATACGATATTTTATGTCTGTTTTTCTTGCCAACACCCTTCGTATTGATCAGACAAAAATAGCAGTCAGTTGTGTGGTCCTTCGGTTCTCGCCAGGTCATGGGAATTCCGAACGGTAAGCCCTTACGTTTTCCTTTTGTCCAGTCACGCAGCATTTCTTCGCAGTTATGACACACAGCATGTGGAGCCCATTTTTTGTCTTGGTCGCCAAGAGTAAGTCCGAAGTACGCTTTATAGCCGCGCCTCACAAACGATGTTATATTGCGCCTCTGACGAATAAGCGTGAAGTATCCACAAATATAACAGAAGGCATCAGGTTTGTTCACACATTGATTTCTCTTTGTAGCTATGACCAAATCTGAAAGAAAAAACAGACAAAATTATATCTCCCTATTGATACCATAATCGTGTAATTAATTAATTTGACCGCAAACGGCTAGAATGTAAAACCTCAAAATGCATGAAAACTGGAGCATGCAGAACAAAACTGGTTTCAAATATGAAATCAGCAGATCAAAAATGGTAAGAAACAGTAAAGAAATCTCATGCAACTGGGAATTATAAAAAATTTGTTGTCCAATATAAATGTAAGGGTGGCTGAACATACTGTCATCACTGTAAGAGCGGCAGTTTCTCTCTTACTCTGCCACCCTTATCTTACTCATACTTTTCTTGTCTTAGTTCTTTCAAGTGTTGTTTTTACTTACTTCAATTCATGGTTAGTACATAACCTCAGTTCTTTTTGGTAGCATGAACGAGGGTCTAGGCACATGGGTATTGTAATTCTGGCATCATGTCACTTGGACGGAAATAAAGGTAACTGCTGTGGGAGAAATGAATACTCCTAAAATACTCAAAGAACAAGTTTATTAATATTGAATCAAAGTGGGGAAAAATATATCATTAACATATAACTACCAGGCTCACTCCTGGGCTTACTGCAGACTCTGTATTTCTTATTTACTTATTTTCTTATTTTTACTCCTCTGCAAGTTACTCAAATCCTACACTCTTACTGCACACAACCTTACTGGTGTTACATTACGTTACAAGGATCAATTCCTTGACTTTACTCACATTACATATAGACACATGACAACTCCTTGGTTCCTCTTAACTGCCAATCCCAGTAGGTAGGTACTTCACCCACATTACTGGTGATACATTTCATTACATACATGGCCAACTTACATATGGTATTTCACTAACTGTTGGTAGTGCATGTGAGATGCACTCAAAACACACAACATGTTAATACTGAAACCAGCAAATACATGGGTCCATTACCCAACATGGGATAATTATTAGCAAACACATACAACCACATTGTGGACCATAACTCCAAAGCATGCCCCAGGCTATAGCACTGGCGCCTCTAACAACTGACGACTACTGTTGTGGTCGACACATGGTGAGCGTCTGGGGTCCAGCCCGGCGATGTTGATCAGTTGTAAGTTAATCATGTCGAATCACCGACCGATGCATATATCGATCCCTGCTGGTTACCCACCGGCTCAGCAGCCGATGGGGTGTTCAAATAAGCCCACCCTGGAATCTGGGAACAAACGGGAGAGGACGTCACGGGACTGGGAAGCACGATGACAACACAAAACAAACCTTTCGTCTCGCAACGTCAGACGGCTTTTACTTTATATTACTTTTTACTGGGTGAATGACAATTCCACTGTTAAAGCATGAACACTGATATTCACTACAATTGACCGAATCAAACTGAAAGGCTATAAAACACCGCTACATACCTGGGAACAAACTGGAGAGGACGTCACGGGACGCTCTCTCCCTCTCCCCCGTCGTTATATACCCCTGAGTTGCCAGCGATCGCTACTCACGCAACAACTCAACTGTTACACATTCAAGTATGACCCTCATTTGACAAAGGTCTAGCGAATTACTAAAGTTGATTTAGACAGATTAATCAAGATTGAGCTTGTCAGGAGAGAATGGAAAAAACGTATTTACAACTGCATTCGAAGGCGGGACTTACTGGGAGTGATCGCAAGTCTAAGCGTCGACGGTGAAAAACACGTCTTCTCAGGGACGGCTACCCACTCGTGTTTTGTGGTCGTAGAGTTTAATAAGAATCATTAGTGTTAAAACAGACTAGCAGTCAATGTGACCATGACATAAATACAGTTGAGTCTGGATTTACGCGGGTTTGGTTTACGCGTTTGGTCGTTTATGCGGTGCCTTGCCAGAATGAAATTCTTTAATTACGCGGTAAATTTGGTCATTTACGCGGGAAGCGGCGCGGGCAAGGTGCACACGAGGTCGTCCAGTCATCGAAGCATTACCGAGTTCTTCACCCACCACAGTCGGCCCAAGTCAGGGATAGTGATAGTGAGGATATGGACTTTGAGGGGTTTGACAAAGAGGCCCTGCAAGCCTCTGTGGTGGATAGTGATACAGGTGAGGGCCAATAATCTGCCGTCTGCCTCGGAACCAACCCCCCATGCCCGTGTGCCCAGCCATCTTTTCTACTAACGTAAGTGTTAAAAAACCTAATATTATTGATATTTCTTTTCTATATTATGTGTGTGCATACCATCATAAAGTTAAGATACTATTTTTACTACAACGTACGTATTGTGTCGCAAAAAGTGAAGTTTGGGGGTCGGCCCAGTCTCTATTTTAATTAATTCCCTATGTTCCGTTATTTCATTAACGCGTTTCTCGTTCTACGCCGGCCTCCACGGGTTCAATTGACCGCGTAAATGCAGACCCAACTGTAATCTATGTATACTCACCATCGTTGATATCGCTATAGAGATGTGTTTTGGGGGAGATAATCACTACTGGCACTGTAGTTATATGCCAAAAATGAAGAATTTTTTTTTTTTTTACTACAGGTTAGGCAAGGTTATGTTAGGTTGTATTTATTGGGCAAAACCCATGAGGCAAAATTTCGATTTCTGGTTCTTTTGAAAACATCCACAATGCATTGTGGTCATTTTTGGTCTTTGAGTCCAACATATATCATAAAAATGAATGGTCCAAGTACTGAGCTTTAGGGTACTTAAGCACACACGTACACTGTGGAAGCTTAACAATGACGGGGGAGAAAGCACTCGGGGACGCTGTGATGCTCTCCAAGAGAGCGTAGCACACCGAGGTGAGAGAGGGTGGCTCGCCATATAAAGTAGCCCGTGTTGGGTGACAACGTTATACTGAATTGGTTGGAATCGTGGGTATCTAAAGAGTAAGAACGTTATAACGAAACAACGTTGTGTGGGGCAACATTAAGCTAGGACTGGGTGTACTATGTTCTTGCTTACATTCCTTTAATACTCTGGCCAATATCTCATCGGGAACTGCCGACTTCTTAGGTTTAACTTGTCTGTTCGTTTACTAACATAGTTACTAGTCACTCCTATCTTGCTTGATCTACTTTCTTCACTATTTCTGTATATAGTCGGTGTCTCGGGTATCATGTTTAAAATTTCGATGACGAAAACTGTTGAAAAATATCTTCAGATTATTGCTCGGTTCCCTGTCGTTAGCCTGCCAGTATCTGACTGTATTGGTCCAATATTGTCACGTGTTTTAGTGTGATACATTTGGAAGAATCTCTTGGGTTTGGCTTTGCCTCCCTTGATACCTTCAGTTCTTTGCTTTTCTTATCTCAGTCTTAACCCTACTGGCCAATTCCTTATAATAATCTCGGAGGCAAACTTTAGCCGTTCTTTGTCCAATAATATTCTTTAAATAATTATCTATCCAGTTGGGGTCATCTTTATTTGATCTGTGTTTTTTGTATTAAGTAACTCATTTAAATTGTTGTGGAACTTGTCAACCTCAGATCTCGTGATGTCACCAGGTAAAGTGAGGTCGCCCTCTGGGTACATTGTGTGAGGTCATATAATTCACTGCTTGAGTCCTATTTGTTAGAGAGATCTCAGTGTGTGATGATTGGTGGAACCATTGCAGATCCTGTCCCTTTGCAGTTTGGAGTCCCACAGACATCAGTTTTGGGACCACTTGTGTTTACAGTCTACACCAGTAGTCTTGCATCTCTGCCGGATGTCCGTAGATGCTCGGGGTGTTGCCTATTTTCTATGCCGATGATAATGAAATCCTTAATGTCTGATACATATTAAGATTTGGATGGCTTGGAGAAAACTTGGACTGAATAATCGCAGAACCGAGATTATCGTCATCCAGGGAAATATGAAGGGAGAAGACACAGATGATTGGGCTCCTATATACAGTACTTTGGGGAAATGTAATTCAGTCCTGTTGATTCTGTTCATAATCTTGGAGAGTAATGTGAATCAAAAATTAATATTAAATAGCATATAAATTCAGTAGTTGCAATTTTCATATTCAAATTCTATAGTACAGCTCAGTATGTTGTTAATCACTTATTTGGATTGACAATGTATTGTGAGTACAGTATTATATTTTTCGAGTATTTTAGCCGATTAAAGAACTAATAATATTACGATAGTTGCTCAAAGTGGAGATGGGTCTCAAAGAGAGGGAAAATGTGGGGTAAAATACAAAAAAGAACAATAAACGAACCTTTGAAAACCTGACCTGACCTATAAAAATCCTAAAACTATAAAGCACATACAGCACCTTATTGTTGTTTTTGGTGTTTAATGTGTTGAAGTTTTCCGTGTTCAGGTGGGGAGGAGACCTATGAACTTGAAAGTGATTTTTAACCTTTCTATAGATTAAGGAAGGTTAGGTCAGGTTTTCAAAGGTTTGTTTAGTGTTATTTTTTCGTATCTTACCCCACATTCTCCATCTACTTCAAAGCCCTGTCCACTTGTTGGGAATTGGTGATGTCTTATACGGTACTGTACTGTACTATACATTCAGTAAGTGGGAAACACTGGAGCACCTTAGCTTTTGTGTTTATTCAAGACATTGTCAGGTCATGAGACCCAACTGTGGATGACCTGACATTGCATCAGAAGGTCAGTATTTTGAGACCACCCATCGTCCACCCTACCTCCACCTGACATTGCATCATGTCTGTTCAGTAACAGGAGACCCACTAACCCCCACAGCTCAGTGTGACTGGGAAATACTCGTCGTCGTTGTAACACCGTATCAAAGATTTGTAGTTTTTTAATTATATTTATTTAACTAAGCTTTTAGATAAACAATTCGGGATTATTCTAGTAAAGAAATGGAATTTCTAACTTAATTAGAACTGCTTTTACGGACTCCGGTAGTTTAGACTCCCGGAAATCTTTCCCCAGCACCCAGAAACATTCTGGGATGTGGGCTAGTGTCTGTCTGTGTTGTTTAGTCTCTGAGAAACTTTTCCCGGTAACCGAAAAAAAGAAATCCGAGGAAAAGGGATTTTTCTGTGTTTGAGAAAGTCGTTTGGACACCCGCAAATCTCTCGTCCCCGGAAGTTGCTTCCATCAAAGAAAGTTTATTTATTTATTTATTTTTTTTTTTTTGCATAATATGCAGAACCCCGGACTGAAATTAGATTAGGTTAAGTAAGTTTCTTTGGTAAGGTTAGGTTAGGTCAGGTCAAGTTGTGTTAGGTCCTGTTCATTCGTGTTTCCATTTTTTTGTGTTCAATATCATGCAAATAGTATCTCCAAAAATTTTGGTTCAATTCCATGAGTTTTTTTTTCTGGTGCTAGCGGTCTCCTTCACCTTTACCCATTATAATGTTTTACAGTGTTGTGTATTATACAGTTATTGGTTACATTTCCAGGAAGCTTCAAGGACCAGCAACACATCTCAGTATGACCAGTACAGACTAAACTATACACACTGTCCAGACCCATATATTATGACGGCACCAATGACAACTGATGAAACACAGCTGACCTGTGGGAGGTGAGTAACTGTTATTTCACATGTTCTCATTAGGTGTATAAGCTGATTCTAATACAGCACAGTACTTGCTGTTAACGCTCATAGGAACATTATTGGTTTGACGCTGGAGAAATAAACCCTCAACGTTGATTCGTACTATATAATTCGGTCAAAACCTGTCAAAGAACAATTCTCATATAACAAATGCTTTTATCTCAGGACACATAGTATGAATAATACAATCAATATACAGTACATAGCCTGTTAACATCATAAATATAACTCACATGTTATAACTGTTGATACATCAGGAGACAATTTGTATAATATGATCAAATTACAGTACATAAATATACTTATTAAAGTTATTTAGAGTTTCTTAGCAGATTCTAATACTTTACGATCACTCACGTTTTAGGGTCTAGTGGTCTGAACCACTTTGTTGTCTGTCCTGTAGAAATCGGTAGACTACCCTCGAGGGCAATCGCAGCCCGGAGGCGAGGTCCATCTGTTTCGTATTGAAACACCTCAGCAAATTCGTCGTCAACACTATATCTCCTCTCTCACCCCCTCTCTCTCTCCTGCCTAGTTTGTCTTATTGTGGTTATCCCTCTTTCTCTGTCTCTTCTAGTTTATCTTACTGTGGCGGTAACACTTTTTTTTTTTACATGTGTATTCCTTTGAGACTGTTTTTACCTTATTTATCTAATGGCCACCCAATAGAGGTGGCTATACCAAGGGATGGAGACCAGTGGGTTATGTAAGATCCCTGCATTGTTCTTGATAATTTTGTCAAGGTTTCTTTTGTAGTCCAATACTGTTCTTGATTCCACAGCTTGTGTTGGCAGACTGTTCCATAGGTCTACCAGTCTCTGTGTAAAGTAGTATTTCCTTATATTTGTTCAACATGAGAACTTGGCCAGCTTGTAGTGGATGTGAGACTTTATCAAGTGCCCTAGAGAAATCCACATACATCCATGGTCAAAAAGTTTGTTCAACTCCAAATAAAATGAAACCGCACACCCGCATCAAACGACAGACAGTCAGGGTAAGTCGAGTCAGAGTCTCATTCCTTTTGACTGACCGTACAACACATCCACTGGTAGACCTTGGTCCATGTGGTCTGTTAAAAATTCAATGAAAGTGACTAAGTTTGTCAAGCAGAATATTCTATCCATGAAATCATGTTGTGATGCATTGATTAAATTGTACTCAGTCAGCTGTTGGATGATCAGGGTGTCTACTGGTCTGGAAGCCTGGAAATGGCAAACAATTTTAACGGAGGCTGGAAAACACGGAAAAAGTCGGAAATTTTATGTGAATTCAGTGTGTAATGGTCATTTCGGCTAACCTGAAAATCTTAAGGATTCATATTACGCTCAAACGTCCACAAAACCTACCGAGTTCCCCAGTGGAAACGTCCCCCGTTTTCTATGTTTCCCCCGTCTTGGTCTATGGGAGCAGACGCTGTATGTTGGGGACCTGTTGCCATCCAACCCTTTGTAATCAATTTAATATTGCTTTTGATAGCTGAGTCAGGGCATTGTTAGTGAAGATAATAGTAGAGAATGAAAATGAGTTCATAGTCTCAGTTTCAACGTCAGAGTGTACCGTAAATTAATTCATCGGAATAGGAGTAGGTGGACTCCCTGGTCTGTTTTGAGTGAGGGCCCCGCGGGCATTTCTACCGTTAGTGAGTGCCCGTCCCTTCATCCATACAGGTATGCCATTCCACTCTGTGTTGTAATTCGCCCTTCTTTAAGTGATTTGACCCAATTAATAGTTGATTGTGCAAGTGTTACAGTAACGTAGTTGATATGCTCTGAGTGAAGTCATATTTACGTCTTTAACGTCCCCTGAAACGTAATGTTGTTGTCACCGTTAGTGGGTGCCCGTCCCTTCATCCATACAGGTCCCCTGAAGCTGCCCCGTTTGTCTCCCGATCCCATTGTGATTCTTGAATCGCTCTACCATCCAACAACGGCCTCGGATGTATTAGATGTCCAGCCGGGATCATATATGAGAAGATGGCACCGAAGCGGCCTGATTAATGTGCCCCAAGGCTTCGTTGGGCCAGACCCGCCATGTGTCTGGCTACCCCACAATAACAACAGCCCCAGTGCTCTACCCTGGGTTACTCCTTGGAAGTATATGTCCACAGAGAGTGTTGTAACATGTATGTTAGGGATAATTAGTTGGAAATAATTATCCCATGTCGGGTAGTGGACCCCTGCATATACTAGTGTCATTGTTTACGTATATGTTGAATAATCTACAATGAGTGCCATGTAATGTACCACCAGTAATGTTGTGAGTAAGAGTAAAGAAGAAGGTACTGAGTTTGCACTAAGCCCAGGAGGTGAACCTGGTAATCATATGATTAATACAAAATCTTTCCCCATTGATTGCATATTAATAAATTTGTTTTTAGAGCACTTTAGGTGTATTCATTTCTCCCACAGTATTTTACCATTATTTCCATCCAAGTGACCTGATACCAAAATTACCATACTCACGTGCCTAGACCCTCGACCATGCTACCAAAAGAATGCCAGGCTACCAAAAGAATGACCATGCTACCAAAAGAATGCCCAGGCTACCAAAGGAATGACCATGCTACCCAAGAATAGATGACGGAACTGAGTAAGAGTAAGAACTAAGAGAAGTAAATAAGATGAGGGTGGTGTAGAAACAGAGAGGGAGTCAGGCCCCCTCACATTGGTGACAGACCGAGAATCCGCCCCCTCACATTGGTGGAAGCTCAAGAACCCGCCCCCTCACAAGTGCAACTTCAAAATATTGTTATTTTGACAGCAATCTTACCACAAATCAATGCTGTACTGTACTGTATAATAGGTAAATAATTTAATTTTTAGATGCAAATTCCAGTAAATAGACCACTCCAATAAGTGAATTGTTTGTATACCTATAGTATCATATTTTATTTTGGTGATCAAATAACAAAATATTACATGTCACAGCTACTGATTCTGCAATGAGTATTGTCATAGATAAATTGTTGTTATTTAAGTGGATTATTCTATATTAATCAGTGGATCAGAAGCGTGATTTTTCAGTTGTCACTGCTAATGACATAATTACCCTTCTGTACCACCACAGTTGGAACCCCCGATTACATCAACTTTCCCCCGTGCTATCTGGATTTTGGTCGGGGATACTTGTGTCCGGTGCTGGACTCCAGGCCGGTTTTCAAGAGGATCTGGATTAAGCGAGTCCGGGCTAGAGGGAGTTTACTGTACTATGATGAAAGCATCTTTATTCCTTAGTTATGTTTGCTTCAGTATGAAATCAACCCTGAAGATGTCAAATATTTTCTGATTTAATAAGTGATATTTTCTCAACCTTGTCGTACAACCTTCATCATGACAATAAATATTATGGGATGACTATGTGGTGATCATCGTACTACGGGACAATACGATATTAACTTCTCTGTACCAGTATTTTGGGACAACACTTAAGTTCTTTAGGGAAATTAGGACTCAAACAGACTGTCAGGTTCAGGAGAGGTCAAAGGAATGGTTGTTAAGATTCAATTGAATACTAAATGTAGGAGGATGCACCTAGGTCATACCAACAGTAAGGAGGCGTATCACGTGTCCCAACCGGACGAAGAAACGTCATTAACGAAGACCAAAATACCATACGAGAAGGACCCGGGTGTGTATGCGACACCTAGATGGCCTGTCCCTCGTAACGCTCATCGAGAATGAGGTGCTTCCCGTCCGAAGTACCGTGACCCCGTTTGGTCCCCCACCTCCACTCCCCCACCTCCACTCCCCCCACCTCCACTCCCCCACTTCCACTCCCCCTCCTCCACTCCCCCACCTCCACTCCCCCACCTTCACTCTTCCACCTCCACTCCCCCCTCTTCCACTCCCCCCTCTTCCACTCTTCCACCTCCACTCCCCCTCCTCCACTCCCCCCTCCTCCACTCACCCCACCTCCACTCCCCCTCCTCCACTCCCCCCCTCCTCCACTCCCCCCACCTCCACTCCCCCTCCTCCACTCCCCCTCCTCCACTCCCCCCTCCTCCACTCCCCCTCCTCTACTCCCCCCTCCTCCTCTACTCCCCCCTCCTCCTCTACTCCCCCTCCTCCACTCCGCCCACCACCACCACTCCGCCCACCACCTCCACTCCGCCCACCTCCACTCCCCCTCCTCCACTCCCCCTCCTCCACTCCCCCCTCCTCCACTCTTCCCACCTCCACTCCCCCTCCTCCACTCTCCCTCCTCCACTCCCCCCACCTCCACTCCCCCCTCTTCCACTCCACCCTCCTCCACTCCCTCACCTCCACTCACCCTCCTCCACTCTTCCCTCCTCCACTCCCCCTCTTCCACTCCACCCTCCTCCACTCCCCCTCCTCCACTCCCCCTCCTCCACTCCCCCTCCTCCACTCCCCCTCCTCCACTCCCCCACCTACGCTCACCCTCCTCCACTCCCCTCACCTCCACTCCCCCTCCTCCACTCCCCCACCTGCACTCCCCCACCTACACTCCCCCACCTGCACTCCCCCTCCTCCACTCCCCCACCTCCACTCCCCCACCTCCACTCCCCCTCCTCCACTCCCCCACCTCCACTCCCCCACTTCCACTCCCCCACTTCCACTCCCACACCTCCACTCCCCCACCTCGACTCTTTCACCTGCACTCCCCCTCCTCCACTCCTTCACCTCCACTCCCCCACCTCCACTCCCCCACCTCCACTCACCCTCCACCACTCCCCCACCTCCACTCCCCCACTTGCACTCTCCCACTTGCACTCTCCCACCTGCACTACCCCTCCTCCACTCCTTCACCTCCACTCCCCAACTTCCACTCCCCCACTTCCACTCCCCCTCCTCCAGTCCCCCTCCTCCACTCCCCCTCCTCCACTCCTTCACCTCCACTCCCCCTCCTCCACTCCCCCACCTCCACTCCCCCACTTTCACTCTCCCACCTCCACTCTCCCACCTGCACTCCCCCACCTCCACTCCCCCACCTCCACTCCCCTACTTTCACTCTCCCACCTCCACTCCCCCACCTCCACCGACGGAGGGCTACAGTTCACAAGCCGGGACTTTGCTGCGTTCCTCGAGCGACGGGGAGTCCGGCAGGTGTTGTCACCATCCCATTACCCGCAGTCCAACGGCCACGCCGAGGCTGTTGTCAAATCCCTGAAGCAACTCATCCTCAAAGTGGCCACTTCTGGGAATATCGTTTGCGAGGCCTTCGACCGGGGTCTCTTCGAACTCCGCAACAACCCAGCTACACCGGATGCTCCCCTGCCCAGATCTTGTATGGACACCCACTTCGTTCTTGTGTCCCTGCTCACCCTCAGTCCTTCTCCAAAGAGTGGCAGGTTAAGACAGAGGATTGCGATCGCCGAGCCGCCGAACGCGTTCGTGACGTCGTCGCCCGCTAATACGACCACGCCCGTTCTCTCCCCAAGTTGAGTGTCGGCACCCAAGTCCGTGTTCAGGACCTTACCAGCTGCCGTCCACCCAGACATAGCTGTGATCTTCCTTCAAGTCAGTCAGGCCGATCCACGTGTCCCCAATCAGCATCACCGTGGCGGCCGGGAGAAGAGTGTTAGTGTGGCCGGGGTTAAGATACTGATTTACTCCCCCTCCCCGCGTGGGGCTAGTTTATTGAGCACGACCTTACATCCTGTGCATAGCAAAGCGTTAAAGCGCTTATAGAGCCCAACAGGGAATCATGGGTTGTGCTACAAATAGTGAAAGGAGTACGAGTGTATGTGGTCGACTTACATGGTGCCTGGACCTATTGCTATGTTTTATTGTGACATTACAGCCATTGTGAAAGGGTTACAGTTTGTCATAAACTGTTATAGTTCAACTGAAGCATCGAGCTACGATCTGTAATTAAAGAAGATATGTATTGTGTCAGGCAGTGTCATTATGGTGTAACCTCTGTGTCATGAACTATAGCTTCAGTAGAGGAACAACACTCACACATAAGCTCCGCCTGCTGCACGTCGCTGGACACGGTCGCCAGAGTCCCGCCCTCAGAGTTGCAAAATTCTTGTCCCTCGAACCAAGTGCCCGAGTAGTTGGTCAACATGAAACAGGTAGACTCAATCAGGTGCCAGCCGGGAGGGCAGACGAAGGCGGTGGTGGCCGTAGGTGGCAACATGCACCAGGAGGGGTTCAAGTCCTCTGACCCTTGATTAAAGGACAATAAACTGTGATGCGCCGCAACACACTGTAAGTCACTATATATAGCTGATACCTTATTTTACTAACAATATAGAGAATTATTTATGCACATAAGCAATAATGGTCATTATGCTTCGAACACAAGAGTGGCAACTGACTGGTGACAGCAGACCCGAGGTGGCAGCTTTTGAGCTGCCCGTCCTTGTAGTCCAGACGAACCATGAGGCCGAACTGCTCCTGAAGGCGGCCTACACCAGTCACCACCGACCCCGCTACCACTCTCTGAGGGTGACATTTCTATGACTACCACACAACACTGACTGTAACACTACCACACAACACTGACTGTAACACTACCACACAACACTGACTGTAACACTACCTCACAACACTGACTGTAACACTACCACACATCAATGACTGTAACACTACCACACAAAACAAACTGTAACACTACCACACAAAACTGAGTGTAACACTACCTCACAACACTGACTGTAACACTACTTCACAACACTGACTGTAACACTACCACACAACACTGACTGTAGCACTACCACAAAACACTGACTGTAACATTACCACACAACACTGACTGTAACACTAACACAAAACCCTGACTGTAACACTACCACACAACACTGACTAACACTACCACACAACACTGACTGTAACACTACCACAAAACACTGACTGTAACACTACCACACAACACTGACTGTAACACTACCACACAACACTGACTGTAACACTACCACACAACACTGACTAACACTACCACACAACACTAACTGTAACACTACCACACAACACTGACTGTAACACTACCACACAACACAGACTGTAACTCTGCCGCACAACACTGACTTTAACACTACCACACAACACTGGCTGTAACACTACCACACAACACTGACTGTACCACTACCACACAACACTGACTGTAAAACTACCACACAACACTGACTGTAACACTACCACACAACACTGACTGTACCACACAACACTAACTGTACCACTACCACACAACACTGACTGTAACACTACCACACAACACTGACTGTAACACTGCCGCACAACACTGACTGTAACACTACCACACAACACTGACTGTAACACTGCCGCACAACACTGACTGTAACACTACCACACAACACTGACTGTAACGCTACCACACCACACTGACTGTAACACTACCACACAACACTGACTGTAACACTACCACACAACACTGACTGTAACACTACCACACAACACTGTGCTTTAGCACACAGCACTTACTTACATTACCAAACAACACCGTTTTAATACTGTCAGTGTCAGTTGTCTTTAAAATCTGTGCAGCCAACATAACACTGCACAGTTTAGGATTAACAAACATATGAAATAAATTAACAAGTTTTGAAGCATTAACAAAGCACATACAAGGCGTGGGGGGCGTGTGACTTGCATGGTCGGCGGCGTGGAGGGGTTAGCAGAGAAGGCGAGGAGGAGCCGCGTCCGGGTAGGTGAGGGACAGGCGCACTCCCGTATTCATTACCATTTCCTCGCCCTCATGTCGCAGGGTGTTGTCAGGGATGCGGCACTCCACGACCTATGGCGACCCACTTTAGTTTGAGACGTTGTTTTACATATTCACTGTCTCTACGTAGTGCATAGTTATTTTTGTGTATGCTAATTACAGCGTAGTTATATATTAGAGTGAGAACTTTACTGTATTTTTGTACTGTATATCTGTTTGATGATTACTGCGTGGTTATACATCTGTATGATAACTCTAATGCGTGGTTATACATTTTTATATTACTTCTACTGCGTCGTTATACACAATGGAACTAAATGCTGTGTAGATATACATACACATATGACAACTATACCAAGCTTATACTGATGGTAAGAGTCAGCAAAGTCATCAGCACAAGTTACGAGGTCAGTCACTAGAGTCAGCAACTGAAGTAAGAGTAAGCTAGAGAAGAAAGTTATGAATGTGTCAGCAGAAGGATGTGTAAATCACTGACCGTCAGCGCCGCCGTCAGCAGAAGAGGAAGTGTCAGTAGTGTATGTATATTATGTATGCTGGATTATATATTATGTATGTATATTATGTATGTGCTCCATTTATGTAGCTAGCAGCGTGTGGCAATGTTATTACCATATCCCACATGCCTAATTAATGTGCCTGGCGACGTATGGAAGCTGCTAATGTATCACTTGCCATACGTCGTCTATAGCAGTTGACCCAGGAGCCTAGCCGGGGAGGGTGCTGCTCCCCTTTGTGTACATACTCTTATCCAGTAAACCGAACCTACAAAACTATACAGGTGTTTGTGTTCTCTCCTGTATATAGAACTTATTATTCAGAACCTAACATGGCGCAGTGAACCGATCTTACTGGATAATTACGAGTGATAGTGCAAAGTTTGTGGAAAGCCGGCTTATGGACCCCTCGCCTACGGCGGTGTGTCATCCCGTCTTCAGATGTTGCCCGACACCGGCGCTGATGCTACAGTCATCGGTCCCCAGCATTTGCAATGCTTGGGGCTCTCTCCAAGTGATCTAGGACCGCCCCCCAAGGATCTCCGCTTTACGGCAGACGGATCACAGATGTCCCTTCCTATGTCCGACTTGTCGAGTGCGTGAGGAATGGATTTCCTAGCAACCGCTACGATCTTCATAACACCCTGCTCCCGTATTGGAAACTCCGCGATGAACTCTACTGCGACGGAGACCTTGTTCTGTACGGAGCACGTGTAGTTGTCCCTGCTGCATCACGTCCCCACGCCTTGGCCCGCCTTCACGACAGTCACCGTGGAGCTGAGGCCACCAAACGACGTGCACGACAGACTGTGTTCTGGCCCGGCATCAACTCCGACATCTCCAATGTTGTCCGTGCGTGTGAGCCCTGCCAAGTATTACAACCCAGCCAGCAGCAGGAACCCTTCATGAGTGACGACAACCCCACCCGCCCCTTTGAGTCTGTGTCGGCCGACTTTTTCTGGGTGTCAGGAAAGTCCTTCCTCGTTATCGTCGACCGTCTCTCTGGTTGGCCGGTTGTCATCAAGTGCGGTAATGACACGACGTCTGCCGCCACCATCAGCAAGTTCCGCCACTACTTCCGTGACGTGGGCGTTCCTGTACGCCTGCGAACCGACGGAGGGCCTCAGTTCACAAGCCGGGACTTTGCTGTGTTCCTTGACCGATGGGGAGTCCGGCATGTGTTGTCATCGCCCCATTACCCGCAGTCCAACGGCCACGCTGAGGCTGCTGTCAAATCCCTGAAGCACCTCATCCTTAAGGTGGCCCCTTCTGGGAACATTGACTGCGAGGCCTTCGACAGGGGTCTTCTTGAACTCTGCAACACACCTAACTACACCGGACGCTCCCCTGCCCAGGTTTTGTATGGACGCCCCCTTCGTTCTTGTGTCCCTGCTCACCCTCAATCCTTCTCCAAGGAGTGGCAGGCCAAGACAGAGGATTGTGATCGCCGAGCCGCCGAACGTGTTCAGGACGTCGTCGCCCGCTACAACGACCACGCCCGCTCTCTCCCCAGGTTGAGTGTCGGCACCCAAGTCCGTGTTCAGGACCCGACCTCCCTACGTTGGGACAAAGTAGGCGTAGTCATGGGTCTCGGCAGGTCACGGGACTACCAGGTGCGGTTACCCAGTGGTCGTGTGTGGTGGAGGAACCGCCGTTTTCTCCGACCCGTAACAATGCCTTCTGCTGGCCCCGCCACCAGTGTTGAGTCCCATACCCTTCCCAGTGATGAAGTCCCTCGACGCTCAGAACGGATCCAAAAGAAAAGGTCCGCTCAAGACTTAGCTATGAGCATATAGGGGGGAGGGAGGTGTATGTATATTATGTATGCTGGATTATATATTATGTATGTATATTATGTATGTGCTCCATTTATGTAGCTAGCAGCGTGTGGCAATGTTATTACCATATCCCACATGCCTAATTAATGTGCCTGGCGACGTATGGAAGCTGCTAATGTATCACTTGCCATACGTCGTCTATAGCAGTTGACCCAGGAGCCTAGCCGGGGAGGGTGCTGCTCCCCTTTGTGTACATACTCTTATCCAGTAAACCGAACCTACAAAACTATACAGGTGTTTGTGTTCTCTCCTGTATATAGAACTTATTATTCAGAACCTAACAAGTAGGTTCATGGTCACCATTGAATGTTGGAGCTGAGAGTGAGTGATGTGGTCTTGATCCCCGTCGCTCTTATATACCCTAACGACCCTAACCCCCCCCCCCCCAAGCCTCTTCCTCTCCCCCCCCCCATCCCATCATTAGACTTCCTCCTCTCCATCATCCACATCACCTGTCACCTGTGTCACCGTAATTACAAATATGAAACACTCCTCTGCCTCTCTCCTTCCCTACCTCCCTCACCCTATTCTTCCCTTTACCCTCTCTCTTGCTTTACACAGATAAATTGTCTTAAGTTTGCATCACTTTTGTTTACAATGTTATTTGACGAAGTTGAATTATAGAATTATTTTGAAGGTTAAGATGGAGTGAGGGATGGTTAGGTATTTATTCAGTAAAATCATGATTTATGTTTACTATGTTTCAGTATATACATTGATAATGCAGGTATATAAACTATCTATAGACATTGGGTATATAAACTATGTAAAGTTGCCCACTAAAGTTCTCCCACAGCCCTGTGTAGCAAGTTGTGGGAGGACTTTTGCTGGCAACTGAACATAGACCGTGCAGTTACATAAACAATTTCCATCAGCCATATACGTTCGACGTTGAAAATTCTGGTAGGGAACGTAAAGTGAATAATTAATTAAAAAAACAAAAACAATATTATTTTATTTAATGTTTTCTTTGTGAAGTATAATTCGCCTGAGCTTCATATGACGTAAACAGTAAATAATGCTTTAAAATGCCAGCGCATGAAAAGAAATTTCTTAAATCTGATTTTCCTTCACATTATCAACCAATCATTTATAAGTGTGTTAGTACAGCTGAGGCTCTCGACGTTTGGTAGAGCTTTTGTTCATTTTAATATGTACACAACTGACATCCTTATCTCTATTTTTTTAACTGATTACATCGAAATGATTTCAAATACTTTATAAAACTGAGAATGAAAACACACACACAACACACACACACACACACCATCTAGGAGGGAGTTATTACACTACGAGTTTGCTGTTCAACACCTACGTACATTAATCTGTATGTTTACTATATGTTCCTTTACCTTTCTCGAATGAAGGCTTTTGTTAAACCACCCCTGAAGATGTGAATTACACGAAAGCGCTTGGGAACTTCGTGTTTTCTTCTTTCCTTGTGGTTATCAGCATATATATATATATATATATAGTCTGTGTGATTTAAAACAATGATAGCATGAGGCATAAATAGAACATCTCGCCAACAAGTCATAATCATTCACCATGAATTGTGATGGATGTTTTTTTGTTTTTTTAACAGTTAGAAGGTCCTGTAGAGCTATGAGTGCCACCGTGGCTTTTTCACCACACATCATCACACCTGCTAGCCTCTAGTCCAGGGGTTCTCAACCAGGGAGGAATTGTAAATGTATATGTACTAATATGGAAAAAATAAAGGTTTTTCAGTATTATATGCATATTATTTGGAATGCACTTTTTGAGGCAGAATACTTGGAAAGGAGGGGGGGGAATGACATTCTGACATATGGTGAAAGGGGTGCATGGGGCAAACAAGGTTGAGAACCACTGCTCTAGTCCTAATATATTGACACAGCAAATTGTAGTGTTGACAGTTATTGTTTTGATCTGTGGTACGTGTGAACGGGAAGGATTTCCCCATATGCCTTGATAGTTCGTTAGAGACAGTGTGGACACAAAGCTTCCGGTACACAAGACCACCACACCCCTCTTTGATATGAGTGGTATTGCTAAGCCATCTCTTTCAATTGCTCCACATGACGCCAACAGATGGACTAACATACCAGAGTGAAACAAAGAAAATCTGGCAGAATTAAAGACTCATTAAACTGATTCAAACGATAGAACATCTGTGAATTAACATGTCAGGTGTAGAAGATGTGGTACACCTATGAGAGCTTCTTACTATCACCACTAATTAGTTATTGTTGTTAAATTTTGGAACTCTTAAATGGCAGGTTCTTGAGGTAAACACCTCTGAAGCCTTTTCTGTATATATATATTGTTAACACACACTATGTACATTGTACACTGATAAGACCTAAGAGGATATTGTGTGTATCCTCTCCAGGGAAGAACTGTGTGTAACACTTGGAGGTCACTCTTAGTTAAGTGGCTTTCTTTCCTATCCTGTCATCACACCTTTGTGCCAGTGTAGGTCAGTTGAAGGTGGTCAGGCAGTGTGTCTTATGCCAGTCAAAATATAATTTAGGTGATACAGTCAGACAGTTAGTTAGTCACGAAACAAATATTCCACGAATAATGCATGGTGTCTTGCAAAGTCCTGTCACACCGATGTTCATACAGTGTCCACAATAAAACACAAGGGCACCAGATCATTGTAGACACCTTATATAAAACTCATGGTAGAATAACACATTTTGATCACCTAATACTTTCTTGGCATCTGTAGATAAAGATAAGATCTCGTGTCGTGACAGACCAATCACTGAAAGCAACACAGTCAATTGTTACCAACCCAGCGACAAGTTACTTAACCCTGTCATGGCAATTAACTCATAAGTCACTTTAAATTCACACGTTACCAGGTAATGATAAAACATAATTGATGCTTCATGTTTATTTCTTCTTTAGTTTTATAAACTTTTTAAAACTGGTGAAAGTAGCTTTTCTTAGACGTAGCTGTCACCAAACAATAAGCAGACCACAACTTGTTTATAGTTCATTCAGTTCACACATAAACCTTAATAATGTCTTAATAATGCTTCTATTGTTAGTTGTAACCAGATGTTGTTGATGTGTTGTAGCTCATACTGTTGTTGTAGTTGTTGCTTTAACTGTTGCTGCAGTTGTTGCTGTCACCTGTATTGTAACTCTTGTTGTGTTTGTTGCCATGGTTGTAGTTCTTTTGTTGTGGTTGTAGCTCAGACTGTTGCTGTGGTGGAGGTAGCTGTAGTCTACTGGGCTGGTCGCTCACAGATGAACCTGGGGAGAAGAAATAATGTTACTCAAGTGTTTGCCGGACAATAATATCAATGTCTCAATCAGCCTCGTGAGGTCACTCGATCACTCTTGATGACTTTATTTTCCTTTTTATCCTGTAGTGTTGGTCCACTAAAGCTGTATGAACTTGTATTGAGTCTCACCTGGATGACCCGCATAAAACTTTGTGAACAGTGTTTATACATGTGTTAAGTGTCACCTGTATGGCGTATGTAATGTTTATAAACCAAGTGTCTCACCTGCAGAAGGGCTTCGCTACACCCAGGAGGCTGCTGCTGGAGTTAGTCCCATTAACTCTTAATGTTAAGTGTTTTCCTCCTCCAGTGACAGGATAGTAAATGTCACCATTTTTATCTACTCTCTTTCTCTTATAATTATTTCTTCACGTCTCTTTCTACATTATTTTTCCACATATGAAACACACCTGCATGATAATTGTTCCAATTCTGCCAACTTGTGACGACTTACAGGAATTCGGTGTTATTTTGTAGTACTACTTAGTATTTATACCATTAACTTACTTCACCAGCTATAAAAAATCGTGTATTTAATGCGATATATTAAAATACAACTTAAACATATATATACTGTACATTCAACATGAATGTTCTCAATTGTCTAGACTCGTAGCTGATGCTAACAGATCATTGTGGGAGATGTTTTGGTCAAGGTGTGTTAATTTACTTTATTTTATCCTTTTTGCCATTTGTCAGTATGTTAGGCGCATGGGCGGTCAGTCACGTCTCTATTAGTCACAGTTAGCAAGTTGGCAAGCATGTACTGGTTCCAGAATGTGTCTTTACCTGCGGCAATGTTCTTGCTTTATGATGGTATTCATGGTGCCCTTATATCATCATCGAGGACCCTTAAACCTTCCAGCAGATATATCCTGTATCACATGAATATTTATACAACTTGGAGGGATTATAAAACAAGAAACTTAGAAGATGAAAAAAATAACATGTACACTTTTGTACAGTATATAATTACTCGACTAACCAGGGATTGTTATACTTGATGAGCTGCTTTGGATGTTATACTTACCCGTTCTCTGATGAGCAATATTCATCGTTCCAGAGGTAGCCGAAGTTCTTCCTCATTTCAACACAGTTTTCACCTTCACCAAGGAATTCGTAAGAATTGCTGGGTTCTCCGTCATGCCAACTGAGTGTTACAAAAAACGGAAGAATTAGTCTTACAAAGAACATTATATATTAGGGTGTGTCATAGGAGGGAAGATCAGCTAAACTAATGGCCCATCACTTTTTTGGTAGATTTTAGTGTATATAAACAGAAAATAATTTCAGTTTCAATATTTTGCAACCTTTTGCTAGGTAAATTGTAGCGTGAAATTTATCGAAAATCTAACGTACAGCTGCATTAGTGCATTACAATTAAATAGTGAACATTGCTTTCTGACTTCATTCTTTAACAACCCAACTAACAATATTTTTTTCTGTTTCAGATTCTGATGCATTTATAAGTTGATAATATTTGCGATGGCTGCTTGTGTCAGGACGAGGAACCAAAAATCCAGCCATCTCAGTCACTATCTTGGGTCTGGGAGAGAGCTCCTGAAGTCGGAGTTGCCTACATTGAGAGATGCTTTGAGATACGGTGTTTTAATCAGGCAAATCAGTGAAAAGAACCAAAGAACTTACACAAACAAAGACATTGCCAGTGATATGACCAAAGCTGTCTTGGCACAGTACACTCTGGCTAACGCTCAGTTCAAGCCTCCAGTCATAACAAGTCAGAAGAAGATTAGTGAGAGACTGCTAGCCAGTTGGGAAAAGGCAAGAGATATCTCTCTTGGGAGAGGAAAACTTGCAGTTAAGGACAGCTTTGCCAAGCAACTGGACCAGTTATTTGACATAATTACTTGCAAGTGCCCAATTGTTCTCTGTCCTGAGTTTGGATGCGATCGTGACTGTAAATCCGAGGCCCACATCTCCTGTATTTGCAAGCGTGAACTGAAGATTCCTGTGATCGAACTGGCATTTGTCAAAGCACAGAGAGAGAAGACTGGCAGTATAGGGGCTCTCATGATTTCTAGCCAAGATATTCCGGAGTCCAAGAGACAGGAGGCTGCCACAGAGAGACAGAAGAGGAGAAGAGTTGCCGAGGAAAAGAGACTTGAGAAGGCCCAGGGTGAGGTAAAAAAGGCCGATGATTGGAGTCAAGCTGATTCAGAGTTTAATGACTTCCCCATGGCTGATCCGAGTGCTGACCAGGAGAATGGTGACTTTGTCCCTAACCCAGAAAATAATGATCCCAAACCTTCCAGGCATAAGATTCGAAATAGGAAAGATATCCCGAGCATAGCTCTGGCCAGCATGCGACACCACACTGGTCTCAGAGAAACTGCAGAGATAGCAACAGCTGCCTGGGTTGACGGTGGTTTGATAACACCTGATGATGTTCACCTGGTGATAGATCATAACAAAGTAAGGAGAGCTCAGGAGAAACTTGTCAGTAACCTAGAAGAGGAGTTTGATAAGGGGATAAGAGAAAATGGAATCAATTGTTTGTTCTTTGATGGGAGAAGGGATGACACTAAAGTGTTCATGAAAGTTGGAGATTCTGACAAGTTGTTCCCTGCCATGGTGAAGGAGGAACACTACTCCTGCTGCAGTGAACCAGGAGGGAAGTATTTGTGGCATTTCACTCCAGAGAAAGATGACATCAGGAAACCAGCTGAGATAGTGGCAGATAACATTGTGAACTGGCTCAGAGAGAGGAACGTAGACCAGACCCTGCAGGCCATTGGAGGGGACAGCACCAACACGAACACAGGGTGGCAAGGGGGGTCATACAGTGGATAGAGCGGAAGATTGGGAGGAAGCTGGTCTGGATTGTTTGTGACCTCCACACCAACGAGTTGCCACTCAGACATCTGATCCAGGAGCTGGATGGCAAGACTCTTTCAAACAACAGATGGTCTGGTCCTCTTGGCAAGATGCTGGACTCTGCCACTGAGTTAGAAATAAATCCGAGCTTTGAAAAAATCACAGTTGGCCCTCCACTCGTTGAGCTTGCACATACTGTCATTGACGACCTGAGTACTGACCAGTACTATGGTTACATGATTTGCAGTGCCATCAAAACTGGGGTCATGCCTGATAGACTGCTACTGCAGATGGCCGTCCACATCAGGTGGCCACACGGCTCTCAGGTTCTGCAGAATTTGGGTCGCTCATCATAAACTGAAAGGGAACCAGCTTCACAACCTGAGACTTATTGTCCAATTCATCGTGAGTGTCTACTTGCCAAATTGGTTCAACACCAAGGTCAAGTCATCGTTCTCCGAAGGTCCGAGGCATGTTCTCTTCCAGCTTGAGCTCCTGAGGAGTCAGCCAAGGAAGGTTGTTCAGATTGTGGAGCAGACTGTGAGGAGATCTTCCTGGTATGCTCATCCCGAGGCAGTTCTGCAGACAATGCTCTGCAGTAAGGATGAGGAGGAGAGAAGAGTGGCAGTCAAAAAGATCTTGGATATGAGACTTATGAGAGGATCTGGGCATGACGAATCAGTTGGTGACGATTCCTTCAGGGTCAGGAAGACTCCTGAAGTCAATCTAGGTGCCAAGACCCTCACTGATCTCATAGATCTGGATAACATCCAGGCTGGCAGTGAGCCCCCTCTTACCTGCAGCCTCACCAATGTTAAAGTCAGAGCTTTCCTGGACAACGCCATGCTTGTCCCTGCCTGGCCCTCGCACACCCAGAGAATAGAGCGTTGTGTACAGCAAGTGAGCGATGCCAGCAGTCACGTGTACAGCCAGGAGAGGAGGGAAGGCTACATCCGAGCTCAGGTGGTCAGCAGGGAGGTGAGGAGTAGAAACAGAAGCAAGAAAGACATGTTCTCTATGGTGTGCAGCAACACCGGGTCGTAGTAGTAAAACCGGTGTTTGTATTTGATGATTTTGTTTTCTAAAGGAATGTTAAATTTAATAAATGTGTCAAAATCATTCGTTTCACTATTCTGGATCATTTTCATCCTAATAAATTAACCTGATACATTTACTTTACATTAAATAAGCTATTTAGTGGTGTTGGTAAAAGGGAGGGAATACTTAATTTTTATAAGATTTCAAGTTAAAATTTACCTAGCAAAAAATGAAAACTTTTCAAATCTGAATATATCACATAATTCTGCACATAGAAGTACATCAATAATACCATGGGCCGATTTTTCAAAAAAAAAAAAAAAAAAATTTCTCCGTATGACACACCCTATTATACATATTATGGAATAACTTACCAAATGTTATATACAAAGCATATAGAATGATGAAGCTTTCGGGACATATCAGGTGAAGGGTATGTGACTTACCCGTAGATAACATAATATCTCATATCTATTTACATGACTCACCTGCCTCCACATGACTAACCTGCCGCCACATGACTCACCTTCCATCACATAATTCACCTTCCACCACATAATTCACCTGTACATAATATGAATCGCCTTCCACAACATAACTCACCTGTACATGAATGACTCACCTGGTGAAGTCCAGGGAGCTGCTGTCCTCCCAGGTGAAAGCTCCCTCGCTATCCAGATCACTGAGGCCGATCCAGGAGCTCCTCCTGAGTAATCCTGCCGGAAGATATGGTGAGGGGTTAGGGCCGTGGTGAAGGGTGAGGGCTGGAGGTGATGGTGATGGGTGAGGGCCGTGCTGATGATAGTGAGGGGTGAGTGCCGGGGTGATGGTGAGGGGTAAGGGCCGGAGGTGATGGTAAGTATTGAGGGCTGAAGTGATAATGAAGGGTGAAGATCACAAGTGATGGTTATAAGGCAGGTTGTGGTGATGAGGAGTAGAGGTAGAGGAGGAGAGCTTGTTTATTTATTCACTTATTATATTTGTGGAAGGCGGAGAAAATATGGTATATTTGGTTATGTACATCTACTGTACACTGTGAACACCTCGACACATCCTTAGTCTCTACACTAAAGAACCGGTGTTTCTCTTCCCTGTGGAAGTCCCAAAAGGCTGCCAGCTGAGGACAGCTAACCTGAAGTTGAAGACTCACCTGTAAGGAACCTTTGCTCCCCTTCACTGGTGACGGAGGCCAGGGAGGCCCCCACCTCATTACAACTGGCCTGGGCGTCCCTCCATGACACACCGGCATCACTGATGAGGTAACAAGACAATTCGTACATCTCCCACCCTTCTTCGCAGGTAGGCGCCGGAGTGGTAGTGGTGGTAGTAGTGGTAGTAGTGGTTGTGGTGGTAGTAGGAGCAGGGTCTGCCGGGACGCTGCACAGGAACCTAAGAGAAGGTAACAGTTTGTCAGCTGGATATTATTAACCTAATGGCTTTTGTGTTAGACATGAACACATCAAGGACTTACTGCTTGTTGTCGTCACAGTGGGCGTCGTTCCACAAGTAGAAGGATTTTTGCCTCATCTCAACACAGCTCTCACGTTCACCGAACACCCACAAAGTGCCGGAGTTGCTAGGTTCACCACTTGCCCAGCTGGTGGGGCGAGATAGAGTGAGTTTAGTGTTAATGGACAGTCTCACACTGCTTACACATGTAACTTTATACATTATATATATTAGTGTAAACTAACTTGCAAAACGTAGTAGAGCTGTAAATTTATTTATCACATGGATCTATAATCTAACAATGTATATTTAGTTTAGTTTAGGTATCCGCTTCTTACTGACAGAGACAAAACACTAAGTGTTGTCTTCTCCACCGGGACCACCGCACAATATACTACTCAGTGTACTGTCAGTATCCTGTGTGTGAGCCTCACCTGGTGTAGTTGTTGGAGCTGCCGTCCGCCCAGACATAGCTGTGATCTTCCTTCAAGTCAGTCAGGCCGATCCACGTGTCCCCAATCAGCATCACTGTGGCGGCCGGGAGAAGAGTGTTAGTGTGGCCGGGGTTAAGATACTGATTTACTCCCCCCTCCCCGCGTGGGGCTAGTTTATTGAGCACGACCTTACATCCTGTGCATGGTAAAGCGTTAAAGCGCTTATAGAGCCCAACAGGGAATCATGGGTTGTGCTACAAATAGTGAAAGGAGTACGAGTGTATGTGGTCGACTTACATGGTGCCTGGACCTATTGCTATGTTTTATTGTGACATTACAGCCATTGTGAAAGGGTTACAGTTTGTCATAAACTGTTATAGTTCAACTGAAGCATCGAGCTACGATCTGTAATTAAAGAAGATATGTATCGTGTCAGGCAGTGTCATTATGGTGTAACCTCTGTGTCATGAACTATAGCTTCAGTAGAGGAACAACACTCACACATAAGCTCCGCCTGCTGCACGTCGCTGGACACGGTCGCCAGAGTCCCGCCCTCAGAGTTGCAAAATTCTTGTCCCTCGAACCAAGTGCCCGAGTAGTTGGTCAACATGAAACAGGTAGACTCAATCAGGTGCCAGCCGGGAGGGCAGACGAAGGCGGTGGTGGCCGTAGGTGGCAACATGCACCAGGAGGGGTTCAAGTCCTCTGACCCTTGATTAAAGGACAATAAACTGTGATGAGCCGCAACACACTGTAAGTCACTAAATATAGCTGATACCTTATTTTACTAACAATATAGAGAATTATTTATGCACATAAGCAATAATGGTCATTATGCTTCGAACACAAGAGTGGCAACTGACTGGTGACAGCAGGCACGAGGCGGCAGCTTCTGAGCTGCCCGTCCTTGTAGTCCAGACGAACCATGAGGCCGAACTGCTCCTGAAGGCGGGCTACACCAATCACCACCGACCCCGCTACCACTCTCTGAGGGTGACACTTCTATGACTACCTCACAACACTGACTGTAACACTACCACACAACACTGACTGTAACACTACCTCACAACACTGACTGTAACACTACCACACAACACTGACTGTAACACTACCACACAACACTGACTGTAACACTACCACACAACACTGACTGTAACACTACCACACAACACTGACTGTAACACTACCACACAACACTGACTGTAACACTACCACACAACACTGACTGTAACGCTACCACACAACACTGTGCTTTAGCACACAGCACTTGCTTACATTACCAAACAACACCGTTTTACTACTGCCAGTGTCAGTTGTCTTTAAGATCTGTGCAGCCAACATAACACTGCACAGTTTAGGATTAACAAACATATGAAATAAATTAACAAGTTTTGAAGCATTAACAAAGCACATACAAGGCGTGGGGGGCGTGTAACTTGCCTGGTCGGCGGCGTGGAGGGGTTGGCAGAGAAGGCGAGGTGGAGCTGCGTCCGGGTAGGTGAGGGACAGGCGCACTCCCGTATTCATTACCATTTCCTCGCCCTCATGTCGCAGGGTGTTGTCAGGGATGCGGCACTCCACTACCTGCGGTGACCCACTTTAGTTTGAGACGTTGTTTTACATATTCATTGTCTCTACGTAGTGCATAGTTATTTTTGTGTATGCTAATTACAGCGTAGTTATATATCAGTGTGATAACTTTACTGTATTGTTGTACTCTATATCTGTTTGATGATTACTGCGTGGTTATACATCTGTATGATAACTCTAATGCGTGGTTATACATCTTTATCTTAATTCTACTGTGTAGTTATACGCAATGGAACTAAATGCTGTGTAGATATACATACACATATGACAACTTTACCGAGCTTATACTGATGGTAAGAGTCAGCAAAGTCATCAGCACAAGTTAAGAGGTTAGTCACTAGAGTCAGCAACTGGAGTAAGAGTAAGCTAGAGAAAAAAGTTATGAATGTGTCAGCAGAGGGATGTGTAAATCACTGACCGTCAGCGCCGCCGTCAGCAGAAGGGGAAGTGTCAGCAGGTTCATGGTCGCTTTGAATGTTGGAGCTGAGAGTGAGTGATGTGGTCTTGATCCCCGTCGCTCTTATATTCCCTAACGACCCTGACCTCCCCCTCCCCCAGCCTCCACTCCATCATCCACATCACCTGTCACCTGTGTCACCGTAATTACAAATATGAAATACTCCTCTGCTTACTCCTTCCCCACTTCCCTCACCCTTAATTCTTCTACTCACCCTTAATTCTTCCCCTTACCCATCTCCTTCACCCTTAATTCTTCCCCTTACCCACCTCCCTCACCCATAATTCTTCCCCTTACCCACCTCCCTCACCCTTAATTCTTCCCCTTATCCATATCCCTCACCCTTAATTGTTCCCCTTATCCCCCTTCATCACCCTTAATTGTTCCCCTTACCCACCTCCCTCACCCTTAATTCTTCCCCTCACCCACCTTCCTCACCCTTAATTCTTCCCCTTACCCATATCCCTCACTCTTAATTGTTCCTTTTATCCCCCTTCATCACCCTTAATTGTTCCCCTTACCCACCTTCCTCACCCTTAATTCTTCCCCTTACCCACCTCCCTCACCCTTAATTCTTCCCCTTATCCATATCCCTCACCCTTAATTGTTCCCCTTATCCCCCTTCATCACCCTTAATTGTTCCCCTTACCCACCTCCCTCACCCTTAATTCTTCCCCTTACCCACCTTCCTCACCCTTAATTCTTCCCCTTACCCATATCCCTCACTCGTAATTGTTCCCTTTATCCCCCTTCATCACCCTTAATTGTTCCCCTTACCCACCTTCCTCACCCTTAATTCTTCCCCTTACCCACCTCCCTCACCTTTAATTCTTCCCCTTATCCACTTCCCTCACCCTTAATTCTCTCCCTTATCCACATCCCTCACCCTTAATTCCCCCCCTTATCCACCTCCCTCACCCTTAAGACCTAAGATCTTCGGGTACTTACATGCCAAAAACTGTCAAGTGTTCAAGATTTTTGACCCCGACTGTACATTGTATACCTGCACTGTGTATGTGATCACCTGAATAGTAGACACCCCAGCTTATTTCACCCGAACAGTTACCATCATAACGCAAACCTTACCTAACCTAACCTAACCCCCCAAATTGGTTTGGGTTGTTAATCTTCAGGCAAAATAAGTTGGAATGTCTAATCCAGGGGTGTCAAACTCATATACCAAGGCGGGCCAGATTTAGTATGAGTACACAGTATGCGGCCAAGTAACATAATTATGAGCACTTCGCAATCACCTCTTAGGTGAGTAGTACGACAAAATAAGAAAGGTGGATTTAGTCTGCGCTCGTGCGAAACCCTTAAAAACAAACAAATCAAGTGTTTACTTACCTTGATCAATCTTATTGTTTGCTGCTGCTGCTTCCTGATAATTGGCACCTCTTGGTGTGGACCAGTGCATCAAAGTTTGACACTAACGACTGAGCTGTAGCAACCTTCAGTATTGAATTAAGATGCGCATCACTAAGTTGAGACCGAAGCCGAGACTTGTTCAAGTTCATCACAGAAATGAGTTGTTCACAGGCACATGTACTTCCGAACATTGACATAATCTTTGAGGCGAAACATTTAATCCTGGGATAATTTGGTCCATAACATTGATAAAATGTGCCAACATCAACACTCGAAAACCTTTTCCTCAACACAGAATCACACTGGAGCTCATTGGTGATGTTGACAAAGCATATTGTTCTAGGAAACAGCGGACTATTTTATTCAGCTGAGGGATACATTCACTATTTAGTTTTAGCTCCTCAAGGTAAGGCTGGAGCAGCTAATGGGCCGCGGGCCGCATGCAAGAGCGTGTCGGGCAGCATGTTTGACACCCCTGGACTCTAATCTCTAAGTGATTCCTGCACGTGTACACTGTATATCTTCACTGTCTCTGTGTACTGTACATTACTCAACCAATGTTTGAGGGTTCGTCTTAATATCGTTATAACATCACATATAATTTGGGTAGTGTTTTTACACCTTTCTCAGGGAGGAGAGGATTTCGTCCCTGTAAACCATCTACAGATTTTATAACTCAACAAAACGCACCAAAAACACGTAAAAAAAGTAAACTCTAGTAGTATTTTTATTTAAGTTACCGGATATATATTTTTTTAACCGCCATGATGATGTCAGTGTATTTTTGTTAGCATATGTGTGTGCATGTATGTCATCATAGTCGTTTCACTAATTAATATATTAATAAAGAAAAAAAAATGGATTCTGTGTAAGAAATGACTCGTCTAAGCTTCATATGAAGACAATTTTACTTATGCATCAAAATTCCAACGCATAAAAACGCATATACATTTTTCATCTGATTTTCGACCAAAAATTCACTTTTTCAACCAATTATTGATAAGTGTGTTTGTGCAGATGGGAAATGTTGATGTTTGGTAGAGCACTTGTGGACCTTCATGTATACACAACTGACCTCATCATCTCTAACCACCACACTTATGTACATAGAGTTATAGTTAGGTAATGTTTGCTATTTATCTGGTGACTGTCGAGTATTTTTTATTTTTAATTACGTCCAGATGTACTAATTGAATATACTGTAATATACATTTCAAAACACACACACACACACACACACACACACACACACACACATTCGTGAGATAACCTAATATAATTCTCCTCCACATGGACAAAATAATTTCATAATAAATCATCAGTTTACTGCTCCAGTATATTCAGAAGAAAGATGATAAGTAGTGGCGCAGCGGTGAACCTCTACCGTGGTAATAGTGCCCATAATGGTGCCACCTGTATCCACAAACTCACCTGCATCCACACACTCACCTGTATCCGTACACCCACCTGTAACAACATCCATAAAATCATATTAATTTGTATTATTTGCCAACAAACTTAGTCCACTGACCATGAAAGAGCGTTTTATGTGTTCAGGGATACATACTTCACTTCACTGTAAGAAAAAAAGTACTGGAAGTCTTCTTAAGTCACCTCAAAGATTTTAGATATTTATTTAGATTTCACCTGTGAAGGACCTCAGCGTGACCTTTTGGCTTCCGAGCAATCAATCAATCAATGTACCGTCCTCACATCTTAGGGTTGGCGACCACAGTCCCCAACTTAATGTTCTCGGGCTGTCCTCTAAGGCAAGGGTGGCCAAAACGTCTATCGTAACTTACCAGTAAATCGCAAAGCAATCTCTGGTGGATCGCGAGATGAGTAGTACATAAACAGGCATCCTACAGGTACAGTTCACGGCACCTCTACCAAGCACACGACACGTTTGTGATTAAAAAAAAAACAGCTTTTTTTTTCAGTGTTAATAACGTTCTAGAAATGTTTTGTTTTTGCATCTAGAGGTAAATGAGCAACGAAGGTCACATTTAAATAAGTTGGGGAACATTTAATTAATAATGTCACCGAAAATTATACGACTAACATAAAAATCCCCCATAGAGTGCAGATGATCACACTAGTAAAATAAGTTCTTCCCAATAACGTTCTTAGATGTATGATTAATAACTAAGAATTATATAATCTCTCCCTCCCTTCTTCCCTCCCTCCCCATTAAGCCTCAAAATCCATCTACTGGAGGTTAAGAAACATTGTGTTAGTTGATCACGTTTGGATAACCACGTAAAAAGTAGATCCAGTCACACGAAAGCCTGGCCACCCCTGGTCTAAGGTGTTGTATGTCTCCGGGGACTCAGTTTTTAATTTCATTCACCCAGCCCAGTCTCTGTCTTCCCTTGGCCCTCCTACCCTCAACTCTGTTCATTAATGTTTCTGTTGTTATTCCCTCATCCCTAATTATATGACCAAAGTAACTTATTTATCTTTGTCTCTACATCTCAAGTATTTATCCTCAAGTATTTGCTAATCTTAAGACTAGGGTGTTGTTGAAACCATGTATTTACAATTATCATCTTATTTT
>CAUDMG010004081.1:897500-930837 GCA_958450375.1 Homarus gammarus | reverse complement strand
CGAAGGCCAACCTAGCCCACAATAACAGAGAGAGACCAGCGACGTCAGTTACTTCCAAGACCGAACGGAAGAGAAGCAGCATACCATATACAACCAAAGTCCCCCACGTGATAATATAAAGTAACAGCGCATCGCCGATGATGGCGCCGTACACTAGCAAAACGTATCAGATTACGAACGAATCATCACGCATACCCCCTTATATGTGATTAATGGCAGCAGAGGGGCGACAATAAAAAATGGCAACAATTGCCTTATATGTGATTAATGGCAGCAGTGGGGCGAAAACAAAAAATGGCAACAATTGCCTTATTTGTGATTAATGGCAGCAGAGGGGCGAAAACAAAAAATGGCAACAATTGCCTTATATGTGATTAATGGCAGAAGAGGGGCGACAATAAAAAATGGCAACAATTGCCTTATATGTGATTAATGGCAGCAGTGGGGCGAAAACAAAAAATGGCAACAATTGCCTTATATGCAATGAACAGCAGCCGAGGAACGAAAACAAAAAATGGCAACAATTGCCTTATATGTGATTAATGGCAGCAGAGTGGCGAAAACAAAAAATGGCAACAATTGCCTTATATGTCATTAATGGCAGCAGTGGGGCGAAAACAAAAAATGGCAATTATTGCCTTATATGCGATTAACGGCAGCAGAGGGACGAAAACAAAAAATGGCAACAATTGCCTTATATGTGATTAATGGCAGCAGTGGGGCGAAAACAAAAAATGGCAACAATTGCCTTATATGTGATTAATGGCAGGAGAGGGGCGACAATAAAAAATGGCAACAATTGCCTTATATGTGATTAATGGCAGCAGTGGGGCGAAAACAAAAATGGCAACAATTGCCTTATATGTGATTAATGGCAGCAGTGGGGCGAAAACAAAAAATGGCAACAATTGCCTTATATGTGATTAATGGCAGCAGAGGGGCGAAAACAACAAATGGCAACAATTGCCTTATATGTGATTAATGGCAGGAGAGGGGCGACAATAAAAAATGGCAACAATTGCCTTATATGTGATTAATGGCAGCAGTGGGGCGAAAACAAAAAATGGCAACAATTGCCTTATATGTGATTAATGGCAGCAGTGGGGCGAAAACAAAAAATGGCAACAATTGCCTTATATGTGATTAATGGCAGGAGAGAGGCGACAATAAAAAATGGCAACAATTGCCTTATATGTGATTAATGGCAGCAGTGGGGCGACAATAAAAAATGGCAACAATTGCCTTATATGTGATTAATGGCAGCAGTGGGGCGAAAACAAAAAATGGCAACAATTGCCTTATATGTGATTAATGGCAGCAGTGGGGCGAAAACAAAAAATGGCAACAATTGCCTTATATGTGATTAATGGCAGCAGAGGGGCGAAAACAAAAAATGGCAACAATTGCCTTATATGTGATTAATAGCAGAAGAGGGGCGACAATAAAAAATGGCAACAATTGCCTTATTTGTGATTAATGGCAGCAGTGGGGCGAAAACAAAAAATGGCAACAATTGCCTTATATGCAATGAACAGCAGCCGAGGAACGAAAACAAAACATGGCAACAATTGCCTTATATGTGATTAACGGCAGCAGAGTGGCGAAAACAAAAAATGGCAACAATTGCCTTATATGTCATTAATAGCAACAGTGGGGCGAAAACAAAAAATGGCAATTATTGCCTTATATGCGATTAACGGTGGCAGAGGGACGAAAACAAAAAATGGCAACAATTGCCTTATATGTGATTAATGGCAGCAGTGGGGCGAAAACAAAAAATGGCAACAATTGCCTTATATGTGATTAATGGCAGCAGAGGGGCGAAAACAAAAATGGCAACAATTGCCTTATATGTGATTAATGGCAGCAGAGGGGCGAAAACAAAAAATGGCAACAATTGCCTTATATGTGATTAATGGCAGCAGAGGGGCGAAAACAAAAAATGGCAACAATTGCCTTATATGTGATTAATGGCAGCAGAGGGGCGAAAACAAAAAATGGCAACAATTGCCTTATATGTGATTAATGGCAGCAGAGGGGCGACAATAAAAAATGGCAACAATTGCCTTATATGTGATTAATGGCAGCAGAGGGGCGAAAACAAAAAATGGCAACAATTGCCTTATATGTGATTAATGGCAGCAGAGGGGCGAAAACAAAAAATGGCAACAATTGCCTTATATGTGATTAATGGCAGCAGTGGGGCGAAAACAAAAAATGGCAACAATTGCCTTATATGTGATTAATGGCAGCAGTGGGGCGAAAACAATAAATGGCAACAATTGCCTTATATGCGATTAACGGCAGCAGAGGGTCGAAAACAAAAAATGGCAACAATTGCCTTATATGTGATTAATGGCAGCAGTGGGGCGAAAACAAAAAATGGCAACAATTGCCTTATATGTGATTAATGGCAGCAGAGGGGCGAAAACAAAAAATGGCAACAATTGCCTTATATGTGATTAATGGCAGGAGAGAGGCGACAATAAAAAATGGCAACAATTGCCTTATATGTGATTAATGGCAGCAGTGGGGCGACAATAAAAAATGGCAACAATTCCCTTATATGTGATTAATGGCAGCAGTGGGGCGAAAACAAAAAATGGCAACAATTTCCTTATATGTGATTAATGGCAGCAGTGGGGCGAAAACAAAAAATGGCAACAATTGCCTTATATGTGATTAATGGCAGCAGAGGGGCGAAAACAAAAAATGGCAACAATTGCCTTATATGCGATTAATGGCAGGAGAGGGGCGACAATAAAAAATGGCAACAATTGCTTTATATGTCACTAATGGCAGCAGTGGGGCGAAAACAAAAAATGGCAATTATTGCCTTATATGTGATTAATGGCAGCAGTGGGGCGAAAACAAAAAATGGCAACAATTGCCTTATATGTGATTAATGGCAGCAGAGGGGCGAAAACAAAAAATGGCAACAATTGCCTTATATGTGATTAATGGCAGCAGAGGGGCGACAATAAAAAATGGCAACAATTGCCTTATATGTGAATAATGGCAGCAGAGGGGCGACAATAAAAAATGGCAACAATTCCCTTATATGTGATTAATGGCAGCAGTGGGGCGAAAACAAAAAATGGCAACAATTGCCTTATTTGTGATTAATGGCAGCAGAGGGGCGAAAACAAAAAATGGCAACAATTGCCTTATATGTGATTAATGGCAGAAGAGGGACGAAAACAAAAAATGGCAACAATTGCCTTAAATGTGGTTAATGGCAGCACAGGGGCGAAAACAAAAAATGGCAACAATTGCCTTATATGTGATTAATGGCAGCAGAGGGGCGACAATAAAAAATGGCAACAATTGCCTTATATGTGATTAATGGCAGCAGTGGGGCGAAAACAAAAAATGGCAACAATTGCCTTATTTGTGATTAATGGCAGCAGAGGGGCGAAAACAAAAAATGGCAACAATTGCCTTATATGTGATTAATGGCAGAAGAGGGGCGACAATAAAAAATGGCAACAATTGCCTTATATGTGATTAATGGCAGCAGTGGGGCGAAAACAAAAAATGGCAACAATTGCCTTATATGCAATGAACAGCAGCCGAGGAACGAAAACAAAAAATGGCAACAATTGCCTTATATGTGATTAATGGCAGCAGAGTGGCGAAAACAAAAAATGGCAACAATTGCCTTATATGTCATTAATGGCAGCAGTGGGGCGAAAACAAAAAATGGCAATTATTGCCTTATATGCGATTAACGGCAGCAGAGGGACGAAAACAAAAAATGGCAACAATTGCCTTATATGTGATTAATGGCAGCAGTGGGGCGAAAACAAAAAATGGCAACAATTGCCTTATATGTGATTAATGGCAGGAGAGGGGCGACAATAAAAAATGGCAACAATTGCCTTATATGTGATTAATGGCAGCAGTGGGGCGAAAACAAAAAATGGCAACAATTGCCTTATATGTGATTAATGGCAGCAGTGGGGCGAAAACAAAAAATGGCAACAATTGCCTTATATGTGATTAATGGCAGGAGAGGGGCGAAAACAACAAATGGCAACAATTGCCATATATGTGATTAATGGCAGGAGAGGGGCGACAATAAAAAATGGCAACAATTGCCTTATATGTGATTAATGGCAGCAGTGGGGCGAAATCAAAAAATGGCAACAATTGCCTTATATGTGATTAATGGCAGCAGTGGGGCGAAAACAAAAAATGGCAACAATTGCCTTATATGTGATTAATGGCAGGAGAGAGGCGACAATAAAAAATGGCAACAATTGCCTTATATGTGATTAATGGCAGCAGTGGGGCGACAATAAAAAATGGCAACAATTCCCTTATATGTGATTAATGGCAGCAATGGGGCGAAAACAAAAAATGGCAACAATTTCCTTATATGTGATTAATGGCAGCAGTGGGGCGAAAACAAAAAATGGCAACAATTGCCTTATATGTGATTAATGGCAGCAGAGGGGCGAAAACAAAAAATGGCAACAATTGCCTTATATGTGATTAATGGCAGGAGAGGGGCGACAATAAAAAATGGCAACAATTGCTTTATATGTCACTAATGGCAGCAGTGGGGCGAAAACAAAAAATGGCAATTATTGCCTTATATGTGATTAATGGCAGCAGTGGGGCGAAAACAAAAAATGGCAACAATTGCCTTATATGTGATTAATGGCAGCAGAGGGGCGAAAACAAAAAATGGCAACAATTGCCTTATATGTGATTAATGGCAGCAGAGGGGCGACAATAAAAAATGGCAACAATTGCCTTATATGTGAATAATGGCAGCAGAGGGGCGACAATAAAAAATGGCAACAATTCCCTTATATGTGATTAATGGCAGCAGTGGGGCGAAAACAAAAAATGGCAACAATTGCCTTATATGTGATTAATGGCAGCAGAGGGGCGAAAACAAAAAATGGCAACAATTGCCTTATATGTGATTAATGGCAGCAGAGGGGCGAAAACAAAAAATGGCAACAATTGCCTTATATGTGATTAATGGCAGCAGAGGGGCGAAAACAAAAAATGGCAACAATTGCCTTATATGTGATTAATGGCAGCAGAGGGGCGAAAACAAAAAATGGCAACAATTGCCTTATATGTGATTAATGGCAGCAGAGGGGCGACAATAAAAAATGGCAACAATTGCCTTATATGTGATTAATGGCAGCAGAGGGGCGAAAACAAAAAATGGCAACAATTGCCTTATATGTGATTAATGGCAGCAGAGGGGCGAAAACAAAAAATGGCAACAATTGCCTTATATGTGATTAATGGCAGCAGTGGGGCGAAAACAAAAAATGGCAACAATTGCCTTATATGTGATTAATGGCAGCAGTGGGGCGAAAACAATAAATGGCAACAATTGCCTTATATGCGATTAACGGCAGCAGAGGGACGAAAACAAAAAATGGCAATAATTGCCTTATATGTGATTAATGGCAGCAGTGGGGCGAAAACAAAAAATGGCAACAATTGCCTTATATGTGATTAATGGCAGCAGAGGGGCGAAAACAAAAAATGGCAACAATTGCCTTATATGTGATTAATGGCAGGAGAGAGGCGACAATAAAAAATGGCAACAATTGCCTTATATGTGATTAATGGCAGCAGTGGGGCGAAAACAAAAAATGGCAACAATTGCCTTATATGTGATTAATGGCAGCAGTGGGGCGAAAACAAAAAATGGCAACAATTGCCTTATATGTGATTAACGGCAGCAGAGGGACGAAAACAAAAAATGGCAACAATTTCCTTATATGTGATTAATGGCAGCAGTGGGGCGAAAACAAAAAATGGCAACAATTGCCTTATATGTGATTAATGGCAGCAGAGGGGCGAAAACAAAAAATGGCAACAATTGCCTTATATGTGATTAATGGCAGGAGAGGGGCGACAATAAAAAATGGCAACAATTGCTTTATATGTCACTAATGGCAGCAGTGGGGCGAAAACAAAAAATGGCAATTATTGCCTTATATGTGATTAATGGCAGCAGTGGGGCGAAAACAAAAAATGGCAACAATTGCCTTATATGTGATTAATGGCAGCAGAGGGGCGAAAACAAAAAATGGCAACAATTGCCTTATATGTGATTAATGGCAGCAGTGGGGCGAAAACAAAAAATGGCAACAATTGCCTTATATGTGATTAATGGCAGCAGTGGGGCGAAAACAATAAATGGCAACAATTGCCTTATATGCGATTAACGGCAGCAGAGGGACGAAAACAAAAAATGGCAACAATTGCCTTATATGTGATTAATGGCAGCAGTGGGGCGAAAACAAAAAATGGCAACAATTGCCTTATATGTGATTAATGGCAGCAGAGGGGCGAAAACAAAAAATGGCAACAATTGCCTTATATGTGATTAATGGCAGGAGAGGGGCGACAATAAAAAATGGCAACAATTGCCTTATATGTGATTAATGGCAGCAGTGGGGCGAAAACAAAAAATGGCAACAATTGCCTTATATGTGATTAATGGCAGCAGTGGGGCGAAAACAAAAAATGGCAACAATTGCCTTATATGTGATTAATGGCAGCAGAGGGGCGAAAACAAAAAATGGCAACAATTGCCTTATATGTGATTAATGGCAGAAGAGGGGCGACAATAAAAAATGGCAACAATTGCCTTATTTGTGATTAATGGCAGCAGTGGGGCGAAAACAAAAAATGGCAACAATTGCCTTATATGCAATGAACAGCAGCCGAGGAACGAAAACAAAACATGGCAACAATTGCCTTATATGTGATTAATGGCAGCAGAGTGGCGAAAACAAAAAATGGCAACAATTGCCATATATGTCATTAATGGCAACAGTGGGGCGAAAACAAAAAATGGCAATTATTGCCTTATATGCGATTAACGGTGGCAGAGGGACGAAAACAAAAAATGGCAACAATTGCCTTATATGTGATTAATGGCAGCAGTGGGGCGAAAACAAAAAATGGCAACAATTGCCTTATATGTGATTAATGGCAGCAGTGGGGCGAAAACAAAAAATGGCAACAATTGCCTTATATGTGATTAATGGCAGGAGAGGGGCGAAAACAACAAATGGCAACAATTGCCATATATGTGATTAATGGCAGGAGAGGGGCGACAATAAAAAATGGCAACAATTGCCTTATATGCGATTAATGGCAGCAGTGGGGCGAAATCAAAAAATGGCAACAATTGCCTTATATGTGATTAATGGCAGCAGTGGGGCGAAAACAAAAAATGGCAACAATTGCCTTATATGTGATTAATGGCAGGAGAGAGGCGACAATAAAAAATGGCAACAATTGCCTTATATGTGATTAATGGCAGCAGTGGGGCGACAATAAAAAATGGCAACAATTCCCTTATATGTGATTAATGGCAGCAATGGGGCGAAAACAAAAAATGGCAACAATTTCCTTATATGTGATTAATGGCAGCAGTGGGGCGAAAACAAAAAATGGCAACAATTGCCTTATATGTGATTAATGGCAGCAGAGGGGCGAAAACAAAAAATGGCAACAATTGCCTTATATGTGATTAATGGCAGGAGAGGGGCGACAATAAAAAATGGCAACAATTGCTTTATATGTCACTAATGGCAGCAGTGGGGCGAAAACAAAAAATGGCAATTATTGCCTTATATGTGATTAATGGCAGCAGTGGGGCGAAAACAAAAAATGGCAACAATTGCCTTATATGTGATTAATGGCAGCAGAGGGGCGAAAACAAAAAATGGCAACAATTGCCTTATATGTGATTAATGGCAGCAGAGGGGCGACAATAAAAAATGGCAACAATTGCCTTATATGTGAATAATGGCAGCAGAGGGGCGACAATAAAAAATGGCAACAATTCCCTTATATGTGATTAATGGCAGCAGTGGGGCGAAAACAAAAAATGGCAACAATTGCCTTATATGTGATTAATGGCAGCAGAGGGGCGAAAACAAAAAATGGCAACAATTGCCTTATATGTGATTAATGGCAGCAGAGGGGCGAAAACAAAAAATGGCAACAATTGCCTTATATGTGATTAATGGCAGCAGAGGGGCGAAAACAAAAAATGGCAACAATTGCCTTATATGTGATTAATGGCAGCAGAGGGGCGAAAACAAAAAATGGCAACAATTGCCTTATATGTGATTAATGGCAGCAGAGGGGCGACAATAAAAAATGGCAACAATTGCCTTATATGTAATTAATGGCAGCAGAGGGGCGAAAACAAAAAATGGCAACAATTGCCTTATATGTGATTAATGGCAGCAGAGGGGCGAAAACAAAAAATGGCAACAATTGCCTTATATGTGATTAATGGCAGCAGTGGGGCGAAAACAAAAAATGGCAACAATTGCCTTATATGTGATTAATGGCAGCAGTGGGGCGAAAACAATAAATGGCAACAATTGCCTTATATGCGATTAACGGCAGCAGAGGGACGAAAACAAAAAATGGCAATAATTGCCTTATATGTGATTAATGGCAGCAGTGGGGCGAAAACAAAAAATGGCAACAATTGCCTTATATGTGATTAATGGCAGCAGAGGGGCGAAAACAAAAAATGGCAACAATTGCCTTATATGTGATTAATGGCAGGAGAGAGGCGACAATAAAAAATGGCAACAATTGCCTTATATGTGATTAATGGCAGCAGTGGGGCGAAAACAAAAAATGGCAACAATTGCCTTATATGTGATTAATGGCAGCAGTGGGGCGAAAACAAAAAATGGCAACAATTGCCTTATATGTGATTAACGGCAGCAGAGGGACGAAAACAAAAAATGGCAACAATTTCCTTATATGTGATTAATGGCAGCAGTGGGGCGAAAACAAAAAATGGCAACAATTGCTTTATATGTGATTAATGGCAGCAGAGGGGCGAAAACAAAAAATGGCAACAATTGCCTTATATGTGATTAATGGCAGGAGAGGGGCGACAATAAAAATTGGCAACAATTGCTTTATATGTCACTAATGGCAGCAGTGGGGCGAAAACAAAAAATGGCAATTATTGCCTTATATGTGATTAATGGCAGCAGTGGGGCGAAAACAAAAAATGGCAACAATTGCCTTATATGTGATTAATGGCAGCAGAGGGGCGAAAACAAAAAATGGCAACAATTGCCTTATATGTGATTAATGGCAGCAGTGGGGCGAAAACAAAAAATGGCAACAATTGCCTTATATGTGATTAATGGCAGCAGTGGGGCGAAAACAATAAATGGCAACAATTGCCTTATATGCGATTAACGGCAGCAGAGGGACGAAAACAAAAAATGGCAACAATTGCCTTATATGTGATTAATGGCAGCAGTGGGGCGAAAACAAAAAATGGCAACAATTGCCTTATATGTGATTAATGGCAGCAGAGGGGCGAAAACAAAAAATGGCAACAATTGCCTTATATGTGATTAATGGCAGGAGAGGGGCGACAATAAAAAATGGCAACAATTGCCTTATATGTGATTAATGGCAGCAGTGGGGCGAAAACAAAAAATGGCAACAATTGCCTTATATGTGATTAATGGCAGCAGTGGGGCGAAAACAAAAAATGGCAACAATTGCCTTATATGTGATTAATGGCAGCAGAGGGGCGAAAACAAAAAATGGCAACAATTGCCTTATATGTGATTAATGGCAGAAGAGGGGCGACAATAAAAAATGGCAACAATTGCCTTATTTGTGATTAATGGCAGCAGTGGGGCGAAAACAAAAAATGGCAACAATTGCCTTATATGCAATGAACAGCAGCCGAGGAACGAAAACAAAACATGGCAACAATTGCCTTATATGTGATTAATGGCAGCAGAGTGGCGAAAACAAAAAATGGCAACAATTGCCTTATATGTCATTAATGGCAACAGTGGGGCGAAAACAAAAAATGGCAATTATTGCCTTATATGCGATTAACGGTGGCAGAGGGACGAAAACAAAAAATGGCAACAATTGCCTTATATGTGATTAATGGCAGCAGTGGGGCGAAAACAAAAAATGGCAACAATTGCCTTATATGTGATTAATGGCAGCAGAGGGGCGACAATAAAAAATGGCAACAATTGCCTTATATGTCATTAATGGCAGCAGTGGGGCGAAAACAAAAAATGGCAACAATTGCCTTAAATGTGATTAATGGCAGCAGAGGGGCGACAATAAAAAATGGCAACAATTGCCTTATATGTGATTAATGGCAGCAGATGGGCGAAAACAAAAAATGGCAACAATTGCCTTATATGTGATTAATGGCAGGAGAGGGGCGACAATAAAAAATGGCAACAATTGCCTTATATGTGATTAATGGCAGCAGTGGGGCGAAAACAAAAAATGGCAACAATTGCCTTATATGTGATTAATGGCAGCAGTGGGGCGAAAACAAAAAATGGCAACAATTGCCTTATATGCGATTAACGGCAGCAGAGGGACGAAAACAAAAAATGGCAACAATTGCCTTATATGTGATTAATGGCACCAGTGGGGCGAAAACAAAAAATGGCAACAATTGCCTTATATGTGATTAATGGCAGCAGAGGGGCGAAAACAAAAATGGCAACAATTGCCTTATATGTGATTAATGGCAGGAGAGGGGCGACAATAAAAAATGGCAACAATTGCCTTATATGTCATTAATGGCAGCAGTGGGGCGAAAACAAAAAATGGCAATTATTGCCTTATATGTGATTAATGGCAGAAGAGGGACGAAAACAAAAAAGTGGCAACAATTGCCTTAAATGTAGTTAATGGCAGCAGTGGGGCGAAAACAAAAAATGGCAACAATTGCCTTATATGCGGTTAACGGTGGCAGAGGGACGAAAACAAACAATGGCAACAATTGCCTTATATGTGATTAATGGCAGCAGTGGGGCGAAAACAAAAAATGGCAACAATTGCCTTATATGTGATTAATGGCAGCAGAGGGGCGAAAACAAAAATGGCAACAATTGCCGTATATGTGATTAATGGCAGCAGAGGGGCGAAAAAAAAAATGGCAACAATTGCTATATATGTGATTAATGGCAGCAGAGGGGGGACAATAAAAAATGGTAACAATTGCCTTATATGTGAATAATGGCAGCAGAGGGGCGACAATAAAAAATGGCAACAATTGCCTTATATGTGATTAATGGCAGCAGTGGGGCGAAAACAAAAAATGGCAACTGCCTTACATGTGATTAATGGCAGAAGAGGAACGAAAACAAAAAATGGCAACAATTGCCTTATATGTGATTAATGGCAGCAGTGGGGCGAAAACAAAAAATGGCAACAATTGCCTTATATGCGATTAACGGCAGAAGAGGGACGAAAACAAAAAATGGCAACAATTGCCTTATATGTGATTAATGGCAGCAGAGTGGCGAAAACAAAAAATGGCAACAATTGCCTTATATGTGATTAATGGCAGCAGAGGGGCGAAAACAAAAAATGGCAACAATTGCCTTATATGTGATTAATGGCAGCAGAGGGGCGAAAACAAAAAATGGCAACAATTGCCTTATGTGATTAATGGCAGAAGAGGGACGAAAACAAAAAATGGCAACAATTGCCTTAAATGTGGTTAATGGCAGCAGAGGGGCGAAAAAAAATGGCAACAATTGCCTTATATGCGATTAACGGTGGCAGAGGGACGAAAACAAAAAATGGCAACAATTGCCTTATATGTGATTAATGGCAGCAGTGGAGCGAAAACAAAAATGGCGTTAAACGAACGTTAAATGGCTTTAAACTAACGTTAAATGGCGTTAAATGGCGTTAAATGACGTTAAACTAACGTTAAATGGCCTTAATATATTTTATGGGAAAAAAGGTGACGGGTGGTTAACGAAAACTAATTGAACAAACTTACCTCAATAAATAGGGTGCTGTACTATCCACGTTGACGACCACTGATGCACCAAACTGGCCTTTAACACAACAGTAACCGGAACCATCATCTGTAAAGAAAAAATAAACTAAATATTCTTCCATTGGCTCTCCTCAGGTTTTGGTACGAGAATTGTTTTTTGACGATTTTCGTTTTTTACTCAAATCTGTCCTTTAATTCATTTGCATGTTAAAGGTTTATAAAAAAAAATATTCATTTTTAACAAGTTGCTAATTTGCAAAAAAATGGATATTAAATTTGAGTAAAACACAAAAAATACACAACAAAAAACATTGATTTAGCCAAAGGAACCAACCTACCTAACCTATAAGAAGGAGACTACTAAGTGGGGATATCCTCAGGTAAACATGGCGGGAACCTATGGACCAATATTAACAATAATATTACGAGAAACAAATACTTGCTGTAACATACAAGACCAAAACATACACCAAGTATGAGGAACGTTACTGAAGCATAAGTAACGTGAGGAACGTTACTTAAGTACGAGAAACGTAAGTATTCACAAAAGAAACCATATGTCATTAATTTAAATTAAAGCATAAGACAAAATAGTAATGTATTGTCTAAAGTAATTAGTTGATATGATTAAGAGCGTTAACGACCATTAACCTACGCTTCTTCGTAATAGATTAACTCGTGTATCTTAATGGGATCATATGAAGATCTTCCCCCCCCCCCAAAGTATCCAACTGGAGATTCACCCCCCCCCCCCCCCCCAGGCTAGATCATATGAAGATCCTCCCCCCCCAAGTAGGTTTGGGGGGGAGGTTAGAGGGGGGTGGATCTTCATATGAGCGCGACTGGGCTTGATCATATGAAGATCCCCCCCCCCCCCCCCAGGCTAGATCATATGAAGATCCTCCCCCCCAAGTGGGTTTGGGGGGGAGGATCTTCATATGATCCGCGATATGAAACCATTATGGTAAATTATCATCTCATATATTTTTTGAAGGAAAACTGGTGATAGTGATGAGTGAGGGGTGACGGGGGTAAACCATAGAGATGCCTGAACAAAGGTATACAATGTGTTTACGTGTGTTTACCCTTGACAACAACATCCTAACAGTGTGAGTGTGTGTGTGTGTCAGTCATCCCGATCTTTCCTTCTCAATCCTGCGGTCACCTCTAACACCCGAGGCTTCTGAGTCCCACTGTCAGGGGATTAGGCTCCAACACTGACCTTTAACCTGCGGCAACACTCACTGTCAAGGTGTTAAGGGTGAAGGTGTGTCTTAAAGACCTACAGGGTGTGAAGGAGGTGGTAACACTGTAGCTCTGTCTTACTGCTGGTACAGTCTCTCTCTCTCTCTCTCTCTCTCTCTCTCTCTCTCTCTCTCTCTCTCACTCTTTCTACTAAAGTCATTTACGAACTTCTCTCTATCTCTTTTTACTTCGTTTATCTAATTCTCTTTGTATATTTCTTTCTCTCTCCTAAATTATGAGTAGTGTATATGTATGACGGAACTACATGTTCATTATAATACCAATTACTAATCGTTTTACATTAACAGCAATACACACTCTACACTACAGATTACTCCACTGTTCAACAAGCAACCAGAACATCCACAATTAAAAGCATTTATCATTTTATGCACATAATTTCTAGTATGTGCAATCACGAACATGAGAGCCTTTAACCTCCCGATAAACACAATTAAACTCCACCAAAAACAAGAAAAATAACTTTAAATTCCGCTAATCAATATATTCAGATCCACTTAATCATCACGATAAAACTAAGTTGAGAGTGTGTTGAGCCGTTAAGACAAACCTTAACAAAAAACTCCTGTTATAGCACTTGCTTCCCTCCGCCTACTGCTACTACCAACTACTAAACAGCCTCCTTAGTGCCACTTATGCGCGCTTAACTGTTCGAATACTGAGTGAGTGTGACCTGCAAGCTGACTGCCAACTAGTTCCAAATTGCCAATCACTTAGCTTAATTGGTCTAATAAGCAGAAATTGCATTTGGCCAATAAGCTTGGTGAATACAGCCCATGGGCCTCAATGATCATGATCATGTGAGAGAGAGAGAGAGAGAGAGAGAGAGAGAGAGAGAGAGAGAGAGAGAGAGAGAGAGAGAGAGAGAGAGAGAGTATTGCAGGCCAGGCGACTTTCCCACAAGAAAAATTGCCAAAGTTTTTGAGTGATGAGATGTAAACAAACACGAGGAAAAGAAGAAGAGGAAGAAGAACAGAGTGTGTGTTGAGGAGGAGGAAGAAGACGCAGAAGAGAAGAAGGGCGGGGAGGAGAGAGAGAGAGAGAGAGAGAGAGAGAGAGAGAGAGAGAGAGAGAGAGAGAGAGAGATTGCCCACCCATACAAAAACATAATCAGAAGGCTTGGAACAATGGACGGGGGTGGGGGGAGTTGTGAAAAAAGTGGGGAAATCTTTAAGAGAAATTGTAGCTACATTACTATGGCTACGTAACGTATACCGTCTATTAAAAATTGAATAGTAATCTGCCCACATAGAAAAACAATTTTACTCTATACTAACTCTGTGAAGTAGACGTCCTGTATAACTGGCTGAGGAAATTTCCCTAGGGCTGGGTTATTCTGGGTCATGGGTCGTTCTATATACATCATTGTGGGCGTTACTGTTACCTATTTAGGCAAGCCCACTTCTCCAGACGCCCCTCTGAATTAAGTCTACGAACACTTATTGATTGTTTTGGGGGATTAATTGAATTTGTCTACCACGTGAAAAAAATTTGGTGAAATTTTAAATGATTTTTGTTGTTGTTGTGATAACTTATGTTGTTGTTTTTATCATGATGACCAATGTTGTTATTATTGTCATGGTGATCGATGCTGTGGCTGTTGTCATGGGGACTAATGTTGCCATATGTTTCACTGAATATTGAAAAGCTTTTGTGATGTTGTTATCTCTCGGTAAAGCAATCTGCATAGTAGAGAGAGAGAGAGAGAGAGAGAGAGAGAGAGAGAGGAAAAGAGAAAAAGTGGAAGATAAGAGGGGAAGGGGGTTAGGGAGGAAGGAAAGGAGGGAAGAGGAAGAGAAGGGGAGGGGACAGACAACAAGGTCACCTCTCTGTTCAGGGGTGGAGAGGAAAGGTCAGCCAGACACAGCTTCCTTGTTAACGTCACACTGTCCACCCCTCAGGTCAATTGCTTGAGTAATTCCCCCGTTTTTTCTTTCTCTCACTCAATGTTCATCATATCTGACGTTAATATGTGTGTTAATATATGTGTCAGTTCCAATGTGGGAAAATGTGAGGGAACTATTAAAACGATGTGTACAGTATGTGTTAGAATGATTCGATCACCTGAAGATTATTCCCCCTCAGGTTATTTCACCTGAGGTTAGATTAGTTTAGGTTAGGTAAAAAAGCTGGGGTCTAATCTTCAAGAGATCATAAAATCTCTACCACGATGTACAGCATGTCTTGTTTACAGTACTGCTGCGGTCACCAACCTCCCAGTGGCCTCCTTCCCTCCCTCTTACTAAACCTTTTAATGTTCTTACTGCGACGGGCCTCTACCTCCCTCTCTCTTCTTCCTGGAGGTCTTTCTTTCACTCTTTTCCTTTCCTCCCCCAAGCCTTTCTGAGGTCTCTCTCTCTCTTCGCTGTTCTTTTTCCCTCTTCGTTCTTACAACAAAAACAACAATGACAAAAATAATGATCCTACTACTACTACTACTTGTAACAATAATTATAACTGTAACAATTAAAGCATGACTGTAAGCAGATATTCCAGTAATTTGTGCTTAATCTACCACAAGTAGCAGGAGTTAAGAAATTTATAGATTTTTTGAAGTTATTAACATGATTTTTTAACTGTAATTTTTTCCCGTTTTATATACAGATATAGAAATCAGTTTAAATTTTCGAAAAAAAACTGTTAAAATTATCGCTGCGTCACAATTCTCAGTAAAACACAAGACACAGAAAGACAAAACAGATATTTTAATTGTAGTTTTCCCTGAGTCCTCTTTTTCACACGTAGTCCAAATTTGTTTACACCACATTAATTTTTCCAATCTCAGTTACCTCATCATGCATAACATTATTTTGATTAATTGATAAACTAATTAATAATATAATTAATTTTTGACAGAAATGGCTGTGTGTGTGTGTGTGTTTGTAATATGGTCTGTAAATCTTGTTTTCCAGTACACTCTAACTTATGAAAACTTTCCCTGGCGTGTACTAAGATAACAACGGTCGTAATCAAAAGTTACCCGACGATTATTACACGTAAAGTTAAATTATGAATCCATCCAGGTAATAAATGAAGTATATTCACGAGAAAGTTGTGGGGTTCGTGACTAACTCGCCCAGTAGTTTCCTCGGGTTCAGTGTTATTGGTTGATCACTTCACAGTCTGTTAGTTCAGGTGTGGTTTGAGGTGGGCGCTAAAGCTTTCTGTTGACAGGATAGATTTGGCAGAATTTTAATATCTCTCTCATTAATGCTTCCCCCCCTCCCACTCCTTCCCTAGACACACACACAAGTTTATAAAGGCTACACCTAAAACTAGTTCCAGACCTGACCAAAGTCTTGTCTAATATTAATACTCAATAATCGAACATTTAATCTTTTTTTGTTACTGTTTATGTGCTCTGTCTCGCTATCTTTTTCTTTGTTACGTCCAAAGAGCAACAAACACATAGGGTGATACGGTCTATCCCTAAGGCTATAATTACCTTTATCACAAACTAACGAATAAATAAACTTTCCTATTTTCTGAGCCATGATATTACGTGTGAGGTCATAATAAGGTTAGCTAATAGGATTTTGAAAGTAATTTGAGTAAAAGGATTTAAACCATTTTTCTATGCACGTCAAAATACTTGTACTGTACATGTTATTATTAGATCGAATATATATCTCATAATTTCCACGTTAAGACGTTATGATGTTGTTAAAGAGAATCTATATTGAATAATTTTCAACGTGTGGAAATATATATCGTTAAATGTGTAATTTTCATACTGTATATTTCAACCTATCAGAATATATATTACATCTATGTCAAAGGTAATATACATCTAGTATTATTTTTCCTATCAAAAGATATGATACAATTATTATTATTAAATCTACATCCAATACTTTTCATGTCAAAAGATATGATACAATTGTTAAGCTGAACATATTTACAACATTTTTCAACGTGTCAAAAGATATGGGAACAAATTCTGTTCGACACCAAACCTGAATTACTTTATGTTACTGACTTAATTATATTATGGCTGGAGAGAGAGAGAGAGAGAGAGAGAGAGAGAGAGAGAGAGAGAGAGAGAGAGAGAGAGAGAGAGAGAGAGATTAATTACAAACATACACCTCTTTCACATTATATTCTCTCTCTCTCTCTCTCTCTCTCTCTCTCTCTCTCATTTTCTTGTTCTTATTTTCAAACAGACATTGTATATACCTGATAGTATATATATATATACCTAATAGACTGTGTACATACCTAATAACAAGTGTATATACTTAATAGTAAGTGGATATAACAAATGAAAGAACACATATACCTAATAGTGTATACCCCTAATAATGCTGTATCTAATAATGTATACATACCTATTTGTGAGTGTATATACCCATTGAAGTGTATATATATACCTAACAGAGTGTACAGTACTGGAGGGTGGTTCAGAGGGGTGTTATTACCGACCATGTTGAGTGATGACCTCATTGCTCTGCTCTCACTCCCTCCTCTCCTTCTTCATCTCTCTCTTCCTCCTCTCCTTCCCTATCTCTATCCCCTTTTCCCCTCCTCTTTCCTCTCCACCTGCCTTACTCCCTCCCTCCTTTGTTACCACGCTTGTCTCACCGCCGCCGCCATAAGCGTCACCACCACACCACCACCACCCATAACAATATCGCCACCATACCTCCCTCACCATCATTACACCACTACCATCACACCACACCACACCACAACAAGAGCCCCACTTTACTGTACACAAAACATTGGGTATGAAGCTTATTTATTCATTAATTAACCCTAAATATTAGAGTAATCCCGCCACATTATTCAGGCCAGCGTGATTGTGTCGTTGTAAAAAATATCTTCAATTGGCAGTAAAAGCTGGATTTAATTTTATGACATTGTTACCAAACCTGATAATGTTAATCCACGCTATTTGTTCTAATGGGGATTTGTTGGGACACACACACACACACACACACACACACACACACACACACACACACTAATCCATTAACTATTGGTATTCATAATCCCAATATAATCATTTTAATAAACTGCTTTGAGTGTATTTATTATATTAATATATGTGTTGTGGCATAGAGTACTGATATTAATTTTTATGTATACTTTGAAAATTTAATTCTGTGATTTTTTTGGGGGGGTGGGGGGGGGGGTCATTTATGGGATACGACTATTATTTTTATTGTGGATAATCTCATATATCATTTCCCACTGTAGGATTGGTGGTTCTTGTACCATTCTACCGATAATATGTTACGTCGTTTAAAGTGTCTGTGAAATGGATGTTATCGTGTGACAATTTGACAAAAAGTTCAAGTTGTACAGTAAGACAGTTAGGTGGTGGATGTTGGGGTGATGGATGTTGGGGTGATGGATGTTGGGGTGATGGATGTTGGGGTGATGGATGTTGGGGTGATGGATGTTGGGGTGATGGATGTTGGGGTGATGGATGTTGGGGTGATGGATGTTGGGGTGATGGATGTTGGCGTGATGGATGTTGGGGTGATGGATGTTGGGGTGATGGATGTTGGGGTGATGGATGTTGGGGTGATGGATGTTGGGGTGATGGATGTTGGGGTGATGGATGTTGGGGTGATGGATGTTGGGGTGATGGATGTTGAGGTGATGGATGTTGGGGTGATGGATGTTGGGGTGATGGATGTTGAGGTGATGGATGTTGGGGTGGTGGATGTTGGGGTAATGGATATTAGGGTGATGGATGTTGAGGTGATGGATGTTGAGGTGATGGATGCTGAGGTGATGGATGTTTGTTAGGGTGATGGATGTTGAGGTGATGGATGCTGAGGTGATGGATGTTTGTTAGGGTGATGGATGTTGAGGTGATGGATGCTGAGGTGATGGATGTTTGTTAGGGTGATGGATGCTGAGGTGATGGATGTTGAGGTGATGGATGTTTGTTAGGGTGATGGATGTTGGGGTGATGGATGTTGAGGTGATGGATGTTGGGGTGGTGGATGTTGGGGTAATGGATATTGGGGTGATGGATGGACGCTGGGGTGATGGATGTTGAGGTGATGGACGCAAATGGACGCACATACACCTTTAGATACATGGACATACATACCTACAGACCCAGTAGTAGTGGATAAGGTAAGACTAGAGAAGGAGCAGACACCAACACAGACAGACGGGCAGACAGACACTAAGGTGAGAGGTGAGAAGTCTCACTGGGGCGGAGCTGAGGAAACTTTTCTTCACCAATCATCAAGAATTTACGAGGAGGGGACCCCACTACCTAGCGAGGCACAGGAGAGGGATGAGTTTGGTGGATTGGGTGATGAGTTGGGTGGATTGGGTTGATAAGGTGGGTGGATTGGGTGATGAGGTGGGTGGATTGAGTGGTGAGTTGATAGATTGGGTTCCTCTACTCTGGGTCCTCCACTCTCTCCGTCTTCCCTCAATTTTCCACGCTCTCCCCTACCTCCCCCTCTTTCCTCAGCCCTCCCCTACCTTCCCCCAGCCCTCCCCTACCTTCCCCCAGCCCTCCCCTACCTCCCCCTCTTCCCTCAGCCCTCCCCTACCTCCCCCTCTTCCCTCAGCCCTCCCCTACCTCCCCCTCTTCCCTCAGCCCTTCCCTACCACCCCCACTCCTCCACTCTCCCCCACCTCTCACCAGGAAGTAAACACTCCCTATCTCACCACCTTTCACTTCCCCCGTTGGCAACAGATCTGGGTTCACTCAAGCTGATATGAATTGCAGATCTTCCATACCATCGATTTGGGGGTTTTGTTAAGACGTGTTATGGTGCGCTTCATCATCCTGTGGGCTGGATAAGCTTAAGTGAGGGATGAGGGCAGGAGGCTCTTGGCGTATTGTCCATATAACACATATCACTAATACATTCACTCCAGCTTTTGTGGGAAGTGTGTGTGTGTGTGTGTGTGTGTGTGTGTGTGTGTGTGTGTGTGTGAGGTGGGTAAAGAGGAGGAGGATGAGATGTTACAAGTAGATGATAGAGGTTCTGATTGGAAGAGACTGAAGGAGGAGGGGGAGGAAAGAGAAGGAGGAGGGGGAGGAAAGAGAAGGAGAGGGAGATGCTACATGTAGATACTGGAAGCTATGTTAAGAGGAGGAGGATGGTGCAGGAGACTCGGGAAGGCTAGGGGAGGCAGTGATAGGAGTGACAAGTGGATACATTAACTAGTGTCCTTACTCCTTACATGACGAAGGGTTCAAGGGGTGTCCCAAATCCTCCTGAAAATTAGGATGGGTTCAGGTGGGCCATTGAAGTTCAGGTAGACGCGATGGGCAGCGATTAGAATACAAATGATATTGATTTTGCCCTAATTACCTGAACGTTGTCAAAAGGTACTGTGTAAGGAGAGGAGAGAGAGGTGGGAGAACGATACGTGTTGAATGTCCTTCAGATCTGGGCCTTGGTTGTGGTAGAATTTTAGGGTGAGTGTATGAGCTCTTATCCTAAGGGTGTGTGTGTGTGTGTGTGTGTGTGTGTGTTGCCAGTAACCGAAAAGGGTATAGACACATATCAGAGAAGGCACGAGGATGTTACTATTACTCATACTACTACTACTACTACTACTACTACTACTACTACTACCATATAAACATGAATAATAGTTACATTGTAGTCTACTTAAAAATGCAAAGAATATTCGGATATTTGGAGAAAAAAAGAGGAAAAATATTTTATACATGAAGCAACCTAAAAAAAATGGGGGTAAGTTTATTAAATCCTCAACGCTGTGTGTGTGTGTGAGTGTGTGTGTGTGTGTGTGTGTGTGTGTGTGTGTGCCAGAGCAGCTGTTGGTAAGTACCGGGAGACCTGAGGCAAAAGACTTAGGGTACAGAGAACAGTTCCTGGTGCTGCTTGCCACGAGAGAGAGAGAGAGAGAGAGAGAGAGAGAGAGAGAGAGAGAGAGAGAGAGAGAGAGAGAGAGTTTTATGTTTATTCTCTCTTTCTCAAAATAGTTCACAAGACAATAGAGTACCTAAGTTCTTTTAAAAATACCATCAAGGGATTAGTGTTCACGATGTCTTAGGAGGAAGAGGAGGAGGAAGAGAAAGGGGGGGGGGGGAGGAGGAGGAGGAGGAAGAAAAAATGTTCCTGAAAACTAGATTAGATTTTTTTTTTTTTCTAAATTTCACAGAAGGCTTTAGGTTGCCGTCGTGTACACGTGGATGGCTTACCGACTCGGATTAGGTTAGGAATTGGGGCAATTTTGTAATATTTCCATTTGTCTGGGGTGATTCAGGTAAAAAAAAAATCGACCTCTTAAAACATTTAAAAAATATTCGAGAATTAAGACATTATAATTCGAAACATATACATGAAGGAAGAAATATTTGTAGCAGGAAATTTTGAAAGGTAAAATTCCAATATTGGAATTCGCAAAAGTGATCTACGAATAATCGTAAAAACTTCGAGATGAAGGCCATTGTTATCCTAAGCATATGTGAAGAGGTACTAATGATGTTAAACAATTCTTGAATTTTGGCCGAATTCTCAGAAAAACAGGCTAGGTTAGGTTAGGTTAGGTTAGGGAAAGATATGTCAAGCTAGGTTAGCGTTAGTTTAGTGAATCAATCTTCAGGTGAAATAAACTGGCGCGTCTTATCAGGTGGCCCCTTTTGTCTTTGAGGGGAGGAGGAGGTGGCTGTAATTTCAAAATTTTCGTTGCCATGGTGATGACCTCAAACAAGTACGGAGTCAATTCCTTTACGTCATTTCAATCATTCTATTGGCAGGTCTTCTATATATTAGGAGAGAAGGGAAAGAAGATAAGATGCAGAGGAATGTAGAAGAGAGGATGAGGAATATGTAATGATTTAGGGAATAAGAGGAAGTGGGATAGGTGAAAGGAGATAGTGTATTGAAGATAGTTAATTAGGGGAGAGATAATTGTACACAAAGAATAAGAGATAAGGAATATAAAATAAAGTTTAGGAGATAAGGAACTGTAGATAAGAGATAGAAAATTGTGCAAGAGACAAAAAATGAGAGATAAAGATCAGAAAATAGAGGATATGGAGATAAAGAATACATACATAGGGAATGGAGATAGTAGACATGGCTGGAGAAAGAGAGAGAACAGAAGATAAAATATAGGAAACAGAAAAAGGAGATAAGAGACGGAAGGATAGAGAGGTGGAACAATATAAACAACAAAGGAAAAAAAACAGTAAAATATGGATGAGTCTCTCTCTTTCGTCCTGATTCAGTTATATTTGTTTGAGTTTGACTGTGTGTGTGTGTCATTGTTGTGCTGAGCCAAGTGGGGGAAAAAAGCATCTATCAGGAGGCTTGGGTGAGTGGGGGTGGGGGGGGGGGTGGGTGAGGGTTAAAACAGGGTAAAGATAAACCCCTGGGGAGGAAAGAAAGGCAGAATTATTTACAAAACAAGAGAGAGAGAGAGAGAGAGAGAGAGAGAGAGAGAGAGAGAGAGAGAGAGAGAGAGAGTAATATTTACCATATCTTCCTTACTTTAAAAACTCAACGTATGTATTTCCCGTACAGGTTCAGATAGCTCAACTCTCTGGTTATATCTAGAAGTTTAAAGTGGGATAGCAGGATCCAAGTTCTAAAATCAAAGACTGTATATTTTTCTAAGACAGATTTACAAACCAATGCACAAAATATTGAGGGAGGGATACTGTCTCATTGACGTAGCTACTCGGTGTTTACTTTTTAAGAGATTTTGAAGGACATGAACCAAGGGGTCCGACTAATTTCCCAAATGTAGCCGGAATGAAGTCAAATAATGGTCCTAGATGAATAAATCGGACTGCCAATCACTTCTCGACTAGTATTTGGTGTCAGAGTAACAAAAAATTGGAAAACTTACTTTAATCTGAGTTAATAGATCGCGTGCATGTACCGACGGAGCGAGGAATTACCCAAATGTAGCCAAATGTAGTCGCAATGAATTCAAATGATGGTCGTACAAGCGTAATTCGGGCTGTGAATCACTTCTCGATTATTATTTGGTGTCGTAAAGTCCAAAAAAATTGGTAAACTTAATTTAATCTGATTTGTGTTGTGTTAGGTTAGGTTAGGTTAGGTTAGATTAGGTTAGATTAGATTAGATTAGGTTAGGTTAGGTACATGCACTTGATCTATTAACTCAGATTAAATTAAGTTTACCAATTTTTTTTTACTTCGTGACACCAAATACTAGTCGAGGTTAGGTTAGGTTAGGTTAGGTTAGGTTAGGTACATGCACGCGATCTATTAACTCAGATTAAAGTAAGTTTTCCAATTTTTTGTGACTTTCTGACACCAAATAACACCAGAGGAAAGAGTTAAGCTAATAGTCATGTACGGAGAGCCACGTTCTACACACTGATCAGTTGCAAAAAAGAATTAATCAACAAACCCTATAATAAACTGACTGTTTCCTCTACCGTCTACGTTGAACTTTAGATATATAAGTTATCAAATGCAGTACTAAATCATACCAACCTTTATTACTGAGGAAATTCCATTCAGCAGTGAGTGTTTCAGCGTCAGAAATCCTTGCGCCGCTGGTATAGGACACACGTTTGCTCACCCCATCTCTAACTTTGTTATTATTAGTTAATACATCATACATTTTCTCTTGTATTGGTACAATGTCATGTTATACTTTCCGTTATAGTCAAAATACTTAAGAGCTATCTAGATTCGCACCAAAATACGCTGATTTTCACTGTTTTAAACCACAACACTTTCGGACCAGTGTCACTGTTTACAAACATGACGTCCTGGTCCATCACGCGTTCGTACGTGAGCTACTTGTTGCGTATTCATCCTTTGTTTTAAATGTATTAAATTTTATTGCACATATTATTCATTGTTATCTAGATAAACAATAAATATTTTAATGTTTGAATATTTAATGCTTGGTGGATTTCCGATTTAAAATTTCTGATTTATGTAATTGTTGTTGAAAATTATTTAATTTTTGTAAACGAAATAAATAAAAAGACATATTGCAATTTTCATCTATATTTTATATGTCAATATTTTATAGATAATTAAGAATACGAATTTATGATAAATATTATTTTGTAAAATAATGAAAGCCATATCCGATTTCAGAACTTATGAAATGTATATTAGTTTTATGAAAAGTCCATTGTAAAACATCAAACATACGTTTCAATACATATAAAATTTAAATTTTATTTAATATGTTATTAATTAACTAGTTAAACGACAAAAACATTTTAGTAATTAAGATTTTTGAAATTATTTAGGCCTTATGATGATCCCGCCAACACTGCCTGGTCAGGGGTCCTGAGCACGTCACCGTGGTGAGTAGAGACACATTTTTGGTGAACAGTTTTTTGAGAGTTTGGCCTAAAAATCTGTTATTTTCTCTCTTAAAGAACGTATAAATGTAAAATTGAGAATATGAAGTCACTAGAACATAAAAAGCGACTCCGAAAAAGACTTAATTTTTCAGATGAATGAGAAAAGAGCGGCGGACTTTGAGCTCGGCTTCTGTAGAGTGCAAGAGGTAAGTCATTTGTTGTTGATAATTATTTTTGTGGCTGTACTTTTATTTTTACCAATATTTAGCGAATTTTAGGCAACTAAAGGATAATAGTATAGGTAAATTTCAATCGAATATGTGATAATTTTACAGTATTAATGTATTTAATGAACTCGGTCAACTTAATTCAACCTGGCAGTCGTTGACAAATGAGCAATTTTTAAATTATTTTAAACATAACGAATACAATATTATGATTTAAGAGAAGTTAAATTTTATAGAAAATAATTGAGTAATAGATATTATTTATATTTGATAAATAATTGAAAAGACAACGTGAAATATAAGCTGACACGAATAGTCTCTCCCCGCGGTCTCTATGGCGAGTGAACCAGCCAATCAGAGGCCGTCATGTGCCCTCATTTTCCGTGTTATTTTATAACCTCAGGAGCCATCTCAAAACAGTATAGTTTCTCAGGTGTTATGTACTCATATACTTATATTTTACTGTGTACAATTAAAAGTTAATAAGTTTCAATAGTATAAAGAGTTCTGGATAACGTTCAGTATAATATTTGATAAGGTAATACATGATACGAAGTTTTGGATACGCTTTTTAAAGTTCCACTGTTAATTCACAGTGCAACTCAGTGGTTTGAGGAAGAAAATGAAATCATGTCATTGGTTGTGAATAAACAATATACTACATGCCTTTCTTACACTGAAGTGACTGAGTATGGATGAGTATGAGTGACTAGATGTGAATGTCACTGGCTGAGTGACAATGAATTACTGGTTGTGTGACTGACTGGTTGTTAGTGTTTGTGATGACACTGGCTGACTGGGATGGTGACTACATATGACTGTAATTTTTACTGGTGGTGATTTTGAATGACTGGGTGCGAGTGATTGTGATGGTTATTGACCGATTGTAAGTAACCTTTTTGTGGTTGATAGTGATGGCTGACTGACTGGAGTTGTGATTGATTAGGGCAGCAATTATGATTGTGACTGACTCACTCGGCGTGAATAAATTTGACTCAATCAGACGGTCAGTCAGTTTCACAGTCGTCAGTCTCTCAGTCACTCGTCTGTCAATGCACCAGTTTTCGTCTGTTCTGTATTAAAAACCTTTGAATTGTCTTGCGTAACTATTATTTTTATAAAAATTATTAATAAGTAGCCAACGTGAGGTTCATAAGTTTTGATTAAATTTAAAATGTTCATAAAATCAAATAAAATGTTTTTTATATTCCGAGTTCAATGTAAATATTAATATTTAGTTAGGTAAAAGAGGATTTTTACCGTTCAGTATTTAAACCGTTGCGTTCATTTTCGAATGAAAATTTGAATTACGGTATGTAATTGTTTCGGTTAATTGGTTCGTTTCTATAGATGAGATAAATTTTATAAACATATAAGATTTTTTTTTTATATACTATAGCTCTGTTCTTTCTAGATGAATGGCATTAAATGTCGCTGATGAATATACATATTTCATTAAGGGCATAACTAATTATTAAAATTTCAAAATGTGTATTAATTTTATGAAAAATTATTCCTTTCTGAAACATCAAACGTGTGTGTATATATATATATATATATATATATATCTTGATAAAATCACACGGGAAAATGGAAACAACGGAGTACCTTAGCTTTCGTCTTTATTCAAGACATCTTCTGAAGATGTCTTGAATAAAGACGAAAGCTAAGGTACTCCGTTGTTTCCATTTTCCGTGTGATTTTATCAAGATTTATCTTATCCACGTTTTCATTGTGGATTTTCATAAAATATATATATATATATATATATATATATATATATATATATATATATATATATATATATATTGGTTAAGGAAGAAATGGGAGGGAGTAATGAAAAAAAATCGGAGGAAGAGGGAAGAAAGGAAGGAGGGAGGGGCGATGATGGAGCAAGAAAGAAGGAGAAAGGACAAAGTAAGGAAGAAGTGGGGGGGGGGGGTGAATGATGAAAGGCGTGGTAGTACTTAAACGGGCAAATTAAGTGAATGTAGAACTTGGAGGTCCATTAGAATGTACCAAGAATCCCCTCCTCCTCCTCCTCTTCGTTCTCAGCCTCCTCCTCCTCTTCGTTCTCAGCCTCCTCCTCCTCCTCCTCCCCCCCCCCCGAGAGGACCAATAATTTGTTTTTTCATCTAGATATAATTTAGTGAAGAAATATTAAATGATACAGACAAATCAGGAGTACAGTATATCGTAATCCAAACCAAACTCAACCTATGCTAACCTAACTCAACCTAACACTCTAAATTAACCTAACTAAGCTTAGACTGGCCTAATCTAACGCATCCAAATTAACCTAACTGACCTACCCTGACCCACCTAAATCTATCCTAACTTGACCTAACTTAATCCAATCTAAGTTTGGTTAGATCGTTGTTGCTCTTGGCTTTGGGTGCTTAAACTAACATTATTATTTTCACCGTTTTTATATTATCCGTTCAGTGTGGACTCACCTGTTTGTATTCTGATTAAACTCAGGTGCTTATGCATTGTGGGGACTCACCTGTTTATATACTATGGGGACTCACCTGTTTATATATTGTGGGGACTCACCTGTTTATATACTATGGGGACTCACCTGTTTATATACTATGGGGACTCACCTGTTTATATATTGTGGGGACTCACCTGTTTATATATTGTGGGGACTCACCTGTTTATATACTGTGGGGGACTCACCAGTTGTATGCTGTGTGGAATCATATGTTAGTGGAATCTGCGTGGATTCACCTCTTTGTGAACCCTGTGTGAACTCGTTCGTACTTCGCGAAAACTCAAGTGTTTGTTATCTTGTGCTTGCCTGTCGTTGGTAGAGGTCGGAGGACGAGGAAATTCTCCTTGAGTACTGAAAGATAAACAAAGAAAATGCAATAAAGTTCTTTTGGGCTCCTGGGGTCCTTCGGGTAAGAGAGAGAGAGAGAGTATATTTTGTTGCTTTTGTAACATTTGATGTATTTTAGATATACAGTAGATTGTATGTGAAGATATTAATTTTTGGAGGTTCATATGCTTCACCATAAAACCTTCCTCTTGCATAAGCATAATACATACACCTTTCCTCCTCCCCCACAAACACTCCCACACACATTAAACCTCCCTCCTCCCACACAAACACAATGTAACCACTCATAAATGCACACACACACACACACACACACACACACATGCACATGCACATGCACACAAAACTATACTCATCAAAAGGTTAGTTAACAAGTCTATGAATTTACTGACAGCACCAATACATCAAAGCCCACACTGTTAGCCACCCCGTTCATTAATTGTCAGATGATCCTAGGTCAGGTTATTAAACAGATTAATGGATATACCACCCACGATATCAGGAGCCTTAGTTTAAGCCGTGGGATATGATCATCCATAATTCAGAACAGATTATCGAGCGAGGTTATTGTCTGAGTGAAGTGTGTTTAAATGGTGGAGTGAAGGGTGTTATGTTTGTTAGAGAGTATTAGACAAATTTAGGATAATATTTTTAGAACATTATCTTGTGGGAATATAGTCTGAGTGATGCGCGTTTAAATGCAACTTATTGGCAGTCTTAATGGTTTTGAAAAATTAGTAAATGATGGTATATGAGGTATGATATATTATTTGTTTATAAATAATAGACAAATTTTAGATAACATTTACAGACTTGTAATGGATGATGTTTTAGAAGTGAATTGTATTGATAATATATACATGTAAGCAAAAAATAGGATATATTTGTTTAACTGTTAAGATATTTTTGTTAATCATCAATGTGTAAAGCAAAGTAACCCTCTTGGAGATTAGATTACAAAAATGAAACAAATTAAAAGAGGAAAATCTGCACCCAAAATTGTTTACTATACGAGAGAATCAGTCAGGACTGGCATTCATAAAGCTATCTGAAGCATTTAGAAAACTACAAAGGTTAACATAACATAACAGAAAGAGTGTGTGGTCTACTGTACTGAAAAATAAACAGAAGATATCCTGATCAACCTTATCGAAACAAATTGTGTAGATAATTAATTTGCAGTAACATTTATGTGTTCATTATTATGTGGGACAATCACTATAGTGTGCACCCGGACGCCTTACTGTACATGTTACCAACTGAAGCAGAAAAATTGAAGCTTACTGTAGTGTGGCCTGTTAGGGAGGGCGTGGTTCCTACCCACTGGTTATGGTGGTTTCGTTCGTTCATTCGTCGTAGTAGACCAATTACTTAATGTATATTAATACATATTCAGCAGTATGACTCTTTTCTTTAGATGTATTTAAGGATCTTAGATGACCTATTATTGTTCAGATAAGTTAATGATCCGTTAGATCTTGTAGTCTATCATAACTCTGTTATCAGTTTATCTCATCTTCTTGGGGTTTGAAGATGAAGTAATTCTGATAATTGACACAAATGTTTCGTACAGTACAGGATAAAGTACACGACTATTAATACAAATCTATGTGTCAGAGGTCAAGGTCACAGCTGGGGGACAAAGATCTTTTTGTTTGTAATGACTCTTGCATGAAAACAAATATTTTGATGGGGATTTACTAGAACAAAATCATAACTAGGCGAGATTAGATTAGATTAAGTCTGGCAACGAGTGGTGCCGTGTTCTGGTTTCTGTGTTCACCCGACGTATAACTTCCAGGTTTCATATTAGTGATGATAAAAAAAAAATATTAGAAATCATTGTTAGGTTTCAGGACATCGTATGTCAGGCATAAATCGTAAAACAAAACATGAAATTCTTTATGAGAACGAGCGGCGCCGTACACAAACACGGAGAAACACTAACACCACGACTACGTATACACACACACAGGCGACAGACAGCTAGTGCCTTCAACATACTAGAATACTCAAATCTCTCTCGTTATTATTCTCTTTCTCATTTTATCTCTGTATCCATCTGTCCATTTATCATCGGACTATCTCTTTCTTACCATTTTTCTCCTATCTTTCATTAATTGTTTTTGGCTCCTTTTTTCTCTCCTCATTTCCTCTCCCATCTCCTCCAACTCCTACTCTCCTTCTCATTTCCTCTCCCATCCCCTCCTCATTCTTCTCGATTCCTGACCACCTTTATTTTTCTCCTTCCTTTTATATTCTACTTCCCGTTTTCTCCTCCTCTACCCACATCTAATCCTACTCTTTTCCTGGCTACTTGTCTGTCTCTGTTCCCCCCTCTCCTCCTCTTGCTCTCTCCTTCCCTCTCCCTTTCTTCTCGCTTTCTCTTTTTAGCTCTCCCTTTTTCTAATTCCAATTCTGTTTGTCTCATTACCCTCGCTAGCCTCCTCTCCCTTATTCTTGGTATTACTCCTATCTCGCTTCTTCTCCTTTTCTCTCCTTGTCCCATTTCTCACCTGTTCTCTCCCTCTATTTTTCCCTGTCCTTCCCTCTCCCTTTCCTCTGCAGCGTGTTATCCCTCTCATCTTATAAATGTGGACATGTCGCCTTTCTCTTCCTCTCCTTTTCCTCTTCTTTCCTTCAACATTTCCTCGTCCCCTCTCATCTCTTCCCCTTTTTCTTTCCTTCCCTCTCCTTGTCTGTAGCGAATTATCTCTCATCATATAAATGCTGACACTTAGCATCTTGATCTCTCCTTTCTCCTCTTTCCCTCTCTATTTTCTTGTCCCCTTTCTCCTCTCTTCCCTCCTCTCTTCTCTTCCCCTTTTCCTCTCCTCCTCTGTAGCGAGTTATCCCTCTCATCTTATAAGTGTGGGCACTATTTCCGTCCTGGTAAATACTTGTCGCATAAAAGGTTTCACAGCCTTCAGCTTTTGTTCGCCTCTTATGCAAAGCCGAGGCGAGCGTGTGTAAATTATGGTGGTGTTAGTGTTGGCAGTGATGGTAGAGTGTTGGCAATGGTGGAAGATTTCTGCCAGCGGAGGATGTTTAGAGATTGCTCCAGGGAGTGTGATTAAATTGATTGCGGGGTTAGCGTTGGTAATGGTGGTATAGAGGTGGCAGTCGTGAGAGATCAGCCGAGTGTGTGTGTGTTTGTTTGAAATATGGTGATGGTAATGTTGGAAGTTCTACGTATGATCGGCAGTGGTGTATGGGTCAGAAGAATGGACACAACATACATCACAAGGTGGCTAGACGTCCTTGAAATGATATATCACAGGAAGATGCTAAAGACAAAGTTATTCTGACAAAATAAAATCGAGTAAAATGCTGCAACACATATGGAATAAGGAATAATTTGGCCTTATAACTACGGAAAGGGGAAACATTTAAAGAGTTATTAATGGGTAAAATTGAGGGTAGGAGGGCCAGGGATAGGCAGCGACTAGGGTGCGTGGATGGTTTTAGAAACTGGATCCTGAAAGAGATACAAAATCTGGGAGGATTGATAAAACATTCCGAAAATGTTTGCAGTGGAGGGGTATGGACGCCAATCCGCAGACACGGAGGCTTGTTACCTTGACTGATCGATTGAGTGTTGGTAGTGGTGGCGGCAGAGTGTTGGCAGTAGTGAGTGGTGGAGTGTTGGCAGTAGTGGGTGGTGGAATGTTGGCAGTAGTGGGTGGTGGAGTGTTGGCAATAGTGGGTGGTGGAGTGTTGGCAGTAGTGGGTGGTGGAGTGTTGGCAGTAGTGAGTGGTGGAGTGTTGGCAGTAGTGAGTGGTGGAGTGTTGGCAGTAGTGGGTGGTGGAGTGTTGGCAGTAGTGGGTGGTGGAGTGTTGGCAGTAGTGGGTGGTGGAGTGTTGGCAGTAGTGAGTGGTGGAGTGTTGGCAGTAGTGAGTGGTGGAGTGTTGGCAGTAGTGAGTGGTGGAGTGTTGGCAGTAGTGGGTGGTGGAGTGTTGGCAGTAGTGGGTGGTGGAGTGTTGGCAGTAGTGGGTGGTGGAGTGTTGGCAGTAGTGGGTGGTGGAGTGTTGGCAGTAGTGAATGGTGGAGTGTTGGCAGTTGTGAGTGGTGGCGTGTTGGCAGTAGTGGGTGGTGGAGTGTTGGCAGTAGTGGGTGGTGGGATGTTGGGTGTGACGATATCTCAGGTTAATGTTTGTTGTTTATGGATGATGATGCAGTTTATAGCGGTGGTACGGATATGGCGATGGTGACACAGTGTTGGTATAGTGTTGACATAATGTTGGTAGTTGTGACATAGTGCTGGGAATGGTTACATAGTGTTGGAAGTGGTGACATTGTTGGCAATGGTGAAATAGTGTTGGTAGTGATGGCATGGTGGTGGCAGTGGTGACAATATTGGCAGTAGTGGCATAGTGTTAGGAGTGGTGACACAGTGTTGGCAGGGTGGTGACGGTGTTGGTAGCGGCGACATAGTGTTGGGAGTGGTGACGCAGTGTTGGCAGGGTGGTGACGGTGTTGGTAGTGGCGACATAGTGTTGGGAGTGGTGACAGTGTTGGCAGGGTGGTGACGGTGTTGGTAATGGCGACATAGTGTTGGGAGTGGTGACAGTGTTGGCAGGGTGGTGACGGTGTTGGTAGTGGTGACAAAGTGTTGGGAGTGGTGACAGTGTTGACATAGTGGTTGCAGTGGTGACAGTGTTGGTAGTGGCGATTTAGTGTTGGGAGTGGTGACATAGTGTTGGCAGGGGTGATCTTTTTGTCAGTGGTGATACAGTGATGGTAGTGACTCTCGCTATAGTTGGGAATTCTGTATTTTTTAACCCCTTCCTCCCCGAATTCACTCTCTTTTCTCTCGCCTATCTTATTTTTTGCCTCCTTTCTCCTTCACGTTCTTTTTTCCACTCCACCTTTGCTGTAATTTATCATCACTTTCCCTAAACTCAAGGACTCGGGGTAAAACACAAAATGATTTATCGCAGAATTTTTCCCTCCTAGCGCGAGCCACTCACAGGCCCTGACAATTTTTCCCAGATCTGCAATTTTCCCTGCTGCAAAACTCCCTAATTTTCCTTGACTCTTTGGGTTCTTATGTGTTAGAATATAATTGAACTTAATTTTATTTTTTGTCTTGAGTGACTATGTTACGTCAGATGTTTTCAATATCATTTTGTATTGTAAAATATCATATTTTTTTATGTAATGAGTGGTTTAAATTACATGATATATGTGCTCAGTTTAATCTTATATGCTAAAATGTCATGTAACATACTTTTATATTAGTTTTTTTTAAGTAAAGTACGATATCATTTCTTTAAGAACCTGTATGAATCTATATTGAAAATTTTATGCAGCTTGAGTACGAGGCCAAGCCTGACTATATTAAGCAGCAAAGTATATTGGAAATTCTGTACAGTTACTTACGTCAAGTGCCACTTAACCTGACTTCTGTAGTAGGGTCTACTGTATATTATATGGGTAATTGTATTGGATATATTTTATAGCCTATGAACGAGGTTGACCCTTGTTATATTACGCAGCAAACTGTATTTAACATTCTAAAGCCTTGTACAATACTAAAATGTCTTATAACCTGAGTTATGCTGTACTATAATCATGAGTAACTATATTGCCGAGGTACTGTACAGTACATTATAATAGCTCACACACACACACACACACACACACACACACACACACACACACACACACACACACACACACACACACACACACACACACACACACTGTTCCATTAAGAAAAATATTTAAACTACTAAAGGCGGTTGTAGTTGTTTTTATTACGTGCTTCAACTACTGTTCATTAAGTCCTTATATCCATGACCAATAACTTTTTTACGATATTAATCGAAATATTAAATTTGGCTCCAGCAAAACCTTCTAAACCCCACGTGGCTGAAGCCTGCCATCCACCAGGCCTGAGTTCACTTAACACCTTGATATG
>CAUDMG010004081.1:742500-892500 GCA_958450375.1 Homarus gammarus | reverse complement strand
GAGAGAGAGAGAGAGAGAGAGAGAGAGAGGGTGGGATGAAGTAAAACAGTTTGATAAAGCAAGATTATCACGTATACAAAGAAAAAATATCTCCCCTCCCTCCCTCTCATCTTGTTCTCTCCTTCCCTCTCATCCTCTTCTCTTTCTCTCCCTCTCGTCTTGTTTTTTTCCTTCTCATCTTGTTCTCGTTCCTTCCCCCTTTCTTTCACCCTTCCTTTAAAAAAAAAAACAATAATAAAATAACACTGGAAAAAATGTATAGAATATATTTTCATTATAGTAAAGGGTGAGTGGAGGTCAACCTTGACGAAATTTGGGGATAATTCATGGTGGTGTTTTGCCCGGTGGGACCATATATCTTGTTGACGTGATCAGCTGTGTCCGTCCATCTATTTTCTTCACCCAGTGTTCAGTATATATATCTTCTTCTTCTTCTTCTTCTTCTTCTTCTTCTTCTTCTTCTTCTTCTTCTTTGTGGTTTTCTTCCTCTAAAACCGACCTCCCCTAAAACCGATCTCAGCTAAAACCGATCTCCCCTAAAATTGACCGGACCTAAAGTTTACCCAACCTAAAACTATGACGTGATGTAAAACAGAGGTGACCAGAGAATGAGGGAAATTTTAGAGTTGAGCATCTAATAGAGTGAACATCTCAGGCCCTCCTCACCACCATCATTATTCTCTGTCTGTTGCTGGAACCTCCCTGGAATCTTATCTTGTCTCTCTCTCTCTCTCTCTCTCTCTCTCTCTCTCTCTCTCTCTCTCTCTCTCTCTCTCTCTCTCTCTCTCTCTCTCCTCTTGTCTCTTTCCTATCTCTCATTCTGTCTCACTTGCTCGCATATCTCTGTTTGCCTCATTTTCCTGTCTCTCACTCTCCCACTTTCCGTTCTCTTGTTTTGTCTCCCCCTTACACCTCTCCAACCCCTTTTTTCTTCTCATTTCTCCCCTTCCCACCTCCCACTTTTCCATCTCCTCTTGAGTCACCCTATTTTCCATCACTCTCTTCCCCATCTTAGTAATGTCCACTTCACCATCTTTTACTGCATTCGCTTTCGCACTTTTCTTCACGCCTCTCCCATTTCTATTTCTCACTCCCTGTCAGTTTATTTCTCTCTATCTCTCTTGGACCATGAAGCTTCCTCATTAGAAATAACCCTGTCTGCCTTGCGTGCTACCTTGAAAAGTTAATCTTTTATTTTTTTTTTTTTGGGGGGGGGGGGTCAGGTCAATGTTAGGTCCTGTCAGATGTAGGTTAAGTCATTTTTTGTTAGGTGAGTTTCATGTTTGGTCAGTTTCAGGTTAGGTCACATTTAGGTACAGAGAGAGAGAGAGAGAGAGAGACAGAGAGAGAGAGATGAAACAAGCGTGTGTCAGTGTCCTGTCATGCATATTATTATTTCCAAACCAATTTTTACTTCCCACGAAAAACATATATAATTATCGTCACATTATAAATATGATTTGACATGATTAGCGTGATGTGATCCAACAGGTGTATAATATTCCACTCCAGTTAATACTTTCATAATTAATTCAATTATTTTATTCTTAACACAAATGAATTTCATTATTAAATATTATGTTATGGCTCAATGTGAACCCATCCTCGGCAGATCATATATAGATGACCTGATACAGTCTAAAAAATATGTAAAACTATTTCGAAAATCATGGCTATGTGTGTTTGATTAGAGGAGATAGGAATGATATTTCTTTTACTTTCAGTTTTGAGCTAAATCATTCTGTTATTAATATTTCGCCTTAAGACTGTGGAAATGCGTTACACGCTACTGCCAAATAGACAATACCGATAGATACGAAATTCGCGAATTTTGTTGTTGAAAATTCAAACCGGTCTTTATAGACGCGATCACATTATTATAAATTATAAACCATCAATAAATATCATCACTACTTTCTTAACTTCACCTCACCTAACAAATTATAAGTGAAGTATAGAGCGGTCTTTCTAGGGTCACACACACACACACACATTATTTCGGAGATGACCACAGAAAAAAATTCAACAGTAGCGGCGAATGTAAATTAGATTACACCATCACTCCCTGGAACCAACATGACAACCGAATAACACTGTGAAGTACAGCTAACACATAAGATTTAACAAATTAATTAATTTTTAAAGCTTGGCGGCAAGGATTTTGGTGTGGCAGTAAAATTTCAAGCATAATGGGATTAAAATCTAGCTTACAGGACCCTCACGCTAAAGTCCCTTGTGGTGTTTCCTGCATTTGTTAACCTCAAATGCTCTGGAATGCTTAAATTTAGACTACACTACGACTCTTAAAAGTCTCGCCTGGCTCAAGGGATCACACTCTGAATAATCATGTTCTTACTTGGCGAATATATACACAATTTCTCTTGGCTAGTAAATTATATTGTCGTTATTATTATTATTATTATTATTATTATTATTATTATTACACAGTTTTATTATTGATAATATTATGGTATATTTGTCTCAGCTTCTCGGGCCCAATGTATTTGTTGTTATATAATCGTGGCTGGTCTAATATTTATTGTCCTAACTTTTAAGTTTAAACACATTCATTGATATCGTATCACTTGCAAAAATTATGTGACCCAGTTTGTGTGTTAAGTAAATGTTTCGTGTCATTTTAGTTAAAAGACCCCTAACTCCCAAGTCCAGATGAGTGTTTGTAAAAAAAAAAAAAAGTAAATCGGGTTTAATTAAGTATTACGTATAAGATGACTCGCTTATCTTCGTTTAATAGGACTAGGCAGCCTGAAGTCGCCCCGGGTGATGTCTACTATTGTCAGGTGAAGTTAGTTGAGTATAATCTGGGTCAGAACGGATACTGTCTGATCACATTTAGTCAATAATTTTGGGCCAAAATCGGTTTGTGTCACTGTAGACTGTATCAAATAAGACAGTCGGTTTTACGAATTGTTCGATGTAATATGAAGCTGCTAAGGACTAATTCAATTTAGTCTCTTTGCTTACTCTTTCTAATTTTGCTAAACCATATTATCTAACCTGATTTAATTTGTCTGATATGATGCCGATCTATCTGACCAGTTTTACTTCAGGATGATCTGACTAATTATCTGTAATCTCCAGTAAATATTTCCCAGGATTATGTGTACAATTCTGTGAACAATTTGAACTCTGTAATTCGAGAGATACGTTTGCCATATTGACCCTTGCGAATCTCTCAAGCATTCTATACGGTTCTGGTAATGTGCGATCCTGTGTAGTTTAAGAAAATATTTTGTTGTTTGATTTATAAGATTTTAAATTACGAAAGGAAATAGTGTTTTTTTCCACTGTAAACCCGAATTAATCCTCTTCTTGACTTATTCTCTCCTGGTCTAACTCGTATAATAACTACAATTATGAATGTAAAGTCAAAATGAAAAAAAAAAGTCAGAAAAAAGACCATTATTGAATTTTGGGCAAAAAAAAGAAAGACAGACGAAAAGGTCACAAGAAGGTCGAACAGTAATTATCATCTGTTGTTGGCATTCCTCTCCCTTTCGTAAACAACCTTTGCGTCTTTTAAGTTAATTTTTATTCCATCGTATAGTTTTTATCACTTATTTTTTTGTTATTCTGTGTTTAATATACAGCATTCTCAATTATTGTTGTAAAGAGGTTAATTATTATTACCAGTTATTTACATTCTTCCTCAGCTTCGTTATCTTTTCTCTCATTCCGCAGCTTTCGTTTTTCTCTCCCTTTTAATTTCACTTTTAATAAATTTTTGGGGCAGCGAAAAGGTTACGAGGGGAGGTCAGGCGGTAATTATCGTCTGCTGTCAATGTTCTACCTTCTTCCGTAAACAACCTTTTGCTTCTTCTCCTCTTCAGTCGTTTTGGCATTTTTCTCTCCTTTTACTACACGTGTTATGCATTCTCAGTTAATGTAAGAATCAAGTAAATGTCATGAGGGAATATCACTATACAGAGAGAGAGAGAGAGAGAGAGAGAGAGAGAGAGAGAGAGAGTAAAAACAAGCTAGGCAACTCCTCATGAATAAGTTTGTGTGGAAGGGTAAAATTTTCTGCTTATTCAGACCAAGGGAGAAGGTCAAGGAAGGAAGAGAGAGGGAAGAAAAGGGAAGGAAAGGGGGAAAGGGAGAAGGGAAGAAAAGGACTAAGGGAGAGACGAAAGAAAGAAAAAGAGGTTAGAACAGTGGTTCTCAACCTTTTTTGCCCCATAAACCCCTTTCACCATATGTCAGAATGTCATTCCACCTCCTTTCCAAGATTGTCTGCCTCAAAAAGTGCATTCCAAATAATATGCATATAATACTGAAAATCCTTTATTTTTTCCATATTAGTATCAGTTTCCCCCCCCCCCCCCTGAAAACCCGAGGGGGGGAAATTCCCCCCCGGTTGAGAACCCCTGGGTTAGAAGGATGTGGGAGGGAATGGAAGAGGAGGGAGAGAGAAATAAGCAAGGGAGGGACGGAGAGAGGAGAAGGGAAAGGATAGAGCATGGGGGAGGATCAAAAAGACAGCTAAGGTTGCGGGAGGACGAGAGAGGAAGGAGAAGGAAATAAACGAGGAAGAAATATCGAGGGAAGAGATAAAACGAAAAGGAAAATAGAGGGAAGAGGGGAAGAAGGAGTAGAAAATGATGATGGGAATAAGGAGAGGAGAGAAAAGGCATAGAAAGTCACTTGTCTCCTCGTGTGTTTCTGTCTCCCTCCCATTCTTATCTCCTTGTGTGTGATCTCCCTGTGCCTTTCTTAGTCCTAAATTCTCTTGTACCTCCTCATGTGATCCCTCAGTCTGTCTGTGTCTCTCACACACTCTTGTTCCTCCTCATGTGATCCCTCAGTCTGTCTCTGTCTCTCACACACTCTTATTCCTCCTCATGTGATCCCTCAGTCTGTCTCTGTCTCTCACACACTCTTGTTCCTCCTCATGTGATCCCTCAGTCTGTCTCTGTCTCTCAAACACTCTTGTTCCTCCTCATGTGATCCCTCAGTCTGTCTCTGTCTCTCACACACTCTTGTTCCTCCTCATGTGATCCCTCAGTCTGTCTCTGTCTCTCACACACTCTTGTTCCTCCTCATGTGATCCCTCAGTCTGTCTCTGTCTCTCACACACTCTTGTTCCTCCTCATGTGATCCCTCAGTCTGTCTCTGTCTCTCACACACTCTTATTCCTCCTCATGTGATCCCTCAGTCTGTCTCTGTCTCTCACACACTCTTGTTCCTCCTCATGTGATCCCTCAGTCTGTCTCTGTCTCTCAAACACTCTTGTTCCTCCTCATGTGATCCCTCAGCCTGTCTCTGTCTCTCACACACTCTTGTTCCTCCTCATGTGATCCCTCAGTCTGTCTCTGTCTCTCACACACTCTTGTTCCTCCTCATGTGATCCCTCAGTCTGTCTCTGTCTCTCAAACACTCTTGTTCCTCCTCATGTGATCCCTCAGTCTGTCTCTGTCTCTCAAACACTCTTGTTCCTCCTCATGTGATCCCTCAGTCTGTCTCTGTCTCTCACACACTCTCGTCTCCCCTCGTGTGGTTTCGCTCTTAACTTACTCACATAGTTTACTTTCGTGTTTAATTGAGCGAGGAGATAAGTTCTTGCAGGCGCCCGTCAACACGCCGCAACGCACACCTTTGTCAAGGAAGTTCCTCCCTCCATCAGGTGGTGTTGTTCCTGACGTCTGTTTTGTCTGATGCCTCTGTGACAAAGGGCTCCTCTTCTCACTACCCAACCAACCTCCTATCCACCCGCTGCAGTCAGCCACCCACCTACCTACCTATTCTCTCAACTCTCTCTCACCCTTACCAACCAACCCTGTATATCACTCACTAAGTTCCTCCGCCAGGAAGCACTGTGCCTGACGCCTTGTGTTGTGTTTGTTGCCCGACAGTTGTCTCTATGGCGTGATATTCCTATAAATACCCACTCATTTATCTTTCTCCCTTTTCTTCTTCAACCCACCAAACCACTCACTCAGCTATTCACCTACCCCTTCAATCGATTCACTCCAGCCTACGTCTTCACCCCTTCTTACAGCTGTGGTTTCTGTTGCCTCTGACAAAAGTTTCCTTCCACTCACTCTTTCTCCGCCTCATGTGCTCTGTCCACCCACTTTTCAACCAACCCACCAAAGTCCTCCTCCTCCTCCTCCTCCTCCTCCTCCTCCTCCTCCTCCTCCTCCTCCTCCTCCTCCTCACCCAACTCCTACAGCAATGTTGGAAGCTTCCGTTTGTGTTGTGTTGATATTATGCTTCCATCCTTTACTCCAACCCATCCACCTACCCATCCACTCTCCTACCCATCCATTTAACCGTCCATTTATCCACCAATTTCACTCTGTTCAATCCATACTCCCCTCCATCCCATGTTGAAAAACTTGGTTAGGTTGGAGAGGGCTGGACACATTGAACAAGGTTAAGTGGATGGATGAGTGGGTGGTTGGGCTGGTGAGAAGGTGTTGATGAGATCATCTTGTTGCAGAAAAAGTAAACAATGCAACCTCGGAGTCCCGACGCTGCTGTAGAGGACAGGCTGAAGGAGAGGAGAGAACTGATGGTAGTGGGGGAGAGGAAAGGGAATGGAGAAGGAAAGAGGAATTGGAGAGAAAAATAATGAGGACCAGAAACAGTAATTAACCAACTGTGAAAAGTATCAAAATTCTGCATATACTGTTTAATTTTTATTCTTATTTTGGGAGAGGAGTTAATTAAACATCCTGAGCTTAGAGAGAGAGAGAGAGAGAGAGAGAGAGAGAGAGAGAGAGAGAGAGAGAGAGAGAGAGAGAGAGAGAGAGAGAGAGAGAGAGAGAGAGAGAGTTATGAGTTTAATAAAGACAAATTTGAACGTTTCTTGCTTCATATACTGTAAGTTTTTATAATACCTCTCTCATTATACGCAATTATCCGAACCAATCGAGGGACACCAAAATAGTCGGGATTAGTGAGATTTTGGAACAGTGAGAGTTCCGGAGAAGAGTTAGTTCAACTTGTTAGTACAGCGGGGGTGAAGGTGTAGTGAAAAAATGGTAAAAGTGGATTTTTGCAGTCGGGTACGACAGATGATGGGAGTACAAAAAATGACATCACTGGTTAGAGGCGGTGCAGGAAAATACAGTAAGAGATAGAGAGAGGCGCAGGAAGCAGTCGTCAGTAGATTACAGGTGGATACAACCATGCACTGCAGGATACAGGAAGGAGTCATCACTCATCCACCCTAAGCATCAGCTGCTACTGATCGCGTGTTCCGGGAGGAGTGGGGAAGGGGGAATTCAAACAATGGCGTGGACGTTTTCATGTCCAGACTTGCCTTTCATGAGATGCACCACGGTGAAATTTTCCCTCCAGCTCTTCCCTTCCTCCCCCCCCCCATACTATCCCCCATGCATGGCTATTCTCGTCCTCTCTAGCCAGGCTCGTACTAGCCAGGCTTTCCTCCTTATCCCCCCCAGCTGGGCGTTCTACACCAAGCGTCAATGGCTAGAAGCAGCGGGAACAATGAGCTAATTTCCTGTGGGCGGATACTGGCCTGGCGGGGGAAGTTCCTTGCGGCCAGTTTTTCCATGGAGCGGAGAATTGGGGGAAGTCTGATCACATCAACCTAATTTCACCTCGACCTCATTGGAACCTTTTATACCACTAAAGAAACTACAAAATCGAATCGAAAAGTCAAACTACCTTAACCTCCTCCGCTCCTTTGGAACTTTTCTTACTGGCGAAGAAATAGAAGGAAAGAAAGGAAAAGAAGATGAAGACCAGGAAGAAGAGATCAAGAAGATAACGAAATAGATGACCTATGATCTATTAGTACGTTTTCCACTACCGAAGGAGAAGAATATGAAGAAAAAGTAAATGACGGATAAAGAGAAAATGAAGAAGAAATAAAATAGACAAAATCAACATAACTTAACCTGGGCACCAATATACTTCATTCCTCACAAGATACCTCATTCCCCAGACAATACTTCATTAAGTATACTTCATTTCCCACAATAGACTTCATCCAGCATAATTCATTCACCAAAATATACGTCATTCAATATTCTTCATTCAATGATGGAGTGCAAAATATATTTGAGTGAACGCTTGTCACATTGTCTGAAGTGAATAAATGGATAAATTAACATGACGAATACAGCAGACAAGAAGGAAATATGTGACACAAAAATATAAACAAAGCCTTTTTTTTCCTGTGTCAGACTACGTGATCGTCCAGTTATTTAACCATGTTGTTGTTTTATAATATGAACAGATTTAATAGATTATATCACTGTAAATTAGTGAAATTAATACCTATTTTTTTATACACAGTTGGTTTTGCGTGAATATTTTGTTGTTGAACAAAAATTTTTATGAAAAAAAAGTAATGCAGTTGGAATTTATATAAACGATATTCATCGATGTAATTTGCTCTAAATGTTTTTAATTGATAGTATAATATAAAACAATTGTTGGTTGATTTCACTGACGTAATGTAATCGAAGTGTGTTATCTGGTGATTACCGTCGGGCGCTGGGCTGGCGGAACGGTATTTTTTATCCACCGTTTTAAAGGATTGAGATAATCATTGTTGACTGACTTCATTAAAGGAAATTAAACAAGCTTCCAATACGAAAAGAGTGATTAATAGTTGTAATAACAATTGAAAAATAAAGATAACGGTAATACCAATAATGATCACATATTCTGCATTAAGACTGATACTAAAGGCACGCAAGGGAAAATTTTATTAATAATAAGATAATTATAATAATAATGATGATAATAATAATAATAATAATAATAATAATAATGATAATAATTATAAATAATAATGATAATAATAATAATAATAATAATAATATTGATAATAATAATAATAATAATAATAATAATAATAATAATAATAATAATAATAGTCTTGGGTTCAGAATATAAAGAGCTTCGTTCAGGACAAAATTTTTATCTCGGTAGCTTTCAGCCAGTAGGTGTTACTTACCATAAATCCTCTGGAATGACTCTCAGAAGGAAGATGGTGATATAACCCCCTGTGTTTTAATTCACCACCTCCAGCTCTCGTAATTTATTGCTCTTTCGATGTTTATAAGCTTGTGTATGAAAAATGGGGCTAATAGCTAATTATGGGGTGTCTTAATGACTTGATATAGTAGGGTTTCTATCCAGCACGTTGTTTTTTTTCCTGTTTTATATAGGAATGTTTATCTATTCTCACAAGGGTGGGTCAGTTGCTTCCAGGGTATGATAGAGACAACATGTAGCTCTCTCTGACTCTATTATCTTTGTGTAATTTGTTTCTGAAGATGTGTTAAATACACGAAAGCGCTTAAGCAATATTGTAATTTTCCTTTTCCCAGGTTGTTTATAAGTTTATACATGATTGCCATGCGTCATATTCGTTATTTCTTCACACACACACAGTTACCCAGCATCGCACAATACACGTATAAGTTTTAATGATGATATTTAGGGGCTCCGGGAACTATGTTTTAAATACCTAAAAACGCGGACTTTGGCCCCACACTAAAACTGACGTGTTCCAAGTTTTATTTTAGCTGAGCCTAGTGCAGAGTTACGAGCTCTCGGTGGCTGGCCAGGTTTTAAAGCAGGATTTTGGAGAACAGCTGATTTTTTTTAGGGTATTGGAGGAACGAAGGGAGGGTTGGAAAGGGGAAGGGAGGAGGCGGAGGGGTGAATAAAGGGTGGAGACAGAGAGTGGGAAATTTTAAAATGGGTTTTGGGGGGGGGGGGAGGGGGGGCATTCCTCTTGTAGTTGGAAAGTGTCGGAGGACAGAAAGGAGGATGGAGGGACTCTATTGGTTTATTGGAGGGGAAGGTTTATTTTTGCAGGAGGGTATTGGAGGGAGGAAGTAATGGGGAAAATTGGAGGATAGGAAGAAGAAGATTGTAGGAGGAAGAGGGAGGAGAGAAGAGATGCTATTGGTCATGTGGAAGGGGAAGATTGTTAAACTTGATTTTGAAGAACAGTCTATTTTTTATTGTAAGCTTTTGAAGGGGGGAAAGAAGGAAGGAAGAAGGGAGAAAGAGAAAGGGTAATGTTGTGTGATTGTGTGAAAGAATATGGAGAGGGGGAGGAAAGTGAAAGGCGTTTTGCGTGTTGTGAGGGGGAGGGATTGAGTGGAGAGGGAGGGGATATGTAGATAGAGGTGGGGAGAGACAAACAGATAGAGGGAGGGAATACGAGGAAAAGAGGAGGGGGATAATAAATTTAGAGAGTGGGGAAGAGGTAAATGGATAAAGGGAAGAGATTAATAATGAATAAGCGAAAAGGGCGAATGGGGAAGAAGGGGAAGGGATGATTGAAGAAAGAGAGGGGATAAGTAAAGGACAAAGGGGGAGGATGAATGAAGGGGAATGGGAGGGATGAGGGGAAGGAGTTATACATAGGTAGGGAGGAGGGCCGGGGTCACAAAGGTAGGGAGAGGGTAGGGGTCACAAAGGTAGGGAGGAGGTAGGGGTCACAAAGGTAGCGAGAGGGTAGGGGTCACAAAGGTAGGGAGAGGGTAGGGGCCACAAAGGTAGGGAGAGGGTAGGGGTCACAAAGGTAGGGAGAGGGTAGGGGTCACAAAGTTAGGGAGAGGGTAGGGGTCACAAAGGTAGGGAGAGGGTAGGGGTCACAAAGGTAGGGAGGAGAGTAGGGGTCACAAAGGTAGGGAGGAGGTAGGGGTCACAAAGTTAGGGAGAGGGTAGGGGTCACAAAGGTAGGGAGAGGGTAGGGGTCACAAAGGTAGGGAGGAGAGTAGGGGTCACAAAGGTAGGGAGGAGGTAGGGGTCACAAAGGTAGGGAGGAGGTAGGGGTCACAAAGGTAGGGAGGGTCACAAAGGTAGGGAGGGTAGGGGTCACAAAGGTAGGGAGGAGGTAGGGGTCACAAAGGTAGGGAGGAGGTAGGGGTCACAAAGGTAGGGAGGAGGTAGGGGTCACAAAGGTAGGGAGGAGGTAGGGGTCACAAAGGTAGGGAGGAGGTATGGGTCACAAAGGTAGGGAGAGGGTAGGGGTCACAAAGGTAGGGAGAGGGTAGGGGTCACACAGTGTTAGGAGGGAGATTAGGTCAGACAGTAATCATAGGCTGTAATTGGTCAGGTCTGGGGATCAATTAACAAGCTTGTCGTGTTTGTTGTGGTTTATTTGCATATTTGAATAAAACTTTGCAATTAAATGTCATTAAATATCCATTAAATACATCTTCCTAATTACGTCTGCTTATTTCTATTATATGGTTATTACCTTCTTTGTAATTACGGTTATGATGTTAATTACTCTTTTGTTTTAACCTCATCTTTTATTTGGTAGATATGTATATTTATTAATCTTATTTGTTTCTTTTAAATTTATGTAACGTCTGGTAGCTTATACATTCTGTCAAAACAATTAATCATTATTTTATCTGCGTTAGTCTGCCCAGTTCTCATTTTTTATGACGACTGATTTTTTTTCTTGAATTTTTTTCAAGTGCGGCTTAACGCTGGCCTTAGTTACTCTTATAGTCTGATAGTTTAAATACGTTTTCTTTAATTCACCCAGCCTCTGTATTTACTTTTACTGAATGTATTATCCCAGTTATCTATTTAACATTGTGGTATTAGTGAAAATTATATAATCACATAGGACGCATCACTGAATCTATCTAGTAGTTGTGATCGAAACCTACTCAGGTACACAAGGACCGTTTCAAAGCTTCACAGGTACACAGGTACTCTATCAATAAAGGTAAAAGCCAGTCTTATTAATTTGTATTGTGTCTTGGATCAAGAGCTAATCAATCTCTGTCACTCCTTTATTCTCTGAGAGAGTAATCACAAGCCAACCACGCCCACATAGTTAACCACGCCCACATAGTTAACCCCGCCTACACAGTTAACCATGCCAACACAGTTAACCACGCCCACACAGTTAACCAGGGCAACACTGTTAACCACGCCTACACAGTTAACCACGTCCAGTAAGTCAATCATGCCACCACAGTGAACTACGTCATTACAACTGGTTATGCCCCCATAATCAATTACGTATTTATAGTGAACAAATCCCCTACCGTTCACCACGCCCATGCATCACCACGCCCATGCATCACCACGCCCATTGCATCACTACACCATTGCATCACCACCCCTACACACCAACGCACGACCACAACCATTACCTATATCCACACACCACCACATTCCTCCCCTAAAATCACACCACCAGACCACCACAGCCTCAACCACACCTCTTCACCTATACACCTACAACCACACCCCCGACACCACCACACCCCAACACCACCACACCCCAACACCACCACACCCCCGACACCACCACACCCCAACACCACCACACCCCAACACCACCACACCCCAACACCACCACACCCCCAACACCACCACACCCCAACACCACCACACCCCAACACCACCACACCCCCAACACCACCACACCCACACGACTAATGGCCTTGGCAATCTCATTAGTTAATATGTTTCTGTTGTGAAATTCACCTCCACCAATATCCTGATAGAGTCACGTGTTTCGCGTGTTACAGTGGTGATGGTGTTAGCAGGTATTACAGTAATTTGTTATACGTCCAGTCGGTACAGAATGATACATGGTGTTTGTGTGGGTGTGGTTGGGGGTGTGTGTGGGTGTGGTTGGGGGTTTGTGTGGGTGTGGTTGGGGGTGTGTGTGGGTGTGGTTGGGGGTTTGTGTGGGTGTGGTTGGGGGTGTGTGTGTGTGTGTGTGTGTGTGTGTGTGTGTGTGTGTGTGTGTGTGTGTGTGAGCAAGTTGGGTGTGGATAGCCGTATGTTTGCGTGGATGAGTGGGTGGTGATAGATTGGTTCATGTGTAGGTTGGATATGATTCAGTGCCTTCAATTAAATACAATTAAGTGCCTTCTGTTAAGTATAGTTAAGTGCTTCCTGTTAGATATAAATGTTTCCTGTTCTACTTGGATATAATTAATCGGTTCTGGTTAAACTTGGATATAATTTAGATTTAAAAATAATGAAATGGTTCCTATTAGATACATTTAATCGTTTTCTATTAGACTTAAATAGAATAACCCGATACCTATTAGTTTTATAAGTAAGTCAAACTCTCGCTGTTATATCTCACTCCCAGCATTTCACAGATGACGACAATATGGTGTGAGAGGCAAAAAAGAGAGAATCACTGGCGTTGTCTGGCTGTTGTTATGTCAGCCCTGTCCCGTTTACCCCTTCTCGCTGATTACTCTGCTCGTTCACTCTCTAATCAAGGCATCCTCTTGTGCTTGTGGATCAAACTGGATCTCAGGCTTTGACCTATAATGCCTGTAAGTACTGCCATACAACCACCATGGTCACCACTAACACAAGACTATACCAGCAGGGACAGTGATTCAGAGACACAAAAAAAGATGTTGACAATAGTAAAGTGGCAAGTGATTAGGTGTTAGGTTAATTATACCCGACACCTGCTCCGGTAACTCACATTCTCAAAGCTTCGTGCGTTTAATTTTTCCAGTTAAATAGTTGTTGTTTGTTTTGATTTAGGTTCCAAGTTTATTAAACAACGGGCCCAGTTGGTAATTACAACAACAGCCAACTTTTAACAGGGTTGAACCAGAATTGTTTATTGGCTGCGTTACGAAACACTTGACAGACCTTCCTCTTTTGGGGGAAATTAACGCGCGCACACACACACACACACACACACACACACACACACACACACACACACATCTCTTGGAATATGAGGGTGCAGTTAATGGACTCACTTAAGCTGCGACAGAAAGACAGAAGCTTAGATGGCGTCGAAGTATCTCTGAGACTAATGTAACGAGATAATTTTTTCCTCATTTGCAGAAAAAAAGTTAATTCCAAATTTAGTGAAACGATAAATTGCCTTTCTTCTGCGTACAGGATCGTGTTACATTATAAAGTACATTAGCACTGAAGAATATTTGTGTAATATGGTATCTACTCTATACCCGCATCTGTTACTGTATTTGAATTTGTGCCTTCACTTGTACCTGTCCGCCTCTTTAGAAATAGCTTTCGATCGGCAGGGAGGGGGAGGAGATGAAGGAGAGATGGAAGGGGAGGGAGGGAGAGGAAGGAGTGTCTAGAGAAGCGTGGAAGCGGGAGGGAAAGGGAAGAAAGGGAGGGGACTGTTGGGGAGCTTAGCTTAGACGAGAGAGAGAGAGAGAGAGAGAGAGAGAGAGAGAGAGAGAGAGAGAGAGAGAGAGAGAGAGAGAGAGCTTTTAGTTACGTCACATAAGCTTCATCAAAGGAGATATGTCAAAAGGCCAATCGTCAACACAAGTAGCGGCAGCAGCACCAGCTCTCACAGCACCACGCCCCACAGCACACCAATGGCACAGCAAGGTTATACCCAATAAACATCACACAGTAACAGGAGCAGTAACTACAACATGAATATACCAGGAACAGCAATCACAGCAGTGTTATAGTATGGACAGGGCAGCCAGCAAGATTATACCAGGAACAGCAACCACAGCAGAGCTATACTTGGAACAACATGAATATTCAATGTTTCAAGGGGAAGTAAGTATACACGCAGCCATCCTTCAAAAGGGGAGATCAAACACAGTACTTCGTTAACGGGAACAGCACACGCCACAGTACCACCATCATCCACATGACCCAGCCACAGCAGTATAAACATCACTCAGCCACAGCAGTATAAACATCACTCAGCCACAGCAGTATAAACATCACTCAGCCACAGCAGTATAAACATCACTCAGCCACAGCAGTATAAACATCACTCAGCCACAGTAGTATAAACATCACTCAGCCACAGTAGTATAAACATCACTCAGCCACAGTAGTATAAACATCACTCAGCCACAGTAGTATAAACATCACTCAGCCACAGTAGTATAAACATCACTCAGCCACAGTAGTATAAACATCACTCAGCCACAGTAGTATAAACATCACTCAGCCACAGCAGTATAAACATCACTCAGCCACAGCAGTATAAACATCACTCAGCCACAGCAGTATAAACATCACTCAGCCACAGCAGTATAAACATCACTCAGCCACAGCAGTATAAACATCACTCAGCCACAGCAGTATAAACATCACTCAGCCACAGCAGTATAAACATCACTCAGCCACAGCAGTATAAACATCACTCAGCCACAGCAGTATAAACATCACTCAGCCACAGCAGTATAAACATCACTCAGCCACAGCAGTATAAACATCACTCAGCCACAGTAGTATAAACATCACTCAGCCACAGCAGTATAAACATCACTCAGCCACAGTAGTATAAACATCACTCAGCCACAGCAGTATAAACATCACTCAGCCACAGCAGTATAAACATCACTCAGCCACAGCAGTATAAACATCACTCAGCCACAGCAGTATAAACATCACTCAGCCACAGCAGTATAAACATCACTCAGCCACAGCAGTATAAACATTACTCAGCCACAGCAGTATAAACCACGCGGCCACAGCACTACAGCGTAAACAGCACCCAGCCACAGCTCCTCATGAGACACTCAGAAAACTCAACTTAACGCTACACCGCCCAGGGAGAAATTTGTCCACCATGAGTGAACACCTTTAGTACCCAGCTCCCCCCCCCCCCACCCACCCTCTTTCCCTCCCTTCCTCTTTCCTTCCCTTTTTCGTTCCCTCCCTCCCTCCTTCCCCCCCGTCCTCCCCTTCCTCCCCTTCCTCTTTCCTTACATTTAAATTTTTTCCTTGTCTCTCTCACTTCCTATCTTTCCCCCCCCTTTTTTCTGTCTCTTTCATTCCCTCCCTTCTTTTTCCTCCTTCCTCCCTCCCTCCTTCTTCCGCCCTCTCTTTCTTTTGCTCGCTCTCTCGTTCGTTTCTCTTTTCGCTTTCCCTCATTCCTTTCCCACTTTCCCTCCATTTTTAGCTCCCTCCTTCTCCCCTTTCTCTCTTTCCCTCTCTCCTTCCCTTCCTTTCAATCTTTCTGTCCATTCGTCCGTTTGCTCCTCGTTTTCGCCTTTTTTTACCTCTCTCTCTCTTTTTCGTTCCCACCCTACCACTTTCGCTTCTACTCATTCCCTTCCCTTCTTCCTCTGTTCCTTCCCTCTCCCTCCGTTCCTTACCCCTCCATTTGTCTGTCTGTCTTCTCTGTTCTTCTCTCTCCCTGTTTCCCTCCACCCATCCATCTTTCCTGTCATTCTTCCCTTCCTCTTTCCTTCCCGTCTTCCCACCACGCCCGCTGCTGTTGTGTGGCGGGGAAAATATCCCGTGTCTTCAGTAGTATGTCGTAATCTCACTGCAGTATGTCAGGGAAATATATCTTGTACCTGGTGAAGTATCTAGTGAAATATAACTCATACTCACCGCGCTATGACAAGATATATATCGTATTGTTGGTATGCAGATCTCTTTGTTGTATGTTTGTGATACACGAGTATATATTTTTTTTAAATTTTTTCTCGAAAACTAACATACCTACTGCATTATGATGTGAAATGTATTGCATTATCGGTGTAATATGCCTGGCTGTGTGTGGTGTATACTTGCTTCAGTATGTGGAATTACTTGACAAATTACACCAACTTTGTAACTTCAGATATATTAGTATACTTTGAACAATGTTGTACTTATATATTGGTAATTTTCGTATGGCGTGCAACTTACCTTTAAGGATGTTTAGTCTCCTAAATTAAGATTTTAAAAGACACTAAGAAATCTGTTAGTAAGATAAAAGGTAATTTATTTTAAATAAATCATCTTATCAATATATTGTTCCTTAGGCATCTCCACATTTTTAAGGTAGAGCTGAAATTGGTAGGGAGGTGCGGGTCGCTAAGGGATGGTCGTGTTCCATCTCCTATCCCTCCACCCTTGCGAAACCAGGTAACTCAGCTATTGTAGCTGTATATATTTGGCTTCTTCAACTGCCAGTGTCTTGAAGCACCATTCACTAAGTCGACTACACTAAACAACATCTTTTAAGTATTATATATCGTTAATTTGTGATGTATTGAATTATGTCCTAACGCCAGCTTTAAACACGTGACGCAAATTTATGACAGTGGTCAATAATTAAACAATTGAGCGGGTGATACAATGCTTTTTTAAACAGACTCGCATTTTCAATTTCTTTTCCAATGATTTTCATAATTTTATGCCTTAGTGTATAAAGGATTGTGTACAGTACATATGTGTATGCTATAAAATTCGGTCGATGCGGTTATAGTCTTCATAGTGAAAATTGTCGAGTTCAATTTGTGTCATTGTAACTCATTCAATACTGTATTTTGATATATATTTTTTGTAGACTATTATCATATGCATAGATCGTGGAAATTTTACCGTACATAGAAAAAGAGAGAAAGCATGGTCATTTTACAGTCAAATGCTCTTGATTGGTTGAATCAACGTGACGTTATTTTGTTGTGACATTAGCGGTGTGTTTACTTGTCTGTTTGTTTATTTGTATTTCTATAGGTTGGTTGAGGCTATCCTTTATCTACAGTGTGCTGTACCACTGTATTGTAACACTTTTGTACCATTTTTGTACCACTGAATGTTGTAACTCTGTATTAGAGCACTTTTTGTACCACTGTATCCCAGCACTGTTATCACCCTACAGCGACTACACCATTACAAGATATGCCCCACCTTATAGCATCACTGGGGGCTTCAGCTGAACCAGAAAACAACAGCAGGTGGAGGTGCGTCTTACAGTAATTGCTAATGAAGTTTTTCTTCACTTATATTAATATTATTTGGTTAGTGTTGTTTTATTGTTTGTTTTAATTTTTTTCTTCATTGTTACTGATAAATCAGCTGTTGCCTCAGTTGTTGTTTTTTCGTAATTTTTGTTGTTGATCATGTTGTTTAGATGATGATAATCTTGTTATTATTGTTGTTGAGGCAATTTTTGTTGCAGGTGTTGCTGGAGTTGTTCTTGCTGGTTTGTTGTTATTAAATTCGGTATTTTTGATAATCCCTGTTGTTATTGTTGTTGCTATTGTTGATGTTGATTTTGGTACTACTGCTACTACTAATAAAACTGATTCCGGTAATTCTCCTGACAGTATTTACGAAGAATTCACCCCCTCTCCCCCCCCAAAAAAAAAAACAGACCGCGAAATAACAACATATTATATAACAGACTCTCGCCAGTCCGTTGTTACTCAGAGCCTTAATAATAATTCCAATGTATATTGACCAGCCGTAGTCCTCGAGTAGCCTTTAATTAGACTTCTGAATTATACGACCATTATATGCGGTACGTAAATTCACCCCGCAGGAGATAACAGATAATGGAGAGGTTGTGTCATCTTAGAGATAACAGATGGGTAAGACGGCAAGAACTGGAGAAAGGTTTAGCGCATTATCTTAAATATTGCAAGTCATCTGATACCGTAGAGGAGATTACAGATAATGGATTGAGGGTGTGTAGTGCTGATGACAATTGACGCTTAAAATAAGACACAAAGGGTAATAGATGATGGAGAGAGACTATGTTGATTTTGGCAATAATCGGTGTTTAATAAAAATCAGGTGAGGGAGACTGTTGATGAAGGAGACAGGCTGTGTAATCTTGATGACAGAAGTTTGAGAAAACAATAAATGTAATAGATGATGGGGAGAGGCTGGTTGGTATAGCTCATCAATCTCTGGAGGGGAAACAACAAGTAAAAGGAATGAGTGAATGAAACAACAACAACAACAACAACCAACCTTCAGCAGCCATCGAACCAATCTGTGAATACAAAAGGGAAAGAGAAACCGTCAAACTCACTCAGCTCTACCAATCCCTCTTAAGTATCCACCTGAAGGTAGTGTGCACAATGTAGATCACACCAGAGAACGAATCGAATCATATAGAGACATTAGAAATTCCACACAAGATGGAAAGAATAATCCCCGAGCATATCTGCTGCGTAATGTTTAATGTTACTCATAAGAGAGATCACAACTTCAAGCCTGGCGAGTTATCGCTTAGAACAGACAATAGGCCAGTAGAATATTGTACCTGGTGGAACTATAAAACCAAGTACATCGTTAACATTTGAAACACGACTGGAACGTGTCATCCACAGCAATGGAGGGGAGGGACGCTGAACCAGCCTCCACAATCTTCCAACCCCGACTGAGCCACGGTCGTTAGGTAAACTAGGTAATCGCGGGTCGTGAAGATAAACTAAATCCTTTTCAAAATTCAGAGACACTAACATGGACAGCATAACACAATACCCTTAACTAAAAAATACATTTATATATTAGTAAGAATATACTGTTTATAGGGTATCTCAGTTTAACACAGTAACAGTCGACACTATTGGCCACTTTTAGTTCTTAAAGATGATGCACCAGAATGATATGAGTGAAAATACAGAAACTTTGCACCAGTCAAAAGTTGTCGATACTTTCATCCTTTCTCGTAAGAGTGTAGAGGCTAATAAAAGCTATCCTGGGTGAAGTTCAAGAGGAGATAATACTCAAAGTCAGTCCAGAGTTTGGGCTTGCTTAAGTCTGGAAACGTATGAGAGGAAGTCTTTTTAGAGCTTCCCTGGAGGTGTGTGTGTGTGTGTGTGTGTGTGTGTGTGTGTGTGTGTGTGTGTGTGTGTTGAGGGAATGCATAAGATGGTCAGTCATGGTGACCAGGTTCCTCTAACAGGGTATGTCGCTTTGGCCACAACGGCATGGAGCTGAGTGTGAAGCTCTTGGGACCAGTGGTTGCATGCAGTTGTGTCTGTGGCTGCCTGCTGTTGTGTCTGTGGCTGCATGCTGTTGTGTCAGTGGCTACCTACTGCTCTGTCTGTGGTTGCCTACTACTATGTGTGGGAGCCTGCTGTTTCTGTTGGTGATTGCCGCTGTGGTTGCCTTGTGGTGGTGGTGGTTGTGATGCGGTGCTCTTTTTCATGGAGGTTTTCCTGCTAGTTCGTCATTTGGGGTCATTTTTCAATTGTGTGTTTACGTACATGTACAGCAAGTGCACGTATACTGTGTACGTTTATATGTTTGCGTGCATGCATGTTTGTGTGTACTCATGTATAAGCATTTAATGTGTGTGTGTGTGTGCGCTTCGGGTAATACGCACGATATTCGCTCACTCTATAATAAAGCACATTGACTCCTAGCAAAAAGTACCTTAGCGTTAACCCTCCTATCATCACAGCCTTCCCACACTCGTCATTTCTTCTATTTCTTATTTCAGGAGAGAGAGAGAGAGAGAGAGAGAGAGAGAGAGAGAGAGAGAGAGAGAGAGAGAGAGAGAGAGGCCTACTCACTCATGACTCCACCTTTCCATATTCATCCTCTCTCTCTCTCTCTCTCTCTCTCTCTCTCTCTCTCTCTCTCTCTCTCTCTCTCTCTCATCGTCTCCGTCCTTATCTTTTCTCAACCGTTCTCATCTGCATACAATACCCCGCTCTCCCACCCACCCCACCCCCGTTCACTACCTCCAGATTTACTCTTATCTTAAGCATTTCCTTCACCGCATTATCCTCTCTCCTGTTTTATCAATCATTCTCTTTGAAGCGTTTTAGAAATGGTCTTGATTTATTTAATTTTTCAAGGAAACCAAGTATCATATTTACGTTTATTGTTGAGAGAGAGAGAGAGAGAGAGAGAGAGAGAGAGAGAGAGAGAGAGAGAGAGAGAGAGAGAGAGAATGAATAATAATAATAATAATCCTACTCACACCCTCCCACACACCTCTCTCATTATCTCTAAAATTTATTCTATCTATGCATATTATCCTCCATCTCTACTTTATCAACCATTCTCTTTGTAATATCGCAGCAGAATACCCAGAATTTCGCCTCCTTCTTCAGGGTTTCCTTCTACCTTAATTCCACATTTCCTGCCCCATCAGCCCCCACTTGCTGTGTGTTTGTCCCGGCCATGGTTCTTGTCCTCGTTCAGGCTCGTGCTTCTCTAACAATACAATAGCCTGCAGGTTGCACTAATCTTGCTGGATATGACGGCTTCTGAAAGGTATGATTTTGTGTGTGTGTGTGTGTGTGTGTGTGTGTGTGTGTGTGTGTGTGTGTGTGTGTGTGTGTGTGTGTCTGTGAAAGTATTTAGAAAGGGGGAAACAATTTATCGCTCAGCTCAGCCCCATCAATACTACATGCCACTTTCTACCCTCAGGAGTCCTTTCATAGTCACTCCTTTGTAACCTCCCACAACATTGTCCAGTATGTATCGCATGCCTACAAATATTGATAGGTAGCAGGTACTGGTAAGCAACAACTATTGACGAGTAGAATGCATTGACAGGTAGCACGTATTGTCATGTAGCACCTATTAACAGGTAGCAAATATAGACAGGCAACATATATTGTCACATATAGTACGCATCAACAGGCAGTACGCATTGGCAGGCAGCACTTATTGACAAACAACACGCATTGGCAGGCAGCGCGTATTAACAGGCACCACTTATTGTCAGCACGTATAAGCAGGCAACACGTAATGGCAAGCGGCAAGCATCAGTAGGCATCAGTATCGGCAGGCAGCCACAATTATTGGGCGTGTTGTCACGGTCAGTCAGCTGGGTTCCTCCCCACAAGGCTTCCCAATCTGGCCCGAAATGTTGTAGAGATTCGCGACGGAGGAGCCGACGCCAACTTCCCTCGTATGTCAGCGAATTTAGAGTTTGCTTCGTAAATCAGCAAAATACGTTTTACTTGAGGAAAGGAACACTGTTGAATTTCTGGGCCATGACAGATGGTTTGGGTTGGTGGGAGCGTGGCACGTGTCAGTGCTGGCACGTGTTCAACCATGACGTGTTGTTTTTTTTATTTTTCAGTATCAAACACAAGTATTTAAATCAATGATTTAAATAAAGCAACCTTAACACACACATACACACACACACGAGTTACATAAATAGACACAAATGAGATATACTATATATATATATATATATATATATATATATATATATATATATATATATATATATATATATATATATATATATATATATATACTGTATGCATGCAAAACACACTCACAAATAGAGGTACACAATATGCACACTACATACAGTTGTCTACACAACTCTCACAGCTAGATAACTAACATATCTATATAAGATGCCAGTTCTCACTAATGACTTAGAAATTTAAGGTTTGTGAGTTTGTTACGAAGACTTTTGGTCACTTGCTGCTGTTAGTATTATTTTCAGACAATAAACTCAGTTACTATAAGGTTAATGCGAGGTGGTGACAGGTGCGTCGTCGCCATGGATTCCTCATAACGTAAGTTTTCAGATCTTTTTTTATCCCACGTGAATACAAATCAAAATAAACAATAAGATATCGCTATCGTAATATCCTTAGAATGAGTTTAAATTGGAAATTGGAAATTCGTTCTTTTAACTCTCCAAGAGATAATTGAAAAAGAGGACGGCCTTAGCCAGGAGGTTTATGCCAGTTATTGCCTTGACAATCTCAGCGGATTATCGCTCATTACAACTACGTATTAAGTCACGTTACCTCTTCTCCCACTCTGGCCTCTACTGTGGTTAAGGCGGCAGCAGGGAGTCAACTGCATATATCTCGTTCCTTCACCTCAGTGGAGCGGGGAGAGTGAGCCAAGTATCAGCCACACTCCAATAATTCGTGTGTTGACGCTGGTGGTGGCGTGTGGACACTGTGGTCACTCACCACCTACACATCTCACCCACCGTACCTGCCACTCTCTTGATTGTTGTCCCTCGCACTCCTATATATATATATATATATATATATATATATATATATATATATATATATATATATATATATATATATATATATGTCACTGTAGGTGCGCGTGATTCATGTATATGGTGATAACCACATAGGAAACAAGAAAACACTCACCCCTATGTATGTGAATTACACGAAAGTGCTTGGGAACTTCGTGTTTTCTTGTTTCCTATTTGGTTATCAGCGTGTGTGTGTGTGTGTGTGTGTGTGTGTAGTAATAATAAATAATAATAATAATTAACGGTTTATTGAAAATTTTTAACTAAAGCCTTCATTAGAGAAAGGTAAAGGAACATACAGTCAACATACAGATAAATGATTACAGTGGAGGTCACTTAGATCATGTGCGCTGAGACGTTGAACAGCAAACACGTAGTGTAGTAACTCCCTCACAGATGGTGTTAGGAGGGACCTCACGTGGTGTAGTAGTTCCCTCACAGATGGTGTTATATGAGTGAGGTGTGGTCCCAGGCCTTCCTTTCGTGGACGGATTAACACATCACTGCTTGTTGTTGGGTGTGTGTGTGTTTACTGTTCCATCGCAAATGTTGTGTAGAAATATATACACAAAAACAAAACTCTGTATTCGAACCACGGTAGAGGTGTGCAGGAGCTAGATGTGAATCAGGGAAAATGATTACACGGTGCAGGTGGGCGGCAGTAACGCGCCGCCCAAACACATAACAATAATGGTCATCACGTGAAGCCCTGCGAGGCGAGCCACCCCCGGCCACAACCAGTCACACCACCTTAACACTCCCTGATGGACCACCACCACCACTACTGTCATTGTCTGCCTCACCATCACCAATGTCACCGTCTACCACTAGCACTACCCGCACCTCCACTGTCCCCATCAACAGCACTACCACAACTACCAACACCAATCTCATCACCACAACTGTCACTGACTATCATCATCACCACTGCCACCACCACCATACCACCACCACCACCACCACCACTACTTCCACTACTACTACTACTACTACAGTACTACCGCCACCACTCACCACAACTACCACTAGTACCACAATTATTACCACTACCACTATTACCATCACCACCATCATCAACACTACCAGCATTTCTACCACCACCACTACTACCAACTCTGTCACCACTACCATCATCACCACCACCACCACCCTCCAGCAACACAATAACCTTGCCAATGGATTGTCAGATGCCAGCAGTAATGACCCGTGTCTTGTTACCTGAATTACCCCATTATAATCATCTTTACTGTTAATTCAATGCCCCAGTAACACCAGTAATATAATCCTTGGGGGAGTAATAAGAGGTGGTAAAAGTTTATCGAACTATTGATTACTAAAGTTGATAAAGTCTTAGTAAAAATTGGATGTGTCATATATTAGTAGCACACACACACACACACACACGAGTAACATTTTAATTCTAGTTAACCGAATCTCACATAACACAAAACCTTCCGCGTGTTACCGTCCTGTCACATCCCCTCTCCGGTCACCTCAGACCAAAAGCCTTAGCCTAGTGTTGTGTCAACTCCTTGTCAGGCCTCCAGACACACAGGTGAATTCATTTGTGTACGTAATTTCTCAGTTGTCATGGCAGGTGAGGGCGGGGAAGTTCATGGTGTAGGCAGAAGACAACCCCAAGGTGGACAGCTGGCTATTACTGAGGACTGAGGTCTAGTTACACACACACACACACTGCACATACAACACCACCATCAGACACTATTCTGCTGATACTTGCCTTTGTATCGAATACATATTTAGATGATTTACCAGGTATGGGTTTCATTAATAATAATAATAATAATAATAATAATAATAATAATAACATCTACTACTAATAATAATGATAATACCCAACAAAATAATAAATAAACACGTGAATGAATAGATAAATAAATGAATGACTAAAAAAAAACTACGAAAATAATTTAACAAACATACATTGTAAATAAAAATAAAAACGTGAATATACGATCAAACATTTACTGAATGTGGAAATGAAGACGAGAAAAATACGAAACAATAATTTTCACGTATTTTTTGACTCGTAATTCCTGTTGTGGTGGTGTTTGTTTCACTGGCAATACAGAGATCTTAAGTGTAGGAGTGGGATTACCGTGGTGTGTGAAATTCCTTTGTTTACATCTGCGGCCAGTGTAGCGGGTGTCTCTCTCTCCCTCTCTCTTTCTTTCTCTCTCTCTCTCGTTCTTTCTCTTCTGTCTCTCAGGAACACTCTTGCTCTCTCAAATATATACACATTTTGTCTCACATATATATATATTGTCTCTCTCACATGGCACTCTCTCTCTCTCTCTCTCTCTCTCTCTCTTTTTTTATATTTTTGTTCCTTTCAATTTCTTTCCCTCTCCCCATCTCTCTTTTGTTTACACCCGATGCCAGTATAATGTGTTTCTCCTTCTCTCCGTTATTTTCTGTTCTTCTCAACTTCTCTGTTTCCTTCTTTCCTCTCATCTCAGATTCTACCCTCTCCCTTTCCCTTTCTTTGCCTTTTTCACATATCTCTCTCCCTGTCTTCTCACTCTGTTTCTCTCCTTCTTTCCTCTTTCTCTCCCTCTCTCTCTGTCTTCCTCTACCTCTCTCCTTCTTTCCATCCTTCTCTTTATTGCCTCCCATCTTTAAAGTCCAGGAGCAGAGAGGTTGCTTCACGTGTTTGCACATGTCATTACTCACAAGAAATTACGATTCTGTCGCTTCACGCACCGCCACGACAACTATTACCATCACTTTCCTCTAACAACATCTGGTCTTCTGTGGCACTCAGAAAGAGTTAATATATTTTGTCAACTAAAATTTGTCAAAGAGGAAAAAAGACTTTCGGGTGGACAAATCATCCAAGTTTAGACGACAAATCTGGAGATGATTTAGTCTTTATTACATGTGGTACAAAATGGAGTTAAATTTCACTCGATGAAGGTGCTAACTTAGGCCGGGTTTTGCCTTTACCGTTGTGACCTTAACCTTAAATCATCTGACTCGAAAAATATAAAAATTTTGGGAGAGCTGCCAGGACATAGTTTACATCTATGTATTGCATTGAACTTTTGATCTTTAAACCTTAGTAATTCTCTACGCTGTTATGTTCAACACATAAATTAAGTAAGAACGTTGTACCTCTCTCCGTTCTCGAGTTATAATGCGGAAATATATAGTAACACACAGTAGCAGCGTAGTTAGATGCAGGCGGCACTGACCACCCTACTCACGCAACCCCATCAGTGTGAGTAATGATACTCCTCCGCACTAGTTTCAGTAATGCCAATGGAAGAACGATAATTACACTCCTGTTTGTATGTTTGTCAAGGAGGTTTATAGTTTGGTGGAATATTTCCCTTTGGGGTACCGATGTTCTTCTCGACATCTGAAGATCACTGACCCTCAAAATTACTCTGTAAGGTTCCCCAGCACTTCGGCGTCGACGACTTGGTCCGGTAAGGATGAGGTCACCCATCTTGTTCTAACATTTTGGGGATCACCTGAAGATTAGCAACCTAGCTTATTTCATCTAATGATTAAACACCCTAACACTACATGGGGATAGGTTAGGTTAGGTTAGAGTAGGTTAGCGTCAGAATGGTTAATTTACATATGAAATAAGCTAGTGGCCAGTAATCTTCAGGTGGTCCCATATATCGTCTTATTAAAATGACAAGAATTGTCCAGGGGACGAATCTCTGTTGGTTACACGAGAACGTCATCTTAACCGCGTATTCTGTGGCTTTACTCTACATTTGAAATATTTGAAAATGGAAGATATATTAAATGGTAAATGTTCAAATATTATGAGAAACGAAAGAGAACATGTAATTGTAAATTGATGAGATATAACTTCTTGTGAACCAATTAGTAATGTTATTCAAGGGGGAGAATATTAATTACGTATCTATATTAGGGGTATAAGTTAAAAACCGTACACTACATAGCCAATATTATTTAGCGCTACAATACATCATGTGATAACGAAAAACATAAGAAAAATATACAAACAAAACAGAACTATTAAGTAAGTAATTCATCATAAAGCATTTTTATTCGAATCTTAAAAACGCAAGTAAATGGTCAATATCACAACAAGTAACACCAATACTTAAGAAAAGCCTCATACAGATACAAACACAATTAATAAACGAAACAATCAGAAGAATTGGTGGAGAGAGAGAGAGAGAGAGAGAGAGAGAGAGAGAGAGAGAGAGAGAGCACATTCTCCATTAAGGTTTGTCGGGATAAAAGAGTCTAGTTGGAGTGCAAATGTTTCTTGGCATTTAAAAGCTTACTTTTCACCAGGTAATGTGCCTCGCGGGACTAAGGAAATGACCTCCATTCAACGAATTAATATTTTTCGCCGCCTTAAGTGGGTTCTGGAAGGAGGGAAAATATACGCGAGTGAGGAAGTGTGAATGGTGTGTGTGTGTGTGTGTGTGTGTGTGTGTGTGTGTGTGTGTGTATATGTTTGTGTGTGTGTGTCCAGGTAACCACAGCCACCAGGAAAATAGAGCAAGTTGTGTCAACAACCTCCACGAAAGCTGTCATTTTTTCTCTTAAGTTTAATTACATTTAAATTTAAAAGTTCAAGGTTTAATTTTTTTTCTTATTGAAACAAATATTTTTTTTAATTCCTGATTTTAATTAAGTTTATATAATTTTATGTAAGAACTTACTTTATATCCTCGTAAATTTAGGTTTTGAATTATTTTTATTAAAAAATGGCATACTCACTTATTCTCCATCCATCCTCACTCATCCTTCACCTCTGCACACTCATCCTCCATCCCTACTCACTCATCCTCCATCTCTACACACTCATCCTCCATCTCTACACACTCATCCTCCATCCCTACACACTCATCCTCCATCCCTACGCACTCATCCTCCATCTCTACACACTCATCCTCCATCCCTACACACTCATCCTCCATCTCTACACACTCATCCTCCATCCCTACACACTCATCCTCCATCCATACACACTCATCCTCCATCTATACACACTCATCCTCCATCCCTACACACTCATCCTCCATCTCTACACACTCATCCTCCATCCATACACACTCATCCTCCATCTCTACACACTCATCCTCCATCTCTACACACTCATCCTCCATCTCTACACACTCATCCTCCATCTCTACACACTCATCCTCCATCTCTACACACTCATCCTCCATCTCTACACATTCATCCTCCATCTCTACACACTCATCCTCCATCCCTACACACTCATCCTCCATCCCTACACACTCATCCTCCATCCCTACACACTCATCCTCCATCCCTACACACTCATCCTCCATCCCTACACACTCATCCTCCATCCCTACACACTCATCCTCCATCCCTACTCACTCATCCTCCATCCCTACTCACTCATCCTCCATCCCTACTCACTCATCCTCCATCCCTACTCACTCATCCTCCATCCCTACGCACTCATCCTCCATCCCTACACACTCATCCTCCATCCCTACACACTCATCCTCCATCCCTACACACTCATCCTCCATTCTCCACATTCAACTTCTACCCCCTCCTCCCCCACACTCATCCTCCCATTTCCATCATAGCCCATTCCCCTTGCCGTAAGTCCCTTTCACCCCCATTTCTGGTAATCCCATTCAGCCCATTCACAAATCTAGAAAATCCTCAATTCTCCTAAATCCTAACCGGATTAATATGACCATTCCTGCTGTCTCATTCTTCCCATTTTTCCCAGCGCGTGTTGAATGAAATCCCACACTCATATTTTTATTCTCTCGTAAACTATTTCGCGAAAAAAAATATATCAGTGTTTGGGATTTTTCCGCCATTTACCGAAGTGTCTGAAAATCCTGTAAGTCGTATATTGCGATATCGTAAATTGCGTAGTAAATAATAATATATGTTGGACTTTTATTTTGTTAATTTCTTAATTTTTTTCACCATGTATTTGAGTTGTTAATATTCATTGACAATAAGGAATGCCAGTGATAAAACAAGCTTAAAGATTGAACTAGTGTTTCGAAAGGACGATTAATTCTTTAAAAGATAAATCTTTCAGGGGGAGATCATAAACATGTTGTTGTCACATTTAATCTTTGTATAAAACTAAAGGCATTTGCAACAGATTATATTACACAAGAAAAATACACTTTGAGGCAGCGAGTTTCACAGCTTGCTAGTCCGGGGTATAAATTAATTTTAGGAGGCAGAGGTTTTGCAAAATGGAATTTCAACAGAAAACTCAAGGGTGAAATCCTTTATGGCGGAAACAGATAATCCTAGCGTGAACCATCCCACACAGTGAACATGTTAACATCAAGCCAGGCAACAGATCATTAGAGTAAGAGGATGAACACCTAGAGTCCGCCTTGAGCATTTCCTCCACTCACGGCTTAGCTTATTCAAGTAATTACTACGGAGGTCCCACAGTTCACAGCCAAAGAGCCTCAGGCCAAGTTGAGACCTCCAGTGGTGAGGCAGCACGTGGATGACACCCGGCGTGTGCTTCGATAATACTATAATGATATTTTTATACGACTTAAAGCTTAATCAAATGATTCACAAATATCTCGGAAAAAAGGGGGATACATTTTTTTTTTATCTGACCCAGCGTGTGATGCGTAACGGCAGGCCCAGGTGGATTGGCTTGTCAGGGTTTTAGGGTCGAGCGTTTGAGGAAACAATTTCTCAGGCTGTGCGTCATGACCTTTTACACAAAAGAAAAATAAATGACCTCTTTAAATATAATATCCAATATCTTCGCTTTGAGGCAACCACCAGGATTACTCCTCACCTGCGTTACGCTAATGGATAGATCCTACTGTACACTGTGTACAGAACCGATGCTTTAGTTTATCAAGATGCTAACGAGGGACTTGCGTCCTGCGAGCTCCTGGCGAAACAGTATTAACCCTCCACTGATCTTGGTGCCCGTGACAGTGATTAAAGTTTAAGTAATTTGTCTCACTATTTTCCTGCGATTTTACCAGGTTGTACAGAAATTGAGTTGCGATTTTTGGGATGTACTTATTATCAATATAAATTTTGTTATTATTATTGTACCAATTATTATTATTATTATTATTATTATTATTATTATTATTATTATTATTATTATTATTATTATTATTATTATTATTATTATTATTATTGTTATTATTATTATTTATATATTTCATCTTTCTTTCATTCAGTCTTGTGGTCAAAAGATGTTTACTTTAGAAATTATCAACTGTAAGCACAGGTAATTATGACAGATAACAAGACATCCTCAACACATGTACAGGGAAGCAGGTCAAACAGACTAATTTGTCGCTTGCGGAACTCTAAAACGTCCACTCGAGGGCTAATTTAAGTTGAGGTTTGCACATTATCATCGCCATTCAGTAACTTTCGACGGGGGAAATTTGCATATGTTAAGCCTTGTGTGGAAGGTGTACGTATGATCATACAAGTGACCGGCTGTAGGATTATACTGGTGCAGGACTGTAGGATTATACTGGTGAAGGACTGTAGGATTATACTAGTGAAGGACTGTAGGATTATACTGGTGACGGACTGTAGGATTATACTGGTGAGGGGCTGAAGGATTATACTAGTGACGGACTGTGGGATTATACTGGTGAAGGGCTGAGGGATTATACTGGTGAAGGGCTGAGGGATTATACTGGTGAAGGGCTGAGGGATTATACTGGTGAAGGACTGAAGGATTATAATGGTGAAGGTCTGTATGGTCTGTTATGGTCTAGTCTGTTGTGGTTTGGTCTGATCTTATATTGTGGTCCCGTCTGTTATAGTCTGGTCTGTTCTCTTACGCTCTGGGTCGCGGCCCTCGGTTTATTCTCCAGGGTTCGTTGGGGATGGCGGTTACCGTTATCACTATTTGAATTTAAATTTGAAATTTTGATTTGACCGGACCAATAGATAGCGAGGTCAAGGGGGAAGGAAATAGGGAATAGCCAAGATAAAAGGATGTGTGGTGATGTGTGTAGTTTGAATTCGAGTTTGACAGTTGGAGGAATAAAGATAAGATGATAGAAGTTATATGTAATGGTTCTGTTATGGGTAATATTTAATAGAATGATCAAACCTTAAATAAATTTACGATAAATGGATATAACGAATATCATGCCACTACAAAAACAACACGAACGAATATCACGCACAACAAAAACAACACGAACGCATATCACGATACAAAATAAAAACAACACGAACGAATATCACACCAAAACAAGAACAACATAATGGGTTAATATATATTACAAGTACAACAGAATTAAAAACACCGACAACATACACGACTGTCACTCAGAATAAGCTACAGGGCAGCAATCAGGAGCCGCCATATATCTGTCCCTATCAAAATCAAACTAGGTAAGGTTTATGGGCCAGATACAACCACGAGGCGGGATATTTGTTGCTCCATAACACAGAAGTAATGTTTAGTAAATAGCTACAAACGACGTGGATATGGATGGCTGTCGTAAATCTGAGGCGTGTCTCTCGGGTGTGCCATTTGGTGCGTGTTGGTGTATACTTTTTTGTATGTATGTATGTATGTATGTATGTATGTATGTATGTATGTATGTGTTTCGGTGAATAGGGATAATCACCGATTAAGTTTTAAAGCAACTGACATTTTGCTACAACTTGATGATGAATAATTCGTGTCTGGTACAATTTACTTGTTTCATTTAAGACGTCGTTTATCATCTTACGGCAGCCAAATTATACCTAAAGTACAGTAGGTTAGGTCAGTTCAGGTTAGGTTAGATTAGAGGCACACACACACACATACACACACACACACACACACACACACACACACACACACACACATACTGCAAATAGGAAGACCAACATTCACACATGCACCTTGAAGGGATGATACCTTGGGTACTAAGATGTGTGGATGTTATTTTGCTGTTCAGTTTACGTAAAAAGTATGAGACGTAAAAGTGTTGGTGTCTCTGAGGAAACACAGCCGAGGTGCACCCTTCATCTGTCTCTGTCTTGTTTGTTTTGCTCAGGTGAAAAATGAAAAACGTGCCGCTTGTCTCCTGTATTGTTTTGGTCTGTGGTGAAAAAGAAAACAAGACAAAGCAAAGAAAACTGAACGTACGTATCCCTGATGATTGTTGCTGATGTTAGAAACAAAGGAAAAATGTTTTATTAAGACTCTGAATACTTTTCTTCCCAGTAATATTTTCATTTCAGAAAAAAACCCGCCTCGTTCATTACCATGTTATTACGGGATCGCGTGGGTAGGGCAGTCAGTGCCGTCTGCATATAAATGTATATAAATATGTTTGCCCGAAAATAAGAACCACTGGAGTTAACTGCATTAAGGGTTTCACATGTCAAGGTAACGATTTAATAAAAAGGCAGAAGGTTACATTAAATTATAAAATTTTCGATGACATTGATCATCAATTTGAGTTACTTTTAAACGCAACAACACGAATGAGTCCATTAAATACCGCATGTATTGTTTTAGTGTCAATGTCTGTCTTTTAATATGAATTTAATTTCTTAAGTAGTTATTCACATTATTATTATTACTATTATTATTATTATTATTATTATTATTATTATTATTATTATTATTATTTTTATTATTTTTATTATTATTATTATTATTATTATTATTATTATGATTATTATTTTAGGAACATCGCAATGACGTTTGTAATTACACTTGTAGACCGAAAGCAATATTTTTAATACATTAATGATGTTGGCTATTGCCCTTATCTGGTAACAAAAAAAAAGTGTAATATTGTAAAAGTCGCAGAACAGAAAAGCGAACATAAAGCCAAATTTGGGGACTGATGTAATTAACATTCCAGTAAAATATGCAAGCTTCACCGACGAAGAATTCTTCATTCATGTGATAAAAATGTGTTTTGACGTCTCGGGTGACCTTTATCTTGACCTCTGACCAACTTTGACCCGAATTAAACTGGAGAAGACACTCGGAAAATACGTGTATAATTCTGAAGTTAGTCTCATAAACTATCGGTTGTTAAAACGACAACCAGAGATATGTAAAAAATAAATAAATAAATAAATAAATAAATATACATTTCGTAAATTATCGCCGGGTATGAAGTCTATTGATATATGTAAAACCCGACGATGAAAAAAAACACACATGACTCAAAAATAACAATGAGAAATATGAAACGGATAACAATAACAACGATCTTATTCTTTTAGGGCAACAAATATGTCTTTAAAACAGAAAGAAAGAGGAGAGTCAGAATTCAAAGGCAACTTAAGAGAATGTGAATTGAGGAGTGTGCGTGTGAGTCATCCGTCAGTTTTAGTGTTGGCTGGGGTGAAGTAGGGGCCGGCAGCTGCTAGACTACGAATGTCCTGATTACCTCCCCGCGCCTTATCATATGTCGCTGTCTTAATGGAATATATTGTGTGGCTTAATACCTCCTGCTGGCGTTATGAAGGGCGGCACTTCAGGGCACCACCAACTATAGCCTCTTATTGCTATTTTTCTCCCCCTAGTGTGTGTGTGTGCGTTATTGGTTCTGGTAGGTGGTCGTTCTTCACTACGGATTTCTCTCTTATTCTTTTATTGTGGATTATTTTTTGTTTTTAATGAAAATTGGATTTATATCTTTTTGTATTTTGTTTTAGGTTTTTCCCTCACCAGGTGTTTATTTGAAGTAAAATAATTGTTATAGCATTGTAAGTGTTCTGATAATTTATGTTTCCTCCTCGTAACGTTATTTAATCCTGAAAGACGGTTAAATTCTCTTAGTGTTCAATTTCACGTGAACCTAATATATTTTCTTGTCTTTGTTTTGACTCAGGTAACAATGATGTTCTTCGGTGTATTTGTTAGCAGAACTGGTGACTTATTTTCCTACCCTCTTTTTTCTCCGGCATTGGTGACTTTTTTCTACCGCACAGTGTCTACAGCACTGTTGAATTTACTGCTACACGTTTTTATAGAAGTAGTGACCATTCCCAAGACTAGAGTTACGGTGGTGGTTTATTGCCAATAATAGAGCACGTTTCTGAAAAAAAAGAAAACAAAAACAAAAGAAAACGCGGTGGCCCTTCACTCGCATACTTTTCTATATAAACGATGACCTTTTATAGTAGGTATGACGGGATGTTGTGGTTCTATAATACCACACCGTGTTTTATGGTTAAATAATGGCACAACTTCCTAAGAAAAAAAATGGTGACCTCTATATCCGTACGTCACTTTTCTGCGTAAGTTGTGGCCTTTTACAAAACAGGTATGGAGAGGTGTTCTGTCATGCCCTTGATAACCTCATCTGACCTACCATTGCCGGGGGTCATTGGTCGTGCGGTGACTCAGTGGTGGCCAATTTACCCCCCGCGGACTCCTGAGAATGGACGGCTACCTCTCTATACACTCAGGAAAAAAATAGCGAGGAAAAGTGAAGCTAATTGTAGAGAGAGAGAGGGGGGAGGGGGGGAGTAAAGGGGGAGCTGAGAGAGAGAGAAGGGAGAAAAGAGGGAGAACAAGGAAGAAAAAGAGATAAAGATTAATATAAAATTATGTGAAGAAAAGAAGAAACTGAGGAGGAAGAAAAAAGTGAACAGTAAAATGAAGATGAAAAATGAAACAAGAACCAATAAATTGCAAAATAAAGAAATATAGAAAACAAATCAAAGAAACGGAGAAACGTATTGTACACTAGACAGGTAAAAAAATACATAAGACGCTGAAGAAAGAAGCTGCGTAATAACAGTAAGACATAGAAGAAAAGAGGATAACCATAGAACCAACAGATAAACGGAAGGACGGATATGAATAGTACCGGTAACAGGAATATATAGGCATGGTAAAAACTCACAACAGAAGTACCATCTAACAGAAACAGCAGTTAACAGAAACGTCAGCTAACAGTATTACCAGCCAACAGAACCACCAATTAACAGAAAGACTAACTTGCATGACTTCATAACTCCAGTGTCAGCCAACAGAATTGTCAACCCGTGGAAGTGTCAACTAACACGGATGTTCGCTAATTGAAGTACTGTACCAACTAACAGAAGTAACTAAATGCCCTCTTGTGTTTAGTTTCAAAATTTGGGATATCAAATCTATTATGTGGAAAATTAGTTTCAGAGTTTCAAATTTGGGAACTCAATTTTTATATTCAGTAAAAAAAAATAAAAATTTGGAAAAAGACTATAAATTAGATGATTGACTTATCTATGTTAAGAGAAATATAAGAACAAGGTGATATATCAGGTCGTTTATATTGAGTGACATAACAATTATCAAAGTACAGTAAGATGAAAGATATATCGCCGCTTCTTGGGGGTAAAAACAGGTTGATGATAAAGTCAAGTGTCATGTGGGGACGTAAGAGGATACAGGCGGTGAACATAATGTTACAATGTTCTGTTCTGGATTTCCTGGTCTTGATCCCAGATGCTCCCTCACTCTCCTCTCCAGTCAATCTTTTTTTCCCTCCCGTCATCTTTTTCCCCCATCCTGATCCCTGGAAATACGTTATACCCAAGTCTCATGTTCTTGGCTGACGCTAAGTTTTCCTTATTTTCTCTTCCCTGTCCTGGTCTCAGGAATATTTCTATTTACCTATCCTACCCTGGAATACTATCTAGTGCATCTGTCTGCTAATTTTTGACTTGTACTGTATGTTGTTTACGAGCTTCCGTGTGTTAATTTAATTTAATTTTGTTTTATATTGATCAATTTGGTGGTGCTTCTTTGTCTCTTTGTTTACACTCTAGCGTCCACACGTTTCATCTAAACTACGATAATTTTACACCTGATCTACCTTGCACAGTAAAAGACATTGCACCTTTTTTTTGACAAATATAGGATAAAATTAAGGTGAAAATACACTAAAAGGTCACATGTTTCATCTAGCGTCCACCTACCTTGAGAGAGCTCATGAACACGCCAGATAATGTTCAGTATGATAAAACCAAATAATACGTAACGATACCATTAACAGATGAATGTATCAATTATCACATTAAACGCCGCTACACATCATCAGAAGACATCACTACTACACATGTTGACTGCTGGTAACATAAGTTAAGATTCCATGTATTTAACTCTGCCAAGTTTCAAGATACAACTTTCCGCCGTATGACTTCATATGGTTAAGTTTTCCTGTATTTAACTCTGCCTCTTTTATTGTAGCTAGGTGCTTTAAATATCGTTCACTAAATCTTATTTTTGTATGTTTCGACAACAGCTTTAGAAATAAAAGACATTCATTTTATTATCAGCCTTTCCGTTGGTTTGTGCTAAATTACTTGCCCTAATTGCATTGTATTAGAAGACTTCAAAACACGATTGTAAAATAAAAATAGTAAATTGGCTGGAGAGTTGAGGGAATTGTGTCCGCAGAAGAAATTAGACTAAGGTAAAAATCCAGTAAGAGCAGAAACTTTCATCTAGCGAAGCGAAAAATATCTACCCCACGATCACCCCCCCCCCCCCACCTCCCACTAAAACTGTACACCTCACACTGCTGGGGAAGTGTGTGTGTGTGTGTGTGTGTGTGACAAGACTGAAACATATCGGTTGAGTGTTTTCGATATATCACCTGGCAGCAATAACCTCAATTTTAACACTCTTAAGGGCTTTTCCCACAAGTGGCCAATGACAGGTCGGTGAAAAGCTGCAGTGTTGTATTCTCGTAAGTTCCCCAAGTAGTTAGGGCGATGTTTGACTTTCTGATTGTACATAAGTTACCCAGAAATACTCAGATGACTTTGACTCCAAGTGGTCATTAACATGTTAGTTTGAAATCTTTTAACTCAGATATCTTAAAGTCCTGTTAAGTGTTATATCTATCGATTCAGTGACCTTACATAAATGACATAAATGTATACTCAGTACTTACGACATTCAGCTATGCTTGACAATAATTCGAGTAAGTCTAGTATCATGGTTTGTGTAAATTTTGTAGTCATAGTATTAGTATTTTCTGGGATAAATATCATAATATCCTGTCAAATTAATTACTTCGAGATGGCAGTCTAATCCCGTCACCTGTCAATTACCCCCGAGTAGTCGTGACTCACCCTTTCTTGGTATTGGTCACCGGGATGGACAGTATTGAATATTAATCCGATTCAGACTATGAAAAAAAAAACCCATAGCATATAAAGTTGCCATTGCTTCTCCCAGACCAGGAATATAAAGTAAGTTTAATTCAGTCTATTTGAGGGTAAGAGGGAGCAGCGACTTATCAAACACACCTTGTTATCTCTTGGACTCACGTCACGAGACACTAGGTAGAGAATATAGGAAAATACTAAAATAGGTAGAAAAAGAGGTACCGCTAGATGACAGACGAAGCAAAGAAGAAGAGGAAGAAGAAAGAAGAAAAGAATAATAATAAAGAACAAGGAAGGAAAGAAGAAAAGTGGCAAGGCGAAGAAAAAAGAAGGCAGTGGGGAAGAGGGAGAAGGAAAGAAAGTAGAAGGCAGTAAACAGGATGACGAATTGTAAGAAAAAGAAGAAGTAAGGTTAGAAGAAAAACAAATGAGAGAATGTGCGTGTATCCCTGGTCGGTGATGTGCCCCATGTGGGTGGCGAAACCGCCTACTCTACACACAGAGGTGTAAAAGTGAGCAGATCACCAGCGGTCCACTACTGGTGTTTCTCATGGAACCCGATCACCCCACCTCATCTCAGTGTGGCAGACACACACATTAAACACACGCTGCCACGAGAGTGTGACTAATAGTGGGGTACACACTTATTGGTCGACCTTTAGATCCACCAAAGAAAAGAAGAAGGAAAGGAAAATATAGAAGAAAAACAACAAAAGGGACATGAAAAAGAAGACGAAGAAAGACAAAAGACAAGAAGAAGCAGAGGGAAGGAAAAACGAAAGAAGACGAAATAGATACAGCCAGACAAGCACACGTGATAGTACTGTAGGCCGCCATGGCACAACCTTTGGATTATATATTGGACTTTTAAAACGATTACTCGAACCTTAACACTGTGGTCATTTGCTTCCCCTAAACCTCTTCCCCTACAATAAATCTTGCCTAAAAGGGCCTCTAACTTCTTCCATAGACTTTTTTCCCGATAAAATTTAACTATTTTACTATTCCTTAACATGTTCCCCCATTTTTTCATCTTTTAATTTTATTCCGTAATCTTTAGTCTGAGTACTGTTTTATTATCGGTCTTACTTTTCTTTCGTCTCTCTTACTTTCGTCTGATAAGTTTTTACGTTTTAATTCCTTATTTTATGATTATTTTACCTCATACTTTCATTCTTACTAGTTTTTTCTATTTCCTTTTTTATTCTTCTCACTAATGGAATTAAATTTTTTTTTTTTTTGGGGGGGGGGGGGGTAATATTTTCTATTATAATCAGACAATATTTCTCTTCTTTTCCCTCGTTATATCATCGCACTGTATCACGAAACAAATATCTTCACATAATATTTCCTGTTTTATTTATAACTGTTGGCACTAAAAACATTTCCGTATTTCAAGATTTTTTTCTTTCTACGTTCAGACATGGTTTCTTATTTTTCATCATTATACGATTCTTCTACACTTTATTCACATTCTTGTGCGTCATTCATTCTTCCCCAAATCCCCGTTTTTTTTCCCTCGAGGCATCCAAATCTCTTTCTGTATTCAAAATAATGCCTCGTGATGTCTTCCCGACGTCATTTACTTCTTCATATCTTTCTTGTGTGGCGAATCCCTGAGCCATACGCTGTCCAACTGTACCTAGTAACTCTTGTATTATTTTGTTTGTATCATCATCAAGTGTAACAATGGTATGCGTTGTTGTAAGGCATATATAAATATATTTTTTTCGTACGTCATGAAATTATTATGACAGTAGTTACAGTTTAAGCTTTATTTTCACTCATAAAGCTTGATGGTAAAACTTTGAGTTATAAATACAGGTAACTTCTCCTTAACTATCTACACCTGACGGGAGGAGTCGAACCTGGGTACTTGTGAATCAGGACCACACGACTCTTAAAAGACAGCACTTTACCCAACCATCTTTTCTCACCTCTCCTCCCCTCCTCACCTGCCACTTCCCAACGTTCCTGCCCTCCTAATCTTCTTCACTTCCTTAATTTTTTCTCCTAAGATGAAGGTAAACATGATTTCCTTCGTTGCTCTATCTCTCTGTCCTTTCAGGTATCTCTTCTTTGCTTGTTGGTCTCTGAGTCTGTATGTGTCTCTCTGTTCGTCTGTCTCCTTCTCTTCCTCACTTTCTCATTTATTTCTCCTCCCTCTTTCTGTCTCTTTCTCATCACCCCTATCTATCTCTAACCTTTTATCCCCTATCACTCCTCCCTTCACCCACTCTCCCCTCTGTCTCTCTCTCTCTCCCGTTTCCCAGTCATCCTCTATCTTATTTATCTCTCTCAGTTTACCCTCTTTCCACCAATCCTTCTCTGCTTCTTCCCTATCGTTTTCTCTACCATTCTTTTCCCCTCCTATCTCTTCCTCCCCCTTCCTTTCTCTCCTTTCCTCTTTGGCTCTCACCTTCTCTCCCTCCCCCTTTCACCACTACCATTCCTCCTACTCTATCTCTTATTTCACCGCGCCTTACCATCCTCCGTCCTATCTATATCTTCATTAACCATTTACTCTCCCTCCTACATGTGTCTTCCTCCCTCCTGTCTCATTTCCCTTTCCCTTTCACCCTCGCCCTTCCTCTTATCCATTTCTTCCCCTTACCTACCATTTCCACCCTCCCTTTTTATCACCCTCCCTCTTTATCTCTCTCGCTCTCTCTCTCCCTCATCCTTCCTCCTACAAATTTCTTCATTCCCCTCTCCCTATCGCTCTCCCTCTCCGCCTTCTTCTCTCCTTCTCTCACCCAGTCCCTCCCCCTCTCTCTCTCCTCCGTGCGTGTAGTTCATCACAGTCATTTACATTATTGATTCCCAAAACTAATGCTGAGGATCTGAGCGAGTCGCATGGGACCATGGGGGGACCCTAGCTACCAGGACGGGGGAGTAGGGTGGCTCATATTGGGGAAAAGCCGGGACACATTTGGGGTGATGGGGAGAAGGGTGGCTCACTGTATTGGGGAAAACTGGGACACTTGGGAAATTGAAAAGGTAGAAATGAAGCCCTTTAAGGAAGGATTGAAGCTAGTATTGAGAAAAGGAAAATGAGGAAGTGGGGTGTTGGGAAGAGGGAAGTTTGAGGAGTTCGGTATTTTAGGGGAGTTGGGGATTATTTGGGGACTAAAGAGCTGGGGTTGGAGATCGGGATTTAGGGATCTAGGGATATTATCGAGGTGGGGAATTATTAATATGTTTTTTTTGGGGGGGAGGAGGGGGGGGGGGGGATTGATGCATTTGAGGAGGATTGAGTTGGGAAAATGAGGAGTTGGGGAAGATTGGGATTGGAGACACTAGAAAAGAAAGAAGGTTTGTGGGAAAAACATTTTAGGAGGATTGATAAAATGCTGAATATCTCTCTCTCTCTCTCCCTCTCTTATATCGTTCTTTCTCTCTCTCTTCCTCTCTATGTTATTATCACCACGACACACCATTAATAAGCAAGATAAACTCAGCATCCTGGATAATAATATTGGCAGGAAGTACTGAGCCCAGGATAGACGTCCCTCCCTGACCGATCAGAGCATCCTGGAAGAAAACTCCTCTTTATTTATTGTATTCCTGCAGCTGTATCCGTGAATTAACTGCCTAAGAGGTGTAATATAAATACTTTAATATATATATAAGGTTGGCTCACACGAAGGTCAGCCTCCGTTACTTTATTTCACTTACAGGATAAAACCCATGGTCAAAATATAATATATATATATATATATATATATATATATATATATATATATATATATATATATATATATATATATATAAAAATACCTGCTGAATATCCTTCATTAGTAAAGTCTATTTACCCAGACCCCGACATTCACGTGAAGTAAATTTAAATGAAAATCTATCCAGCAATTAAAAAAGTCCATTGAGCATTAACACGTCATTACAATCATAAATAACATGAGAACAGGAGCTGCATAATATTTTCACATAATAATAATTATAATATCACAAAGATGTACTTTCACACCTCATTATTGTTTTTAATTCGACACGGCAAAAAATATAACATGCACAATCAACACTGTCCGGACATTGATGAAATTATTTTGACAAGAAAGGTTTAAAAAAGGTGTTTTTTTTAGGGGTGGGGGGGTGGGGGTGTTTCATTTGTTTGGTGACAGCTAAGTGTTTTTTTATTTATTTGTTTGTTGACAGTTAAGTTGATAAATACTTGTGTAATACGTGTATACATTAGGTTCCCTTAAATGTTATTAGGATATTGAAAAAAAGGTTAAATATATCATATATATATAGTACATCATAGAGCTTCAATTTAAATGTAGTTGAATTATTGTTATTATTCCTTTTGCAAATTTGTGTTGGCATCCGCGTCAATAAAACAGGCTTCTATTGTGTGTTATTTGTGTCATAGTTTTTCTTTTCAGTGTTATCAAGTAAACTGGAAAATACATTTACTAAGTCTATTATTTATCACTGATCTTTTATTGTCGCCGATATTTAAAATTGGGTCGGTATTTCTGGGTATTTGTATCAGAAAGAATTTTTGTTTGATCACCCGTGTTGATAAAGGCTTTATTGTGTGTTTTCGTCTCATATATTTTTCCATTGTTGGGGAGATCAGTAAATGCATTTATACTAGTATCTGCACCATAGAACTGTGTGGTCTGTGTGCTAGTATCTGCACCATAGAACTGTGTGGTCTGTGTGCTAGTATCTGCACCATAGAACTGTGTGGTCTGTGTGCTAGTATCTGCACCATAGAACTGTGTGGTCTGTGTGCTAGTGGTTAAATGCGTGTGTGTATGTATTATGCATAAGTGCGTCAGACATTTTGTTTGTGCGTACTGGCAGATAAATTGATTCCATGAGTTTATATTGTTTGTTGTTTATCATATTATTTTCGTGTTAGGGGTGCAATAGAAAAAAAAATTGCTACTGCTACTGTTACTACGACTACTACTACTTCTACTAATACTACCAGTTATTTCTGGTCTGTAAGAGTGTCTTATGGGTTGAAAATATTGTAAGGTTCATTTACGGTTGTCACACAGGACGTCCTAACCTAACCTTACCAAGCTGATCCTGCTGAGATACAGTTATTGTATCATTGGTTATCTACTGTATGTATCTGTTAATTTGTCTTGTTTTTAAGAGAGGGAGGGAGGGGCCGGGGGGAGCGACAGATATACTGAATATTGTTATAGATCTTACTTTGTCACAGGTCATATATTGTTACACATCTTATGTTGTAACAAGTTCTGTGTAGTCAGAGATCCATTGTTGTCGCAGACTTCATACTGTTTGAACTCCTATGCTGTTAGTTATCTTAAGTTGGCGCACATCTCCTGTTATCACAGAACACATAAAGTTGTCACTGTTCCTATGTCGTTAAATATTCTATGTTCTCAAAGATCTCATGTAAATGCAGATTCAAATGGGAATTTCCCTCCTGCTGGTTTAAACTCAATCGGCATATACTTGTACTGTACACCATTTTAACTATAGCACAAATATGTTTCAAATTGAATTTAAACTGAGGAGCGTCAGCTAACGGACCTACAGACTCCTTTCAATCATTATCGGTAATCACCCAACACATGATGGTTGAAGACTGACTCTTATGTGCTAGCCGGTGGGGAAGATGTATACCTGTAGGTAAACCTTGTAGTGTGTGAGTCCCCTGGCGGCCTGCACTATGAATATTAAACACTTACTCATGGTGGAGGACGACTGCATTTCAATACGGTGTTCATTATATTTATTATATATATATATATATATATATATATATATATATATATATATATATATATATATGTATGCTGCCAGGCAGCCCTATATGCTGCTATTCTTACTGACTGCCAAGGTTAGACAATTTTCTCTCTCCTGTCGCCACGTGTAGTATGTGAAGCGATATAATTGTAATCCAACAGTGGTTTTTCATAGGAAGCCGTATGTGTCTACATAACAAAGACGTCACACACATGTTAACATATTTGGTAAGTCCGTCACCCCTGGCGGCATTTGACCACGTGGAATAACTCTCCTAAAGTCGTTGCTCTCCTTTCAATAGAGTTTGGCCCGTCTGAATATTTTGATTACATACCAGACAATATGGGAAGAGCGTTACGGAGAGACACTGTAATAACTTTTACCCAACAATGTTCACCACATTTTCCTCTTACGTTATTATCTATAGTGTGTGTGTGTGTGCAGACGTGTGCGCTGCGCAATAAACACGTCGGGTTTTTGTTAACTGCAGTAATAACAGTTTATAATACATTTTGTTTCGTTCGCGATTTCATCAGTCAGATGACGAAATATAGTTTATTACACATCTGGAGACACAACACCCCACCCACCCACCCCTATATTAACTTCTAATTTCAATGCAGACAATCCCCCACCCACCTTTATTAGCTTACTAATTACAAATATACCTTATTTAGAAGAGCACCGCTCAAGAATAACATCATTACATCGTTGCTCTTGTGAAATTGTTACAGCTACAGTATATTGCTATCGACCATCTTTGCTGTAGTGTGGTCTGTGGTATTGAGTCTTCCAATAAACAGAATTTCTGGTCCACTAACGCGTGAACTCAGGCCAGATGTGATTGGTGTTGAGAAAAAATATACGTATATATCATCCCAAAGTGTGTTTAGGGAAATGCTTTAATTATAACATCCTGAATTTTTTTGTTCAAGGATAATATTATCCCACAGGTGCGACACGGAAATGCATCTAGCTACGTTAGAGTCTTATTGTAATTCCAAAGTCATTTTGGTTGCGAATTTGTTACCTTGATCGTACCAATTTGCTATATTTACATATCCCAAGACAAGGAACAGTTTTCTTATGGGACACGCTGACAAGTATAATAAACTCCGCTTACTTTTATTGTCCTCCACCTTATTTCCCTTAAGATTAACCTAACCTAACCTAAACTAACCTAACCAAACATAACCTAACCTAACCTAACCTAATCCCCTCAGGTAGCGTTAATGTGTTTCAGAATCATTGGTAAAATAAGCTGGTCTGCCTAATCTTCACGTGACCTATTACCTTCAATATTTCCTTTTAAATGAAATTTAATCTATAGGTCAATTATACAATCATTATATATATCAGGAATACAGGTAACAAAGTGTAAAACTCTTTTTAGGGTGAAATTAAAACTAAGATTTGGATTTCTCTTGTTTTATGATTATTTCTCATTCCGTCTTTCCCTTTCTCTATTTTTCTATATTTGTAATTCTTCTTCTTACTATTAATTTTATAATTGTTATTAATAGTATTGTTATTATTAATTTTTACTGTTGCTAATATGATTATTATTATTATTTGTATTTTGATCATAAATTCCTGTACATATCAAGGATTTCAGAGGCATTATATATGCAATCTCCATAATTATTCAGATATACAGCGAAAATTAAGCACACCCGAACGACTTCCAAATTACTAGGTCCTTGATTTTATTTCTTTCATATGTATATTATAGGACTAATTAATTTGCTGCTGTGGTTAAAACTAATTAAAACTTTTTTCTCCACGGCGAACTTTTCTCAGCCGCCGATTGCTTACTTGAACACCTGAATTAGGGAACAACCACACGCTGACCCGAACACCTGGAAAAATAATTAAGATTAATATATACAGTATGTACACACACACACACACATAAAAAACTAAGTTTTCTCTGTGAATACACTTGGTAAAGCAGAGTTTATTATAATCATGTGGGAATTACACGACTAATTGTGAATTAAAACGCTTTTCTGCATCGTGAATTATGTAAGAGGATTTGGTAGTGCTTAGAGAGCAGTTTAATTCTGGCAGAACCCTCAGTTACTTTAAGCCCTGGTAATAGGAACCATTGAGACATGCAGGAAATTATTCACATCAGTTCTCCTGAGTTCAATTTCCATCAAAGTAACTTTTGATCTCAGCTTCCCCCGTCCCAGCCTTCGCCCCGCCCCGCCCCGCCCCGCCCCGCCCTGCCCCGCTCCAGCCTTCGCCCAGCTCTCACCCCTACCCAGTCCTGTTCGATCGCAAGGGATGAGGGAGATACAGTCATAATGCTGCCCGTGTGTCTGTGGACAAGTAGTTTATGCAAAGTAATCAATTTCTATCGGGATCACTGCAACCAGACTTAACAGTTCTTTATACATAGTTAATAAACCGTGTTGACTGGTCTCGGTGTGGGGAACAGCCTGGTCCTGGTATGGGCTTTGTTAAGGATCATATTGGTAATTTTTGTATTTGTTATTGTTCATACCTGATTTATTAGTAATTTTATTAAATTATCAAAGATTTATGTAATATAAATTGTCACTTTTCTTATTGTAAGCAATATGTCGACGTTTGTAGTTAAAACACTCGAACGTTGGTGCTCAAGTCTCCTTGAAAGTTACTGAACTATCCAACTGCCAAAACATTATTTTTTAGATATATATAGATGTGTGTGTGTGTGTGTGTGTGTGTGTGTGTGTGTGTGTGTGTGTGTGTGTGTGTGTCGCCCGCCTCCCATACGCCCACAACCTTTCCACTAATCTTACGTTTGAGCTAAACAATTTCTGGTTTACCAAAATTTCACAGTAAGAGAAAGTTGTAATTACGTTTCATCAGCACCGATATTAATTATTGACAGAGGCAACTAAAAACTCAGCTCTGTAAACCTGAGTGATTTAGTACAGAAATTAATAAGGATCGTCGTCAGTATACTGTAGGTATATGTAGAATAAATCCCCTTTTAAATATCAATAAAAATATCCGTCAATCTCGGTAGGTGTAGTTTAGTCTCCAGAAAAATTGCTACACACATATTTCTTACGCTTCTTAAACCCTTGTAATAAAATGTTGTTACTTATAGATATTAAATAAAAGACGAGTATCCAGAGGTAGAACCATAAGTACCCAGGGGCTGAACCACAAGTACCCAGGGGCAGAACCACAAGTACCCAGGGGCAGAATCATAAATACCCAGGGGCAGAACCACAAGTACCCATGGGCAGAGCCAGGCATAACCACTATACCATCAGGGGTAGTAGTAGGCAGAACGAGTCCACCACACTTAGACTAATTATCGACAAGTCGGTCAGTTAACAGGCATACATTAAATCAACCCACAGCCGCACCTCCCCAGTAACTTCTCCTTTGATGACTTAACTTTGGCGAGCCGAGGTGCAGCTGCAAGTTTCTAAGGCACTGAGGTTTTATGTTCTATCATGGCAGTTTGGTTCTGATGTTACAGGTTTTTTCTCAGTGGGGTTTGATGATGATGTGGTTTTGGTAATTGTTTTTGTTTGTGGGTTTTGCTTATGGGTTTTTTATTGTGGGTTTTATCAGTGGATTTTCAGGATGTGTTTTGACAATTTATTTGTTTTGTGGTAGGGAAAGGCATTGGTAATGATGGTAGTGTTTTAATGGTTAGGTTTTAGCCACGTTTGGGAATGTTTTTGTCAAGTGTGGCGGCTAAAACACCTTCTTATTTACTCTTGTTTTCCTTGGTGTTAAAAGAAGCTAAAATATAAGTTAAAAAATAGTTTCGCCTTCTTGTAAATACCTAAAATCTATATTATTTTCTTCATTTGATGATAACTAATAATAGCTTCATAGAATTTGTACGAAATTTATTGAAAAAAAAAATGCTTTCTAGTGAGCGGTAACTGTATGCATTTCCTTTATTTTTCATTGTTGTGTAGAATAAAAACAAAACAAAAAACTCCATTTCATTTCAACTCGAATATACCCGAGTGGTAATATTCCCCATGACACCAATTATAGTTTTGTATAGATGTGTCATGTGTCCTGAATTTCTATCTACGGACCAATATTTTTTCCATTTTTTTTTTGGCGTGAAATGTTTTTTTTTTTTAATATTTTTTTTTTTGAGTTTGTGAATTATGAATGCGTACACACACACACACACACACACACACACACACACACACACACACACACACACACACTAAAAAAGATCTTCAAGGTGTTGTCATACTATACATTTCAACACAGATGTCAGCACGTGGTACAGGTGATAGGTAAAATTCAGACCAGAGAGAGAGAGAGAGAGAGAGAGAGAGAGAGAGAGAGAGAGATCACCTGGGGCTACATCACCTTGCATCTAGATTAATGAGAAGGTGAAGGTACAGGTGTTAGTTATGTGCTCAGGCGGCAGCGAGGCGTGTGACGGGGTATTTATGACATTTGTTTTTCCACGTCATAAAGCTCATTTTTGAAGGTGTCAGCTGGTGAGTAGGGCCTTGTTTGTGTGAGGGGAGATGGAGAGAGAAGGAAATGGGAGGAAGAGAAAGGTGAAAAGGGGCAAGGCTGTAGAAGGGGAGGTGGAGGAGGGTAGGGGAAGAGGGGGAGGAATGGGGATAACTGAAAAGAGAGAGAGGGAGAAAGGTGGAAGATTGAGGAAGGGGAGGGGAAGAAATGGGAAGAGAAGAGGAGGAGGAACGAAGGAGTGAGATGGTTGAAAAGGCTGAAAGGAGACGGGAAATAATGGGAAGTGAAATGAAAGGGAAAAGTAGAATAAAAGGGTAGGAAGGTAGGTGGAGAGGGAGGAAAGAAGAGGGATGTGGAGGAGAGGAAAGAAGAAAGGAAAGAGAAATGGAGAGGGGGGGTAGGAGGAGAAGAAGGAAAGAAAGTATTGGGTTTGTTCTTTTTTCTTTCTCAACTTGTCTTTCCTTTTGACCTATGACCCTTATTCGTCTGTCTCTGTTCCTTCTCCTGTTTCACTACCCCAGGATATATCACCCCCACATTTTCTTACTTTTACTTATTTTTCTTTCACTACATTCTATCTCTCGCTTTCTATCTCTCTATTCCTGTACGTCTCTCTCTCTCTATTCCTGTATGCCTCTCTCTCTCTCTCTCTCTCTCTCTCTCTCTCTCTCTCTCTCTCTCTCTCTCTCTCTCTCTCTCTCTCTCCCCCCGAAACTATTCTCAATACAGTAAATCGATAAGAAACACTTAGGTTAAAATACCGTCATCGTTTTTATGCCCCGGCCGGAACGTGATTCTCAAGGGCCAGGAAGTACTTGCAGAATTAATAAGAATAAGCAGAGAAACATAGGGGCGAGTCACTCATAACTGGAGGGTGCTGGAACCAAAGATGTTTATTTTCTCTTATGTACTGTAATTAATTTGAACAATTTATCCAGTTTTCGGTGTACTGTAATTATGCGTTTCTGTTTCATGTTGTTGGAGCGAAGTTATTTATTATTATTATTATTATTATTATTATTATTATTATTATTATTATTATTATTATTATTATTTTTATTATTATTATTATTATTATTATTATTATTATTATTATTATTATTATTATTATTATTATTATTATTATTATTGTTGTTGTTGTTGTCTATATATGAGATGACAATATGCTTATGTAGACCTGAAGTAAAGTAAGGTTTATCAATATCATTAGTGACATTTTTACATTATCTACTGTTTATGAACAAATCTTTTGACCAAATAATAATCAGAACTAATTGAGAACAGTATTTCGTTAACGCAGTGCAGTTATTATCAATGTCGTGGTAAAGTAAAAAAAACAAAAAACGAAAGATAATATGAAGATTTTTCCTAACAAAATGTGTTACTGTACATAAATCAATATTGTCTTCAATAAGAAAAAAATTGTGTTGGTAAATGGTAAATGATTTACAGTGCAGAGAGATATAAACATTTCGATAGGAAATATGTTGTGAAAGTTGGTTTGCAAACAGTAAAATAAAAAGTTTTCGACAAATTGTTCCATAAACCCAGTGTTGTTTTATGTTATATAGTGCCAGTGTTGAGCATAGTTCTAACAGTGAGGCTCTCTCCCAGGACCCATATCTGTGTCATGATGTCCCACAAAGGCTAAAGACAAAATTTTGCCGTGTTTTCAAGATCGTGAGTGAGTATTAGTAACAAAAACAATCAAATCAATTCTTAAACAATCCTGAAAATTTATGGAATTTACTCTTTTAAAATTACTAGAATTTATACTTGAATAGAGAGTTTTTGTTTTCAATAGCCAGTTGTACTTTATATTAGTTTTCTGTGTTTAAAAGGAAAAAACATATCTTTGCAATTATCACAATAACGGGATGTAGTTAGCTTAGAGCTGTGAATGAAAAAAAAAATATCACTTAACAAAATCTGATTTTAGCACGAACGAACCAATCTAAAATTGGTAATACTCAAGTTTAGATATGGATAGCAATACTCACTAGTTCGGTGTTGGTAGGATCAGACATAGTTCTGTGTTAGTTTGCTTTCATTTACACCAAACGATTTCAGCGAATGACAGCCTGTCACTGTGTGTCGAAGTGATCGAGACATAGTAAAGTGTAAATGGAATAAAAATTGACCTTTTGGTTGTCCTTCCTAAGTTTTTTCTCGCAAGTTTCCATGATTGTTACAACAAATTTTCTACCAAGTAAGGTGAAATTCTGAAGCTGAAAGTGTCGGCCATTATCTGATAATAACAAATATCTCATGCTTTCGCTTATTGCCATAACTTAGATATTAATGAGAATAACAGGTCAGGTCAAGTGAAGTGAAAGTAGTTATGCTTTAGCTAAGATATTTAGAGAAAGTGTAGGCGATGAGCTCAGTTTTATGGTCAAGACTTGGGATGTGATAAATATGTATCGTGTTTCATCTGTCATAATGTAAATTTGTGTTAGTTTTAGCAGTAGTCTTCAGTTATATGGCGTGACGACATTTCAGGATTAGTTTCGATATTTTCTCTTTTCGTATTCAAGTCTTAGAATTTAGGTGAAAATCGTTTCATTCTTTATCGGCCACAACGTAATTTAACTTTGGTCGAGTGAGACAACAGTGTAGTAGTAAAAGTTTAAATAAAGGCGTGAAGAATCAACATTGTGGCTGCCAATACTTGGGGCCAATTAATTTTTTGGAAATTATTATCAGTGAAAGTCATTGATACCTGAAGTAAGCATGTAAATGGATTAGTACCGTGAGTAATAATGTTAAGAGTCAGGTGCATGTTTATTTTCTTAGGTTATAGTCGGACTCAGCAGCTTTAAATAAGACTGTAAGAATCGGTGGAAGTCCTTTATACTCAAACCAGAGTAGAGGACCTCAACAGCTTTAAGTTATAGTGTTAGAATCAGGTGGGAATCTTTTATTCGTGCAGCCTGTGATGTTGACTCAGGCCCGGCTTCTTGCCACACTTCACTGCAACTCTTCAATCCTCAGTTTTGGTTCGCGGGTGATTGACTGTGGACACAAACCAGCGAATATTGGCGGCTCCTCCTTCCCCACCCTCCCCAAGTGACGTTTACTAAGAACCTCTGTTTGTCCCAGGACAGAGAAATGTGTGTTAGATATGTGTGTGTGTGTGTGTGTGTGTGTGTTTTTGTGTGTATGTGCGTGTTAAGTGTGTGAGTACTGTATATGTGTATCAAGTGTGTTGGTGGGCGCTACCCACAGGGTAGTGTGATGCTTCTAGTGCGGTAGCGTTAAGTTAGCGTTAAGGTGCATGCTCTGCTTGCTACGTTTACACTTCCAGCTACTGCCGCCAGCTAGCCCTTGTGGTGAAAAGGAAAAGCCGAGTGCGTAAGTCTCCCCCCTGCCGGTACACAGCCTCTCCATCACCATGACCCTTCTGTGCCTTCTCGTGGCAACGTGAGGTAACTGGGTGTCTTGCGACCCCAGGCAAATTCTATAAGGCAACTCGGGCCAGCAGCGGGCTCCAGAGGTACGGCGTGCAGGCCCGCCGGCGTGCGGACACGCCCTGACTCCTACCAACCACAGCACCCACCCCCCGTGACCTCAACATGTGCAAAAAAGTTTGCGGGTCAAGTATCGGATTCCATAGTCAATACACATCCCCAGTTCTCCACTCATCGTCATCAATTTTATAATGAAACAAATTTGTCGTCGACCACAACGGACAGCCATAAGAAAAAACTTAGGGGTGTGTGTGTGTGTGTGGGGGGGGGGGGGTTATATATATATATATATATATATATATATATATATATATATATATATACTCAGTAGAAAAAAAAACTTACTGACCGGAACGAACTACACAAACAATACTCGTGTACCTTGCAAAAGACTGACCCACAAAAGCTTAAAGTAATCTTAACCTCTCCTATCACTGTTGGTCCGGGAACTTATTCACACAGCACAATAAGTGGGTGTTGCCAAATTACCCGCCATTACTAGGGAGCAGTAAGTAACTCTGAATCACACTTACATATACTCCACAGGAAACTCACCGAGGGTACAATGGCGCAATGTTTATTGTATCGGGCTGGCATTTCATTCGGTACAGGGTTTGAATCTCCGTTGAAAATGCAATGTTTAATGATATCGGATGTTTGCCAGAACTATTACTATAACAGACAGACCATGGGGTTAGGTACAACATACTAGTTATTGCTACCTCAACCTATCTGAGATTTGAGCCGTCGGATGAATGACGCCCGAGTTGATTCGTAGTGCTATTTTTTTTTTGTCAGGACACTCGTGTGTACAGTACCTGCCTCATAATTCAACGACTATTCATGAAACTGAATTTAAAGCTTTATAGAGGATGAACATACCAAAACATTAAGGAAGAAAACGAATTTTAGAGACGCAATCCTCTTTTTTAGGTAAAATTTACAATCGTGTTTTTCATTTGACAGAGGACGCCACAGTTCACCGTGATTTCCGTTTGCACATTCACCAAACCCTTAAAACAGACATTTATATTGAAAATGTCAATTACAAAGTGATATCGAATTCCGTTTTCAACGTAGAACGTTTATTTTGTCGTTTGTTTTTCGTTGACCAGACAAGCCAGAATTCAGAATAAAATGTTTACACCAGAAATTTAGATAAAATATTTACACCAGGATTGTGGAATAAAGGTTTACACCAAGATAATGGATAAAATGCATTCACCGATTTTCGGATGCAATGTAAGCGCCATCACTTCGGATAAAGTGTTTATATTATAATTCAAATTAAAAGTATTTACACCGAAAGTCCGAGTAATTTATCCTGATATTTTTGCACAACACTTGCTTAAATTCAAAATAAAGCATCAAAGTATAAATGCCAGAATGAAACGTTAAAAGTTCAAATCGAAATTCCAAATTCTACGTTTATTCTCAAATTCCCAAAAAATACAAATAAAAATCCCAAGCAAGTATTCAGTATAAAACGTTTTAACCCGAATTCTGCACAAAACATTGATACCAAAATTCCTGCTAAAACGTTCATGACTTTACCAAATGTTATCATCCAAAATGGATTATCAATAAAAACTTTGTCTTTGTCAAACAGGGGATGCTTGAAGGGTAAATATGAATTATGTAGCTGGGAAATGGAATATTTTTAAACCATTCAGTTTTATCTATTTACTCTTGCCGTGGCCACCCAAAATAGCCGTACTGTCACATTACATCGGTAAACACCAGCGGGAAATTTAATCCAGTAGAAGTTATTATTATTATTACCTACCGAGTCGCCCTGATGTTTTTAATGTTATTTTTTTTAGGGGAAGATATAATGTTATGGTATGGAAATATAAGAGATTTGGAGGATCTATAACCTAAGGTACTTAATGCTGCCTAACTTAACTAAGTTAAGTTAACCTAACCTAACCTAACCTAACTTAACCTGTCCTAATTTAACCTTTCCTAACTTAACCTAACCCAATTAAACGTATCTTAAGTTAACCTAACTAACCTAACCAAATCTTACTAATCTAACATACCATACTAACCCAAATTAACTTACTTAACTTAACCTATTGTAGTTAATCTAACCTAACCTAACTTAAACTGTCTAATATAATCTATCTAAACTAACCAGGTTTCCCGCAGTCATTAAAAATCTTGGAAAAATCATGAAAATAAAAGTAATCGTGGAAAGACATGTAAATTGGATGATAAACTAATTTTTTTTTACCAATCGTGGAAAAGTTATGGAAAACTAGAAAAAATTGAACAGTATTTTTCCAACAATTCATCATTATTATACAGTATATAATAAGCTGCATTGTGCATACTTATACATTTTTCTCCAGGGATCAATACGTTGTTATTCTGTGTATGAGGATAAAAACTTTAGAGAACATTACTTCTTTGGGTGATGGAATTTGGTGACAGTATTCCTAGTTGCTTTTCTGCCATCTGTTCAAGTTCCAACCGTATATAATACTTTCAACAATATACAGTATATTTAAGGAATATACAAAGTGAAACTATTTGTCTGGATATGGGACCCGATCACAGGGGAGTTATTTGATCGCAAGAAAGAATAGTTTACTGTAGGTACAATGCATAATATATTTGATTCATAAAACTTCATTTAATATTGCTTTGTTTTACAGGGTGAGGAGTCATTACCGGTGAAGAATTAATATGTAGCCAAAACATAAAGACCGGATATTAGTAGCAAATGGTGACCTCTGTGTGCCGCCCTATAGTTACCTTTGACACTGAGACACTGCCATGTCCACGACGCACCGACAGAGGGTTAAGGTAAGTGCGAGTTTACCGGCTTTAGAGATTAACTGATTAATGTTGTAGTTTTACAATCTGCACATTCAAAATTTAACGTAATTTAATGTTTCGCTTGACTTATTATTAAAATTGAATTGATGTAAAGTAATACAGGTCCATAAACCACAGATTTGTGATTTGTTGACCACAAGCCTTGGTGTGTCAGGGGAGGATACTAGATGTTCTCTGCTTGCCATACTGTACTGTACTAACACCTGCCCCGCCAGTGCTGGAAACGTATAACGGTGCCAACTTCAGGTGTTGAGACAACCAAAGGCTTGTATAAAGTTCAGCTTTAGGGTTCAGTTCTACTAACACAAATTTTCAGGGTAGGTTCTAGTGTCTGTGTTGTGTAGTCAACACAGATGAGTAGTATTTTATAATATGTTACTTCACCTCAAGATGCAAAGAAGACAAAGTGAAGAAACAGCAAGAAAGTTTGATAGCAGAAGAAAAAGGGCTAGCACAGACAAGGTAAATTATTTGTTTTTTGTTTACTTAACAGAAGGTTGAGGCATATGTTCACTTAATAACTTGATCCTGAACAGATAATTGTGTCAACCATCTTCATAGTTTTCACCTTAAGTCTCGTATAAATTCATAGCCCATCAAAATATAAAGATAAAAACTGTTTCCAACATTTTATTAAGTAGAACAATGTTACCAATTTATATGTGAAAATTTTGTGAATACTGCACATGTAATTTTCTTTTTCAAGAAAAGTAATTGAAACGCTTATTGCAAAAACGACTTAAGGAGTTATTATATTACCAGAAGGATTTTTCCTTTGTATATTATCTAAAAAAAGATAATACTTATATTCCGCATTGGTCACAGTTATACTGTACCGGAATTTAGTAATACGTTATAACGCCGCTGTAAGGTTAGTTTGGGGAGGTTATTACAGTGGGATTAGGTTCTACGCTTAATGAACCGGTTCTAAAATCAGTAAACCAGATGTATATTTGATGAATCACCTCTCCACCTCACAAACCAGGTCGCTGATTAACTACGGTTCTTTTAACAATCCGGTTGTATCTGATGCTTAGAATTCTATTCCATGAACCATTTTCTAATATATTGAATAAGGTCATGTGTGAATAATTTGGAATTAGTGAACCACCTGTGCATTGCGCCGAACCATATCTCTAAATAATTGAATTATTTCTATTCAGTGAACCGACTATCCACTCCAATGACCACACGAACCATTTCATTGACTTTACAAGCCATATGTACTCCTAACCACCTCATCACTACATGAACCATTTCTTTGATTAACGGTACATTATTACGTCGTGGTCCACCTTAATTCCCAAACAAACCGGTTCTTAGATAGACGAACCGTTTCTCCTATCAGAACCATCTCATTACTTAGCGAACCTGTTCTTTAATTAATGGAACTCTTCTTTACAGCGAACCATTTCAATGCTAAAGGAATTGGTTCTTCGAGCAATGAACCATTCTATTTAGCGAACACCCTCATGTCACAAGGATAAATTCTTATGATATGAACCATCTTTCTGTTCCATGAACCAGCTCTTTAACTAATGAACCATATCCTGTTCCTTGTACATGATGACCATAACTCTGATGAACGAATCAGAGCGAAACTAACCTAATGTAACATAACCTCAGCCAACGTAACCAAGCCTAACCTAACCTAATCTTTTTCCTCTCACTGATCCATCTCTTTGCTAAACGAACCACCGCTTTGACTAAAGAATCTCTGCTCCCATGAACTACCTATGCCAGTACGTGAATCAGTTTTGACACTTTCACATGATTAATGACCCGGGCTCGTGTCAACAGATGCCGTCGGGGGTAAGGGTGGGGAGGAGGGAGGAAAGAGGGGTGGCAGGGCAGGGGGGGAGATAGGGGAAAGGGGGGGGGGGGACTGTGTATGAGGGCTATCAAACTAAGTGAAGGTTTATCAACTCGCTCACTTGTTTGTTTTCTTTTTCCATGGCTAACAGCGATTTCCCTGTCACCTGTAGCCAGTAAACATCCTCCTCTGTACCCGGTGAATTTCCGGGATAAAGTCTGACCTCAGTTGACTTTCATTGTTTCCCTCAAGCCACGCAAGCTTATGTCTTAGATAATACTCAGATTCTCTATGATCTCAAACTTACTTTATTTTTTTTTTAGTTCTTTTGATGTAAATTTTACTCATTTCCTCAGCTGATCTTCTCTGGTCAGGCCATGAGAGACCATTTAATACTATACTGACCCCCTCTCCCTCCGACCCTACGTGACCTCGTGTAGTCTTCTTTTGTCGGATTCCATGACCCTTTGGCACTAAACTGACCTCCCTGACAAACTGGACGTCTCTTGTTCTCACCAAATCTCTTTTATCATTGCTTTGACCTCTCTTGTTCCTACTTGACATCCTCTAACACCATTTTGACCTTTCTAGACGTTATTTGGTTTTCAACTGACACTATCATGACATCCTTGATGGTACTACACATACCCTGCCGCCACTCATATCTTCCTGAACCTTATACTGCTGACCTCACATTAACACTCCATGACTGGCCCAGTCGATGTCCGAAACCACCCTGATCTTTCTTGATCTTAAATGAGACAAATTTGGCCTCCCAGTGACGTGTGATCGATCTGTCTGCCCAGTTACCCTCTTAGCCAGTTAGAGATAAACATATTCAAAACGCTGTGTTCAGAAGTAACTGTACAGTAGATGGCCTACAAGGTTTGGTAGTAGATATCTCAGTTAGTGAACGATATGTTTATATCACTTTATTCGTATTAAACTTCTCGTAGCATGCTTACGGAAATTGTGTATATCATTTTGAGAATGATACATGCATACTGTACATAAAGTATACTGTAGCACGAATTCATTTAAAATTATCTGAGAAACATACATTCACATACCATACGTACAAAAAAGTGTTGATACCCAGTCACTGAAATGCTTGGAGATATTATCACGTGCATCATGGGTTTCCTCGCCTACATCAACACAGGTACGGTGGCAACAATATTTGTCTTGGGGCTACTCAAGAATCCCGGTTGTTTGGATCGTGCGGATACATTAAGCTCGCACAGGTGCCTCCTCCACTGACGATGTTTGTGTTTTGTTTCAAGTTTAAGTCTTCACTATAATGTCTGTCTATATGTTGAACGTGGAGGTCTCGGGTTCAATTCCTGGCGAGTGAGGTATTGTTTGTATATTGAAGTCAGCGTATTATTGTGAGTGATAGGAGGTTTTATTTTAAGGATACAAGTTTGAATAACATAACATTGTAAAAGAGAAATTCACTCCAGGAGAACCTGAATACTTTTGACCTAACAATCATTGAGGTGTCCTAACGTGACGTAACGTAACAAAATCTAACTCTTCAATACTGAAAATAGCCCTAATTCTAATCTAGTTTACCATCCCAGAAAATTAAACATTGAGCTAAATTTAAATTAATTTAACTATAGTATCCTAAAGAAATATCTTAACTTATTCTAACCTGATCTACCATAACCTAAAATAAACCTAACTGAAAGTATCGCGGTAAACTTAGTATAGTGTGCTGTGTAGGCTTGATGACCTGTTAGGTATAGTGTGGATATTGCTCACTGGAGAATGCGCTTTTGTGGGTACACATAGATGGCTGGCACTGCACTCGACCGCTTTCACTTTCTCTACTGTAAAGTTAGGTACCCATTCACAACTGGTGAATTTTAGGTGCTAAATATCCTAATGGTGGAATATACTAACCAAGCCTAGTCTGATCAACTATCACTGACTGATTTTGAAAAATAAAATAAAACATTACATGTGAGCTATAAGATTGACGTTCCCTACAAACACGGTGCTGAGCCTACTCGAGTCCAGATCTACAACATCCTGCTCCACACAACTGGATGAACACAGCCAGTTTCCAATAAAGGCAGAGATGGTAATAATGAAATAAAAGAAACGGCATATGGGGATTAGTTACTAAACGTGGGAGGGAGAGCGAGAGAGAAGGTGAATTGCAATACTGTATAGTGATTGGAAGATTGAAAGGATTAGTAGATGCAAAAGGGTGCTTCACAGAGGGGAGTGATGTTGTTATCACCTAGTTAGCACGAAGGGGAGAGCAGGGAAGATGAGATAGGCACAACGCTCTATGCTAACTGCATTTATGGACTTTGAAAATGGATAAAATCATGTTGATATGATTATGACAGGTATTAGGAACTGACGAAGTAAGAGAGAAGCTGGTGTAATAAGTGAGGGAGTTACCATTGATAAACTTAATGTTACTTATACACGTTAGAAGCATCCGGGGAGCTCACAGTGACGGGTTGTTTCGACTCAGAAAATAGGTTACATCTTACTGATGATTATGGCAGGTTTTAATACTGGAAGCTGACGGACCAGGTGAGAGAGTCTGTACTGACTAACTTAATATTACATATAATAATGAAAGGGACATTGATCTGAGGAAGGTAAGAGTGACAACCTTTTTGGATTTTTGGGGCTGTTTCAAATTAATTAGATATAAACAACTTAGGTGCTGTTAGAGCTGCCGTCTTCACCCTCACTCACAATACCTGGTAAACACTAGGAGCCTCTCTCCAGAGATGGTGAATCCGGATTCTTGTGTGTTCCTTCCACGAACCCAGGAAATTGCAGATAATAGATACAGATACTACAAAAAAAATAGTGTTGCTAAATAAATACTAAAAAAAGTCGTAAGTTTTGTTTTAAGATTTGTTCTGCATCCTTCATATGGAAGCTGTGTGATGGTTTGTTCACGAGGTAGTTGAGGAGCTGAGGATGTACATATATACAGACAGACACTCATATACCATTCATATTAAACAAGAGTGGGTAAACAACTGGTACTGATACGTTTATGCATGTTGTATACTTATATACACATAAAAATGCATGCGTACATAGATACCCGTATTTGCGTGCACACATAGTATACTCGTCATTTATCTATATACTGTAATAATATACTCTCTCTCTCTCTCTCTCTCTCTCTCTCTCTCTCTCTCTCTCTCTCTCTCTCTCTCTCTCTCTCTACCATTCAGTCCATGAATCAATATGGCAATTGATCTATAGCTATGTATCTGTCTATCTGTTTGTCTATTTCTCTGTATATCTATTTATCTGTCCACCATACTTTCTCTTTTTCTGACAAATTATTGGAGGAACGCCCCGATACATGTTTGTGGTGACTGGGCGAATAAATACCTGTATAAACATTAGATATACATACATACATACATAAGGGACTGCCACCCAATTTATATGACTTCATCTGCGCGTATAATAAGTAACATATGACCTCCAGTGACCTTTACCATGTACAGAGAGAGAGAGAGAGAGAGAGAGAGAGAGAGAGAGAGAGAGAGAGAGAGAGAGAGCATTTATCTTTAGCATGTCGTATTCCTTTAAAGTTTAAGTTGTCACTGTAAAAACGTCGACCTAAATAAGTATACAGTAATTCCCGCTGTGTTATAAACACTCATTCCTTGGTCTACTTAATTGTAATTACTGTGTTCAGGTGTAAAAGTGTCAATTACCGCAACGTGATGGTTTGAATGATTACCTCAACCATTTATTTTGTTTGCTCTAATACAGTGCAAGGGATCACATAATAACATTTATTTATATGAAGCAAGACTGCTGTAAACAGTGAGGATCAGTACAACAATTATTACTCTGTAGCTGCTCGGTAAACACTTATTAGAATATATAACTTGAATTACTGTTTTTATGTATGTTTTTTTTTTCGGTGATGCATCTCTCCTCGTACAACACCCCCACAATCCCTCACAACTCTCCTCCTACAACATCCCACAATCCCTCACAACCCTCCTACAACACCCACACAATCCCTCACAACCCTCCTACAACACCCCCCACAATCCCTCACAACCCTCCTCCTACAACATCTCCACAATCCCTAACAACCCTCCTCCTACAACACCCCCACAATCCTTCACAACCCTCCTACAACACCCCCACAATCCCTCACAACTCTCCTCCTACAACATCCCACAATCCCTCACAACCCTCCTACAACACCCACACAATCCCTCACAACCCTCCTACAACACCCCCACAATCCCTCACAACTCTCCTCCTACAACATCCCACAATCCCTCACAACCCTCCTACAACACCCACACAATCCCTCACAACCCTCCTACAACACCCCCCACAATCCCTCACAACCCTCCTACAACATCTCCACAATCCCTCACAACCCTCCTCCTACAACACCCCCACAATCCTTCACAACCCTCCTACAACACCCCTACAATCCCTCACAACCCTCCTCCTACAACACCCCCACAATCCCTCACAACCCTCCTACAACACCCACACAATCCCTCACAACCCTCCTACAACACCCCCACAATCCCTCACAACCCTCCTCCTACAACATCTCCACAATCCCTCACAACCCTCCTCCTACAACACCCCCACAATCCTTCACAACCCTCCTACAACACCCCCACAATCCCTCACAACCCTCCTCCTACAACACCCCTACGATCCCTCACAACCCTCCTCCTACAACACCCCCACAATCCTTCACAACCCTCCTCCTACAACACCCCTACAACCTATTATTCCTCAAACAATAGACACTGAATCAACAATATAATTTTATTTGAGTGAGGAACGTGATATAGGTCATCTTGTACAAATGCCATTCATGTAATTTATGTATATATTCAGGTCTAAATTTGTGGTACAATTTGGTGTGGCTGGTCGTCGTAGATTATATAATTTACCACGGATATTTTTGTGACATTTGGTGTTTGTTGAATATTACGTATCTATTGTTATTTGTTTTATGTTGTATATCTTATGAATTTAACTTGATGAAGAAATTACTCTGGTCAGTTATACTTTATGTGATCTAATACACAGTTTGTGACCGTATCTGAACTTATTTTGTGTATTCTGTGACCTTATCTTACCTTATACAGAGTTTGTCATTGTACTTAGTTTGTGACCTAATTTGACCTTATATAATTTGTGACCTTAATTAACTTTATACGTAATCAGTTATTTTGTCTGATATAGGAACATAATCTGTCTCCGTATATACGTACACCTGTGATGCTAAGCCCAACCTTTACCTTCATACACAACACTGTGCCTGTATCAAACCTCGTACAGGTTTATAGTATAGTTTATGACTTTACCTGACATTGTATTACGTCTGTTGCGACCTCATGTGACCCTAAATACAGCCTGTACGTACATTCATAAACACACACAGTGACCATAACTGATCTAATATTCAGTCGTATACACTCTTGTTATTCCCAGGATAGGGAGGAGGGAGAGGATGGGGAGGAAGGGGGTATGTAGGGGATGGTGGTGTAGAGGGAGTATTTTCAGAACCGTTGCTTTTTATCAGAGACGCGAGATTAATTCCTTTGACGTATTTCAGCGTTGATTAACCCAAAGGTGAAAAGATGAAGCGAGTGAGAGGTGAGCTGACTACAAGGTAGGTAGGTAAGGGTGGGAGGAAGGGAGTGGGGGAATGGGTGGGTAGGAGTGCCTTCATTACCTTATTTCACACTTGTTGATGAGGCTATTGGGCGTCGGGTACCGGTGCAGCTTCGTGATGGGAATGGGGTATCCAGATGGCTCATTTGGGGACATAAGCCCAGGCGGTAAAACAGTCCACACACACACTCACTCCAGGGGTAAAATACTTTATTGGGGGATACATCATCACACAACTTCTCGGCCGGGTGTCTCTCTCATGCCAGTTGGGTTGATTTCCACACATTCAGAGCTGTTTTGATATTTTACGAGTTAATCTTTTTATTTCTGTAGGGTTGGAGGGGGGGGGGGGGTAGTTTGGGATGTGAGGCTGCTTGAAAAGGTATAATTAAGTAATACATCCGTGCGTGATATAGTTCCTTCCTCTTTCTCTCATGATTATCCACATTCAGGTTTGATTGCGAAGTATTTAAGATTTGTGGCGGTGATTTAGTGCGGCATGTTGGCTGAAACGACGATATGAGGTAACACAATTATCCATGTTCGGCTCTCTCTCTCTCTCTCTCTCTTTTTATTTCTCTTTCTCTCTTTTATTTCTCTATCTCCCATTCTCTTTATCTGGTCAATTCTCGGTATTTAGAATTTGGTTTATTTATTTTATTATAAATTTGATGATGGTTTGGTGTGTATATTTTATGCAGAGGAATTATTAAGTTACCCGTTAATGCAGGGTGATTCAACAAAGAGTACATTAAATTGAAGGATGAAACCCTTGGATAATTCTAAACCACAATGTCTCTATGGTAAAATACCAGATTCTGCATAGTTTCCATGTTACAATACATTTAAGATGTTGTATTGATGAGAGTGAATTTGATGTGAAACACCCATAGATTTTTGTAATATAATTTATTCACAGATGTCTTGCGTACAGCAGTACAGCGTGATACAGATTTCTAACACGTGTGCAATGAGACAGGGACCGTGTACGACAGAATGAGATGAAGACAGTTAAAGGGGGAGGGTGTTTCACTTCAAATTCACTCTCATCAATACAACATCTTAAATGTATTGTAACATGGAAACTATGCAGAATCTGGTATTTTACCATAGAGACATTGTGGTTTAGAATTATCCAAGGGTTTCATCCTTCAATTTAATGTACTCTTTGTTGAATCACCCAGTACAAGTTTTTCTCTCTCTCTCTCTCTCTCTCTCTCTCTCTCTCTCTCTCTCTCTCTCTCTCTCTCTCTCTCCACACCTGACGTTCAGGTGTGGATTTTAATTTGGTTGTGTTTCAATGTACTGTATATTGTTGACCCGGAGGCTAATTAGTATGAATTTTTACTAGAACAAAACCGCCTCTCTGATGATATATATATTTGTACCAAGAAAAATTAATTAGAGGAATAGAAAACTGCGGGTAAATGTTGTCACTGAGTGTGTAGTGGATTATATTATTCGTGAATTGATGTGACCAGTGTTTACAGCTTTACTACTCAATGACATTTAAAACTTGAACTTGATATTAAAAAAATGATCATAATTATTTGGGAATGTTGTGTTATTAATTTTGTATTCTTGGCTGATGATTATATTTTGATTTGAGTCTGTGGGTTGTTTTTGGTGGAGTGCGTCATCGTGTCCGTAGCGTCCGTGGTTTGTTCTTACTGAGCAACGTTAGAAATAGTGAAGAGGTTTATAGAATTTCTTTAAGTTTGACTGAGTTATTCCCCCCCCCCCCCCCAAAAAAAAATGATCTGATTAAAATAAAAGTAATTCATAAGTTATTTTTTTTCATGGTATTTTAAGCAGCTTTAATTTAATGTTTACAGTTGTGGTAATGATGATGAAGGACTTCGGGGAATTATCGTTTATTTGATTTCACGGGAACACAGACACGCTCACTCTATTGGTATTTATATTATTAACTTCTTTTTTTGTATCCTCTCTTGTAGATTTAATCGTTTTTATTATATTTTAATTTTTAGCTTTATTTTCTTATCAAGTTTCTGTTTATGTCGTTTATTTATTCACCTCCTGTTTCCTCTCACGTCTTTTACCTTACAACCCTCTATAATTTCTCCATGATCTCCACGGCTCCCCTTCATAACCCTCCGCGACGACTCCTAACTCCCCTCAGAACACTCCCACTCCCTCACCACATCCACACAATCCCTCACATTCCTCCTCCTACGAAACCCCGAGTATTTATCCAATCGTGTTAGTTTTCCTTAATTACTCGTATTTATGACCAATCAAATTGTCTCATTATCCGTTAATTACCTCTATAATACCTGTCTTGATTAAACCTGTCATCAAACGCATTAACATACAAACCTTCCGTCACCCATCACCCAATCATCGCCAGGTCTATCGAAACGTCTTTTTTCCACGTAATAATTATCGAACGTAAACGATTCTCTCAAACTTCAGTGTAAAGTTAGATTAATATTCTCAGAGATGATGTTGAGCTGATGAACACGTCTCTAACTGCTGCCTGCCAGGGTCCGAGAGAGAGAGAGAGAGAGAGAGAGAGAGAGAGGATGTTGATTGAAGGGCCGAGGGAAAGTTGGATACACATTTCGATTTCTTTTGTTTTTTGGTTTGTTGACAGGTAAGAATTACCCTGACTGATCAAACATTTTACTCTTTCGTATTGGAAGCGTCAGAGAGAGAGAGAGAGAGATTTACGGATTAAAAAAAGAGGCATGTGTTTTATACACTCAGAGATAATATATACAGTATATTCAAACATTTATTTATATATACTTATATATTTAGTCAGGTACGATGCTGTAGTGTTGTAAGTTGATTATTTAATACATGTTTTGATTGTCATGATAACTGTAAATAATGACCAAAAACGTGTAAAAATTAAAACACACACACACACACACACACACACACACACCACCGCTTGTTTGTTCCGAGAGAGTTTACGGTGTGTGAAGAGAATTACGACCCCCTCGGTGAGCAAATCCGAGAGAGAGAGAAAGAAGTAAAAACAGTGAAACAAAAAAGATATGGAAAGAAGGAAGTGGAAAAAGAGAAAATAGTAGAAGAATTTTGTGATATGTAAAGTGTGAGTGGACTGAGATGATTCTGAGTATACTGAGATGACTGTGAGTGTACTGAGATGACTGTGAGTGTACTGAGATGACTGTGAGTGTACGGAGATGTGGTTGTGTCTGACTGCATTGTTTAGTCATTACGAGTGAACCCCTAATTTTCTTTCTGATTGGCTGACTGACTGGTTGACTGAATGACTAACTTACTGATCGATTTATTGACTGACTAACTTAATGGCTGGTTATGTCAAGGTTAAGTTAGGTTAGGTTAGGTTAGATTAGGTTTATGAGAATAGGAGAGACCGTAAGTTTTAGGTCAGGTTAGGTTAATGTAAATGGTAGACTTAACTCTGCCTTTAGAGGAAGGATGGTGGCAGCTCTCGGTATTTCATGCGACAGAGATAGTTGCTGTCAGTGTGTATGTATGTATGTATGTATGTATTTATGTATGTATGTATGTATGTAGTCACACTATCACAAATATCTTTTTTCCAGTCCTGCATTACTTTCCTATAAAATTCCAACTCTCTAAATAAGGGTATCCTCAAACGCTCCTGTACCCAAAACACCTCCCGACAGCCACAGTGAGGGAGAACACGCCTTCGAAACCCTTGTATTAATTATTGTTCTATTTATGGCGTAAAATGCAAACTTTCCCCATGTATTTTAACCCATTAAACTCTCCGTTGTTTTAATGTATCCAGTGACTTCCTGCAAACTTTACTGTTAACTTTTGGCCTGGAGGAAGTAGTGCAGTGTTGGTGAGGGTTTCTGTCTAAGTGGTGGAGTTTTGTTGGTGGAGGTTACTGTCTAGGTGGTGGAGTTTTGTTGGTGAGGGTTTCTGTCTGGGACTCTTAAGTGGTGGAGTTGGTGGGGGTTACTGTCTAGGTAAAAAGTGTTGGTGGAGGTTACTGTCTAGGTGTTGGGGCTTTGTTGGTGAGTAGTTCCCGATGAGGTAATAGAAGAATATAGGTGAGGGTTTCAAGAGGGCTTCTAACTTGGTGGTAAACCATTGTTGGCGGTTTCGTTGGCTCGTGTTCAGTGAGACAGGATACCAATAATGACAGGGAGGGGAAGGGAGAGGGGGTTCGATAAGGCAAGTGAGTACTGTTAGAGGTTTCCAGTGAAATTCCTGACCGTTTTCTACATTCCTTCAACGCTATGTTTATTCAACACACTCAGGCGACACCAGTTTGTTCGCTCTGATGGTCGTTTCCCATATTTCTGATCGCTGAACATACACTGGGTTTTTTGGAAAAAAATGTTTTCTCGCTCTCTCTCTCTCTCTCAGAGAGAGAGAGAGAGAGAGAGAGAGAGAGAGAGGTGGGAAGATAAAAATATGAGGAAGAGAAGGAGGGCGAAAGAGAAGAAAATGAAGAAGAGAGTGAGAGGTTAGAGAAGTAAATGAGGAGGAGAGTTGAGGGAAAGAGTGTAGAATGAGAGAGAAGCAATAAAAGAAAGAGGATTAAGAAAATAGAGGAAAGAAGAAGAAAATAAGAGGAAGGAGGGGAAAAAGAAGAGAGATTATTTACTTTTGGGTCGTGTCACTCCACAACTGCTACACGTCATGACAGAGTCCTCTCAAGATGGAGAGGCTAATGGACTCCGATACGCTCTCGAAGCATTGAACCCGAACTTAATACTCCTCGGAGCTAAGCGAGGTGTCGAGGCAATAATAAATGGGATCCAAAGACTCGGGCATTGGTCATGGAGGGTTTGAACCACTCATCCTTGATAAACAATTCCAGATTATTTATGAAGTAGCTCACTGATACTTTTGTGCCGGAAGGTCCTCTGAGACATTAGAACACTGCAGATATTTTTGTCATAGACGCAGATATGTTTTTTTCTTCTCGTGTTCAATGTAATTCTACCATGAATAAAGTGACGAGGATGATTACAATCGGTAATTATTTTCTGCCATAGATGTCTCGTATTGTCTGATTTTTCATGTACAGACATTTTTACCATTGTTTGTGTCCACCAGGAAACCCGCAGTATCTTTACTGCTACAACTGTGTAAAGTGTTTCTGTAATTATTAGAGTAACAATAGTCATGATAGTCCAGACCTACTGTAAATGTGCGCTGACACACAATACAGCTCGGTGCTGGTAACTGACGTGTGATATTTACAGTCATCACCATCTGTCCTAGTCTTAGCTTTTCCCACCAGCTCTCAGTACCGTTTTAAAAATTTTCTTCTCTTCCTTTAACTTTTCTGTGGCAGGACGTCTGCTGATGGGGAAGTTGAGATGAAGCCCTCCCCCAGGGATAGTCTTCTGCATATGTCAGGACCTTCATATGCAGACTCTTGTAAACTGGTACAAAGCAGCACCTGGCCAACGTAGGGATCAATCTTTCTCCGTCAGTGAGTGAGTGACAGTGACAAATTCACCAACTTAGACGGTGGTAAGGATAAATTTAGATAGGTTTGCGTGCAATTATTTCAGTTTTGGTCTAATCTTAGGCAGGATGACAGCAACTGCCTATTATAAACAAAACATTCTCCGTGAGATAAGGCGCGTTTACACGAGGTGTGTTACTAGGCGCCATTTTTATATTGCTTGCAACTAGCGCCTGACAATCATCGTGTCAACGACTCCACTAGCCGCGAGTAACTCTGTTGTATGCAGGCTTACTGATTTCTCATGTCCATTCTAAAATATTTTTTGATCAGGGCTAAATATAATGGTTATACGGTCCAAAACTTGCTGGTGACATACTGTATACAAGTTTTAGACGAGTAGGCGTGTAAGCGCCCCGTGTCAACAGCCACCAGTATGCTAGTGATGGCTCATCTCACTCTCCTCCTGAGCTAGCGTGTTAGTGACACGCCTCGTGTAAAGGCACCCTTGGTGTGTGTGTGTGTAAATTCGTGAGTGAGTGAGTGAATTAGTGAGCAAGTGAGTGAGTGAGAGAGTGAGTGAAGGAGTGAGTGAGTGCATCATTATCCAAGAGGCGTATAAAGCTCTTGGTCTAGTTAGAAAGAAAGAGAGGACGAGAAAAAAACTAGTTCTCAGTATTTTCAGTCGTGTACGATTCGCATAGTTTTATGCATTTATCTCGCAATATATACGACAAACACTAATTTATTTTTTACCTCCCCATGTATTCTTTTACCACCCCCTGAGTGCGGGAAAATTTATTAAAAAGCATAGAGAGACATTGTTTATTTCATACTCATCATGTTTTGTTTTTTATCTTCTACACCGTGATGAGTGTGACATACAGCTGTGATCCGTTAGCTGAGACACCCAGGTAACGTACCGGCTACCTCAGTCAAGTTTCCGCCAGACTTATCAACTGTAAGTCTGGTTTAAGTTGAAGGCTTCACAGTTTTGGGGGTTTATGGTGAGGCAGCAGTGTTGGAGGCTTATGGTGGGGCAGCAGTGTTGGAGGTTTATGGTGAGGCAGCAGTGTTGGAGGCTTATGGTGGGGCAGCAGTGTTGGAGGTTTATGGTGAGGTAACAGTGTTGGGGTCTATGGTGGGGCAGCAGTGTTGGAGGTTTATGGTGGGGCAGCAGTGTTGGAGGTTTATGATGAGGTTACAGTGTTGGAGGTTTGTGATGAGGTAACAGTGTTGGAGATCTATGGTGGGGTGGGTCAACAGGGCAGCGTTGGAGGTTTATGGTGAAGTATTAGAGCAGTGTTGGAGATCTCTTGTGGGGCAGCAGGGCAGCGTTGGCGGTTTCTGGTGTGTGTGTGTAAGGGGGGGGGGGAGAACAATATTGAGAGCTTCTAGCAAGTCAGATGAACAATATTGGAGGCTTCCTGTGAGGCAACATAACAATGTTGGAGGCGGTTTCCGGCGCGGCCCTTAACCGTCTCCAACATTCCTGCCTCCCGCCCACCAAACACTACGTCATGTTTATTCAACACACTCGAGCGACGGCAGTTTGTCCACTCTGATGGTATATGCGCTCCCAACCTCCCTCAACGCTGCATAAATTCTCTTTCCTCTTTTGATATTATTTTAGCTGTCCAACCCATGTGGAATGTATGATTCACGCATCTAGTTCAAGCTGCGGAAACTGTATGTATATATAATTTTTTTTCGAGACTGTCGTCAAAATAATTCTCGTCCAGTTTTCATATGATTTCACCTGGACCCCAAATACTGAAAATTTGGGAAATTTTCAGTTGTTTGGCATTATCTAATGTCGGAGGTCTTCATGACAAGAAAATTTGCCAAGCGTCCGGTATATATATTAGGGCTTTATTGACATGTTAGATGACTAGTGACAAAACAAGACCATTCCCAGGAGGACAGGACCTTGGGTAGAGGGTTTATTACTCGGCCATGGTGATGAGGCAGCTGTGAAGAACGGAACCCGAATCAAGCACTGTACTTGTTCGCATAAAGGAAAGTTAAATAAAAATTTTCTGAATAATCATACCTTCACTTTCATAGTATTTACGTTGTCTCTTCGTCGTAATTTGTCTAAATAGCTCTGCTTTACTCTCTATCTCTATCTCTCTTTCCCTCTCTGTTTTTTCTTTCTATCTCTTGTTCATTCTACCGCCCTCTCTGATTCCTTATATACCGCTATCACTCTTTCTCCCTCTCTCGTTATTTTCCCTCTCTTTTCCTCTCTCTTGCACATTCTTTCCCTCTCCCTTTCCCTTAACCATGCCCCCCTTTCTCTCTCTCTCCCTCCCTCTATCTGTCATCACCTTTCTACCGACCTTCTCCCCTCCCCCTGTCTCCCCTCATGCCCGCCTTTTCCTCACACTGCTGTACTCTGATTTTTATTCATCATCGTTACTTCTCCCACTATCTCCCAGGTAAAAGTTTATTTTCAGTTTTCCATTCTCCCTTCCTTCTCCCAAATTCTCTCTCTCTCTCTCTCTCTCTCTCTCTCTCTCTCTCTCTCTCTCTCTCTCTCTCTCTCTCTCTCTCTCTCTCTCTCTCTCTCTCTCTCTCTCTCTGGATCTTACTTCCTTATCTATCGTCTTGTTCGTAACCCTTCTCCCTACCACCTCCCAAACTCCCTATTCCTTATACCTTTTTGTACAGCCCCCACTCAGGCTCTTTCCCTCTCCCCTCTGCCCTGTCCTTCCTACACTCTCTTCCTCCTCTCTTCCCTCTCCTAACTCCCACACCCACTCTCCTCCTCACCCAGGCCATCTCCCACCTCCCACTCTCTCCCAGGTTATATCACCAGCACCTGTACTATATCCCCAACTAATGATCCCTCCTCCTTTGATGGACCGTCGAACTAATTAAAAATAGCACCTGTAGAGAGAGAGAGAGAGAGAGAGCTTTAAAGGACCCACTATGTGCTGTTGATGAAACGGATGAACAGAAGAAAAAAAATGTCCATAGGCAGCTTATAGACGACGGTGTTCATAGGAAGTATATTGAGTGCGCCTCTAGTGTGGATATTTTCCCGATAATATGAACGTACTGTAATTTATTTTCGATGATGGGATTCGACTCTCTTTAAGGCTTTGGGAGTTTTGTGTTATGTGATATTCTTTCGTCTTTATTATTATTATTATTATTATTATTATTATTAGTAGTAGTAGTAGTAGTAGTATTAGTATTATTATTTCATGTTGTGTTTATTTATTTATTAATAATATTTTTTTACGTTGAGGAATTACCTGGAGAATCAGATGGCTGTCGCGAGCGTCTATATTGAGGCTTTGGTCCTTTTGATGTGTATGGAAATTCCGGTAGTTGGAGACTCACTGACTCACCCACTCAACGGCTGGATCGTATAGCTGTTTTTTGTTTATAATTATACACAAATACATACATATATGATATATAGTCAGAAGTACGTATATGCTTACATGTGTACATAATGTAAATGAAATAACAATAATATGATAATAATACTATTTATTATTATTATAAATCTAGTCAAAGCCACAACACCATAACAGATTCTGATAAATAATGACCCCACAGAATCACAGCACATAATAAGTTGATATAACAAGATTACTGAGCACCAGGAAATACACTGCCACGCTTTGAACATGTTATTAGGAGTCGCCCTTGACGGACAACTCACCGTAAGGCAGCCACTCGCCCGCCCTTCTTTCTTTACAACAGGAAAATTAAAATAATTACTTCCGCCCTAACATGGAGACGAAAGGTACTTTAAATAATTTCTTCCGCGCGCGCGCGCGCGCGTGTGTGTGTGTGTGTGTGTGTGTGTGTGTGTGTGTGTGTGTGGGTGGGTGGCATGTGTGTACTTGTGTATAATATTCTAACAGCGACCTTGAATTGTGTTCTAAACTAGGTAAAGTTATGCTGTTTCTCTCTAGACCGGCACAGTATGGAACTCATTTGATAATACAGGTAATTTGATATTATTGATAAACATAAGTTCCAATCATATTCTTTTTTAGCATTATATCTTTTTCTTGAACACCTCGATAACACTCTATAAAACGAGTGGAGTTATTTTAATGAAACTTGTCAGATGGGATGGATGATAACAGAAGGAGGAATGATGTAATTTAGGTGAAGGAAGATACGAATCAATGGGTGCGGCAGCAGAATGGATACTTTGCTCGCTTCCTGTTTTCAGGGTCTCAGGTTCGTGCCCGGGACACAGCCTCTCCAGTCAGTTGTGATAGGGTACTTTATCTTTATTTTTAGGGAAGTGTACCTGGTCGAGTGTAGTGCCCAAGGTAACCGAAACAAACCTAGCCTTACCTAACATAACCCAACTCTCTATCAGATATGAATCGAAGGTCAAAGTTCAGTGCCAAAATTGGTAATAATTCATATTTAATTGTTTTCAGGTTGAGAATTTGTTTGTCTCGATAATATTTTTAGGTAATTCTTTTCCTTTGTCGATAATAAAAGTAGAGAGAGAGAGAGAGAGAGAGAGAGAGAGAGAGAGAGATGACATCTTAACCCTGAGTTCCCCTACTAAAATTTCTTGAAAAATTTACATAAACAACTTCAGATGTCAAGATGGAGTAGGAGAGGTGGTGTTATTACCTCCCAGATGACCCAATTATTTTGCCTTAGAGGGAATTAATTAGGTAGAGAGAGAGAGAGAGAGAGAGAGAGAGAGAGAGAGAGAGAGAGAGAGAGAGGGGGGGGGGTAAATGCGTAGATAGATAGATTAATAGAAAGATAGATAGATATATAAATTATATATATATATATATATATATATATATATATTATATATATATATATAATATATATATATATATATATACACATATATATACTGTAGAATCAGATAGATAAATAGATCTCTCTCTTTCTCTCTTTCTCTCTCTCTCTCTCGCCTCGCTTTCAAGTAAATGGCATCACCCTCCATCGTTCCCTCAGCTGATGCAGAATCTCACGGGTCACTGGCCAGAGGATGACCCACACGCCCGTAAATGAAGGCTTGAAGTATGAAATCTTTTGTTTTATGGGAGACGAAAGAGCCTCAGCAGAAACTGGCCCGCCCCTGAAGCTCTCCCGACCCCCTTCCCTTCCTCCTCACACCCCCTCCCCCTTCCAGCCCCCTCCATTCCTCACTTTCCTCCCTTAGCCCTCTCCTTCTGCCTCCATCAGTTAGCTTTTAAATAATTGGAAACTTCTTCATGTCATAATTTTTTCGTTTTTTTCTTTTATTTTTTCTTTTGTTCATTCTTTCACCCTTTCTTTTTCTTTTCCTTTAATTTCTTTTCTACTCATTTCTTTCATTCCCTCTTTTCTTTGATTCTTTCTTTCTAATTCTTTTCTTTCACATTGTGTTTTTTTTAATTGTCTTTCAAACTTTAGAATTTCCTTTTCTTCCATTGTCTCACTTTCTTTTTCTCTCACCACTTTCATTTATTTTACTCTGTTTCTCTTTCTTTTTTCTCGTACTTCCTCTTCCTTTGTTTCTTTCTCTATATCTTTCTTTTCTCCTCTTTTCTTTTAATATTTTTCGCTCTATTTTAATTTATTTTTCTATCTCTTTTCATATCTCTTCCCCTCTCTACATCACCTTATTATTACTTTTACACACACACACACACACACACACACACACACACACACACACACACACACACACACACACACACACACACACACAATACTAGCTCCCCTCTCCCCAAGTAAAAAAAAAAAAAATAGGTGTTACTGTCCTTAATAACTATTTTCTTCTCACTTTTTCTCATTTTCATTTCTCTTTCGGTCTCTTCTGCTCTCACTTTGCTTCTCAATTTCATAACTTGTTCTCCCTGGTTATCTATCTTAGTGTTTCTTGTACTATGTTATGGTGGGGAGGTGAGTCTCCCCCTGGGCTGAGCTGGCGAGGCTTCACTAAAACTGAGTGATGATGTTTTCTGTTAATGGCGCTGCGGCCGACCATACTCGTTTGTTATCCCTAATTGTAAACAATTACAGAATGGTTGGCTGCACTTTTTAATATATATGTATATATATATATTCATATATATATATATATATATATATATATATATATATATATATATATATATATATATATATATATATATATATATTAACAAATGCTTTATGGTAGCTATGATTTTGATTATTATTAAAGAAATTGATTATACAAATATTTCCATTTAGCTGGAATGTTGTATATCAAGTTTATATATACAAGCAGTACAACAGCTTCTTATACCGTTGTATATTCGTACTCTATATACTGTCCAGTTTATAGAAAAGTCGTAGTCCAAAACTGAACTATTTTTCTCATGGAAATTATCACATTTAACAGCTTATCAAGATTTTTAGTTTTATATTCCAACTTCGTACACAAGAACTACTGTATACGACTTTGCCCCGTGTTTAAAGTTGTAGTGGCGAAGAATTAAGTTATTTTTAAAGCAATGGATTCACAATTGAAGATATTATATAATATATAAATCATGACGCCGTAGGAGAAAAACAAGATAACCGTATATTTCTTCCTTAAACCTGTAGCAAAATATACATATTTTTCTCAGTCTCAATTATCTGATGAATTTTAAGAAGTAAGAACACATTAGAGCTAGGCTGATTGTTAAAGCCATTACAGCCTGTTGGATTATTGTCGTCTATACTAACTTGGTGCAGCTCAGTATGGAGGAACTGCACGACATTCCCTGGTTCTGAAAAAAAGTAATACAGTGGCTAACAAGTTTCTGGTTTTATGAAGGAGCAAATTTAATTTAGATGCTCCCTTTGGTGAATGTTAATGTGCTGGCGCGGAATGTGGAGCAGAATTTACATAACATGATCTTAACTGGTGGGCAAATACTGGGGATTTTTTGTCTTGTTTTCGTTACTTGTCGTTAAGGTACAGAGGAGTATAATGTGACTTACTTGATGTAAATATTTATATCTAAACAACATTACGATGAATACGACAAATGTAGTAGTTTTTGTGTGGTATTTAATGAGTCTTATTGAGGGTTCAACACACACACACACACACACTAATGAAAAAAAATCTGGTTGTCTCTAAATTCTAGTACAAAGGAATCTTGTGATAGAGGAATTTTATTTTTATTATTATTATTATTATTATCTGGAAAAAATCCTCCAACTTCCAACCTTCCCTTCCCCTTATCCCCTCATCCCACCCTTTCACGTACTCCCCCTTTTGCCCTCCCTTTTCTCCCTTCCTCCACCCTCCCACATTTCCCCCTTCTCAAACACACATCGCCACCGTTCCCCATCCCGAACCTGTCTCCTCACCACCCCACCTCTTCTCTCCCCCCACTCCTCCTTTCTCCCCTATCATCCCTCCTCTTCTTTCTCCCCCTCCCCCTCCACTCCTCCTCTCCCCTCTCCCCGCCCTTGTATTAAGTGTTGTAGGTATATAACAGGTCCGGGACTCATTTTTAGCGGTGGCTGGCACGGCCCACATTCCTAGCCCTTCTCAGGAACCTCGCCAGGCATGTGTAGGAGCAGTGAGTGGCAGGTCGTCGATAGTGCCTTCTGACGTGCACTTCCCTTCCCTCTCCTGAGTCTGGCTGGCTACTTCCTGGATCTTCTTTCGGATGTTCTTTTTGGGTCTTATTTTGGGGTCTTCTTTAGAGGTCTTCATTTGGGGGTCTTCTTTTGGGGTCTTTTGTGGTCGTCTTTTGGAGTCTTCTTTTGGGGTCTTCATTTGGGTCTTCTTTTTGGGTCTTTATTTGCGTCTTCTTTTGGGGCCTTCTTTTGGGGTCTTCTCATGGTGTCTTCTTTTGGGTCTTGTTGTTTATTTTCCCCTCCGTACTCTCCTTCTCTCCCCAACCCTCCTACTCTCTTCGGTCTTCCTGGTTCCTTTCCTCCTCTTTTGGGTCTATCTGAATGCGTCCTTCCCATTCTCGACTCCCCTTATATTATCCTTTCCTTTCCTTTCCTTTCCTTTCTCGGTCCCTCTTATCATTCACCTTTCCTTCACCCTTCTCATCCTTCCCTTTCCCACCTGGAGCCTCTCACCCCTCCTATCCCTAATTATTCTTTTCATTGTCCATATCTCGTCCTCCCCTTCTCCTCATCTCCTGTGTCTTTTTTTTTTATCCCATCCTTCTACTTTCTTCCCTATCCCTACCCCCTCATGAATCCCCTCTCCTCACCCCCCCCTTACCCCCTCACCCCTGTCATAACTCCCTCGTGGTCCCCCTGGCAACTGACCAAAAGACCTCCTAAAAAAAATAAAACTCCTATATTGTTTCTTCCTAAAATATATCTTCTCTCTGGTTCATTGTTTATCCTCCTCCTCGTTCTCCCGTTTATTATGGTTACACTCCATCCATTCTCCTGCGTACCGCCCTCCCCCCTCCCCCATTCTCATCATGAAGGGTTTTAAATCTACACCACAATATCTAAGTTCCCCTCCAGCTAGTTCATCACAGTACCTGCTTCATATGCTAACACGCCTCCCCGTTTTCACACAAAAAACGTTCGCTTTATTAAGGTAAGGTATAGTATCTCCTGTTTGGGTAGGAGAATCAGGGAAGAGAATTTGTTATATATCTGGGTCGTATATATATTTGTAAACTGTGTTGTGTTTCCCCAATAATCAGAAAGTCGCCCTGTATATCATCCAATTAACGTGATAGCAGGAATATTAATTTTCCGTGTGATAATTTTTTTATTTTTTTCCCCTCTGGTGATATTTAAAGATTACTGGTGAATTTCACTCAACACCAATTTTGTTGTTATAATTGATTTGATTTTATGGATTTTGTCACAGTTGAAGAATTGTCGTTACGGCGATATAGATCTAGTGTTCACCTTTTTTTTTTTTATTTTTTTTTTTTTGCAGATGCTAATCAGTCTAGTCGTTGCCTTTCTGACATACTGACCGACAAGGTAATTTGCTCGAGATATTTTTATTCCAGCTACGTCTCACTATGAACAGTACCATACAACCATCTTCGTACTAACGCAGCTGTAGCCAATTATTGCAGTTTTCGTTATTTTTCGAACACTTATTAACAGGGCTTATTCTTCATTTGTTAACTTGGGGGTTATTGGGTCAAAAGTCGAGGTCATTGTTACATAAGCAGGTCGAGGAGTCTTCCAGGAATTTCATTTCTGTTTACCTGTCCCTGAATCATGTGTTCTTAATCATATTAAATGTTCATAGATTCTGTACTTATATTCTGAATCATATATTTTCTCATTCACCATATATACGCTTTGAATCGTGTTAACTTTTTGCAAGTTCAGTCTACTTACATATTGTTTTATATATGATAAACTAGCTTGGGTACCCGGCGTTGCCCGTGTTCCTTTTGACAAATTAAAACTTGACCTGAATGGGGTACAGCCACGACACTCCGACAACAATATTTTCACGACTCACTCAGAGAGAGTTGGCACGAGCCGAGTATTATTTTAACAAGCGGCCAACCCCCTAGAATTAGAGGGGGCCTATGTCTGTCCTTGGCCAAAATTAAGTGTGTGTGTGTGTGTATTAGATGGCTTGATTGACTGCTATATCCTAACGATCACAAGGTCTAGCCCAGTTCACTGAGATTTCTCTCTTTTGGACACTGGTAAGCCTGGGTGAAGAAATATTTAAGGTTTTATAAGTTGCTCGTGTAAAACGACATCTAAGGTCGTTCACCATTTCTGATCAGATATTGTAACGGTGGAAAACGTCCAGCGACGGGCAACTAAGCTTATTATACCCTTCTTGAGGAACCTGAATGACAAGGAAAAACTAATTAGGCTAAGCCTACCTACAGTACTGTACACTGTCTTACAAAAGATCAAGGTGCATGAAGGTACTTATGGGAGAATAAACTACCAGAGGACACTGTAAGAAAATATTTATATGCAGGACAAGGTTCAATTTACGAAAAAATCCTTTTACAAAAGTGTTGTAAACTGCTGGAACAGGAGAGCATGATGTGTTATTGGATCAGAGGCAAAAATAAATAATTTAAACAAGGCGAGGAAAGATTAATCACAAAAAACATGATTGTACAGCACATATTTCAATGTCTGATAACTGCCTTGTCCGCCACTAATACATGTAGAGATGGAGTTACAGCCATAACCATCGTCAACTACAAGATAAAACATTAACAACATGTCCGGATGTTAAGTTTAGTTGGTTAATAAGTTGTGGTCGGATTGTGGTTAGTGACATTAATGGTTATGCGATACACAAGTGTCATCCATACCCTCACATAAATGAATTAAGAGGTGGAACACATCTAAACATGTAAATATATATATGATAAAAAGTAGACAGACACTTGCTACAAATAGTGCTAATTAACATGCTTAGGGTAGTACAGTAGTAGATTAGAGATATAAACCAGATTTATTTTACCGTACATTAAAACAAGAAAAAAACGCTTTTCAGTCTGAGAAATGGGATAGGGTGAGAGCGGCGACAAAGTCAGGCAACTATTGGTCGCCTGAGTTATACTTTGTCAAGAGTTGCCGCCGCCAGTCAGACAACTGGTGAATGTGACACCATCCAGGGCGATTGGGACCAGCATTCAATCCAGCCGGCAAATTTGGTTTTGGTCTTACACGGAGGTGTCGAGGAGAACATCGACACTTCCTCCGGGATTTAGTGACGAGGGGCTTTGGGGTGACCCGGTGCCTCCCACAGGGGTACTTCTTGGTACTATTGTTGACAGCGGTGGTCAAAGTTGACACCCGAATGTGATCAGTCCTAACTATGGTGGAGGTGATGATCGTCCCATCGACACCATTGACTGCACTGGGCCTCCTGCCTGACAGAGTCATGCCGTATGGCCCCCCCTCCAGGGACATTCTCAATGCCCTTGACATCGTTTCCAATGGCAATGAAGTCACCGATTGGTTTGTCACCTTGGTCTTAGGGTCCGCCACCTTGGGCTCTGTCAACGAAATTACCGATTGGTTTGTCACCTCGGTCTTAGGGTCCGCCACCTTGGGCTCTGTCAACGAAATTACCGATTGGTTTGTTACCTTGGTCTTAGGGTCCGCCACCTTAGGCTCTGTCAACGAAATTACCGATTGGTTCATCACCTCTGACTTCGTCAACGAAACCATCGTTGGGTTATCCTTCCCGGGATGCTGCTTCACTAGCAACACCTCGGACTCTACGTTGGGGTCAGTGGAGCTAACCGTGACCATGGGATCCTCTGCCATGGAGGAGCCTCGTCTACCCGACACTAAAATTACCAAAAATAAAATTGAAATAAAAATTTTATCCATATTTCTCAAGAAAAAGTTGAGTAAATTTAACATGTCATAGTAGTGTATCAAACCCACGTTTAGCAACACAAGGACGATGGTGACGTACTCAAAATATCTTATCCCTCGTTTACAGTTAGTGAAGAAGCATTACAAAAACTAGTCAACAAGTTAATGGAAAAAGGAGACGTTTTAAATGAGGATTATCCCATCCGGGCACGGGTCACTGAAAGAGGTTAGAGGCCTTTGAAATGTGGTGTTACAGATGAATGTTAAGAATACGTTTCACTGACAGGAAAACAAATGAAGTACTAAGGTAGCAAAAACGTCAAGAGAAATACTTGAAATGTATAGAAAAAAAATATGATATTTTGTTCATATAATTAGGGAGGAGATATAATAAAACTCTTAATGGGCAAAGATGGGGGTAGGAGGGCCAGGGGATGGATGAATGAATGGAATTAAAAACTGGGTTCCCATATATAGTGATACAAAATCTTGAAGGATTGGTAAAAACAGGCAGAGAACGTTTAGAGTAAAGGACTGTGGTCACTGACCCTGAGATGTGAGGACGGTATTCTGATTGGCCACAGCGGAGTCTCACCCACACACGAACACTCTCATGTGAAGTGGATACACCAGTCCTTAAGCTGGTGTCAGGGGTCCAGGAGTGTAATTGGGCGGTGTTTAGGGAAGTTTGTCAGTAATAGATGAAGTTAGGGTGATGGTAGTGGTGGTGGTAATGTAATGGTAGTTGTGGTAGTGGTGAGTGTAGTGATGGTAGTGGCGGTGTTAGTAGTTGTGCTGTTTGCTGTCTTTGATAGACCGGTGGCTGGTGTGTGACTTTATATGTCCCTTAAATGACTCATTTTTTTCAGTTAGGGAACCATTTAAGGTAAAAGAAAAGTCAGGGTAACACTCCTAAAGTTGGTATGATATGACTTCGAGGGAAAATGTTAGTTCTTTTGAATATAATGTCATATATGTTTTACTTGGTGAAATTTAAATACTGTATACTGTATATGAAAACGCAGGATGATACGTCCAACCGAAGTTTCATTTTGGTCTCGTAAATAGCATTTATGGGATTATTTAATGCAGTTGTTTTGTTACATGGCCTACAAGGAAACATATTAGTAGGTCAACTATCACCCTCAGGTTACAAGAGCCATTCAAGTCCATGTTCTGCAATTTGCAATGGAAATCTCACTCTGAAGGCTTGAAGTACCATTCGAATATATATATATATATATATATATATATATATATATATATATATATATATATATATATATATATATATATATATATATATATATATATATTTCATGTAGATCCACAATGAAAACGTGGATAAGATAAATCTTGATAAAATCACACGGGAAAAGGGAAACTACGAAGCACCTTAGCTTTCGTCTTTATTGAAGACATCTTCAGAGGCAACTGAAGATGTCTTGAATAAAGACGAAAGCTAAGGTGCTTCGTTGTTTCCCTTTTCCCGTGTGATTTTATCAAAATATATATGTATATATATATATATATATATATATATATATATATATATATATATATATATATATATATATATATATGCGGCGGTATATCTTGCACTCTGCAATTGAAATCACACTCTGGGGGTATATCTGTAAGCGTGAAGTGCCATTCAGGTGCATCATACATTGCACTGTTTGATTGATGTACCACTCGTTGTTATACCTCAAGGCTGGAAATGCCATTCAGATGCATTCATTTGAGTGTACATGTATACTGCACACAATATTGGATGATGTAGGTTGCCCCCGGCACCAATAACACCACACACCGCCTCTGGCTGTCCATTTCCTCACATCCGGGGGAGATATATTTATGTTGTGTCAGTGCCGTTCTCCTCCTCCCCCTCCCTTATGCTCTCAACCTTTATGTTCTCAGCAGAGAGAGAGAGAAAGAGAGAGAGAGAGAGAGAGAGAGAGAGAGAGAGAGAGAGAGAGAGAGAGAGAGAGAGAAAGCGAGAGCATGTTTTCGATTTATGTCTTTCATTCTCTTTCTTTCCTATCACTGTCTCTTTCTCTGGTCTTCATGAATTAATCTATTTTCTCTGGACTATTCTTCTGTAATTATCTTCTTCCTTCTTCCTTTCACTCCTTCTCTTTCTTTCACGTCCTCCTTACTCCTGCTTTCCTTCATTTCTCCCTTGTTACACCCGATTATTTCTGATTTCCTCCTTACTGCTACTTCCCTTTCTCCTCTCTCCTCCTGATTTTTACCATTCTCTCACTCCTTTCTCGCTCTTGCTTTCCTTCTCCCTTGTTCTCCTCTTCCCCCTTCTCTCTACCTTCTCTTCTGCTCCCTCCCTTCTCTCTCGTCTTTACCCTTTCTCTCCCTACTTCCTCCTTCCCCCTTCTCTCTCACATTCTCTCCCAGCCTCTTACCCTTCCTTCTTCTCTCTCACTTGTCTCCATTTCCCTTCCTTCTTACCCTTCCTCATTCTTTTTCATCTCTTCCAGTATCCATCCCTTCTCGTATCCCTCCCTTCTTCTCTCCTCTCCCTTCCTCTCCCTCCCTTCCTCTCTCCGTCCCGTCTTTTTCCCCCCAATCTCCCTCCCATCCACCCACCAATCATCTCTTCCATTAACCCTTCTCTTCTCTAACCCTCCCTCCCACCTACTCTGCTTCCCTCCCTCCCGCTCACTCTCCCTCTCTCCCTCCCGCTCGTCCACCACCTCTCGCTGGCCAGTCCATTATCTTATCTCAGCAGTAATGGTGGTTTAAGGCGTGATCCCTGTATAATGGTGATGGGACCATTAATCACCAACACACGCCCTGTAATATTTCTCTGATGTCCGCCATTTTTTCCCACAATTCACTTAGGATGGTTTGTGTATGCTGACTTGTTATTTTTTTATGTTATTATTGTTTATTTTTCTTATTTTAGGTCGTCTGGCTGATATACATATTTATTATTATTATTATTAATATCTCTACGTAGAGCCATTTCTTAATCCCTCTCTATGTATAGCCAATATTTATTTATTTATTTATTTATTTATTTATTCATGCATTCATGCATTTCTATGGTTGATATACATTGTCTTACACTAAGTAGCTCAGGAGTAATATATTATTATTATTTATTTTTTATTAAATTATAACATGGAATATCCTGGTAATATAATGTACCTGGACGTAGGTTAAGATAAATTACTAAAGGCACTGGGTTACTCTAACTAGCTTTTGGTAATTGATGGAAGTGGGTGTTGTTTGTCTAAAAGGGAGGAGGGGTTGGGGAGAGACGAAGGGCGGGAGACGAGAGAGGAGGGGGAGTGGAGGGAAGGATGAAAGTTGAGAGTGAGAGGGAAGAGAGTGGAGGGTGGGGAGATAATAGTGAGAGGGAAGAGAGTGGAGGGAGAGAAGATGAGAGTGAGAGGGAAGAGAGTGGAGGGTGGGGAGATAATAGTGAGAGGGAAGAGAGTGGAGGGAGAGAAGAAGAGAGTGGATCATGATGTAGATGATGGATGATGGTGTAGGTGGTGATGGATGATGGTGTAGGTGGTGATGGATGATGGTGTAGGTGGTGATGGATGATGGTGTAGGTGGTGATGGATGATGGTGTAGGTGGTGATGGATGATGGTGTAGGTGGTGATGGATGATGGTGTAGGTGGTGGTGGATGATGGTGTAGGTGGTGATGGATGATGGAGTAGGTGGTGATGGATGATGGTGTAGGTGGTGGTGGATGATGGTGTAGGTGGTGATGGATGATGGTGTAGGTGGTGGTGGATGATGGTGTAGGTGGTGATGGATGATGGTGTAGGTGGTGATGGATGATGGTGTAGGTAGTGATGGATGATGGTGTAAGAGATGGATGATAGTTTAGGTGGTGGTGGTGGATGATGGTGTAGGTGGTGGTGAATGATGGTGTAGGTGGTGGTGGATGATGGTGTAGGTGGTGATGGATGATGGTGTAGGTGGTGGTGGATGATGGTGTAGGTGATGGATGATGGTGTAGGTGGTAGTGGATGATGGTGTAGGTGGTTATGAATGATGGTGTAGGTGGTGGTGGATGATGGTGTAGGTGGTGGTGGATGATGGTGTAGGTGGTGATGGATGATGGTGTAGGTAGTGATGGATGATGGTGTAGGTAGTGATGGATGATGGTGTAAGAGATGGATGATAGTGTAGGTGGTTGTGGCGGATGATGGTGTATACAGACAATAATGCCGTATCAAATAAAGTGATCCAATAGACCTAACCATCAGTATTAATATCCACAAAGTCTATTTTATTGTATTTTTTTTCCCACCTTTAGGAATTATTCATATACTGTACACGGGTTTTTGGTGAACTGTGTCCGGTAAATGTTTCGGTAATTCTCGAGAGCCGTTGGATTAATAGAATATAATTTGTGAATACCATCTGGTTATCATTATATTAAACAGATCAGTGAATTATGTTTTATGGTTGATTTTTGTGGTTGTGGGACATATCTTGGTTAAGTATCATAGTCATTTAATCATATTGTTGCCTCTATTGGAATTTATTGATGTATTTTCATATTTAATTTTTTTATTTATATAATTGTGTTATATGTTCAATTATTTACGTATCAATTTTTTATATTTAATTATCGCTTTTAGTTATTAATCAATACATGGCATTATTTTTCGTATTTCGGTTTTATTATTGTTGATGAATTTTTGACCGGCAGAGTGTGGCTTTGTTTAATATTTTTTCTCATTTTATCTCTATATCTATGGAGTATTTTCCTCGAGCTTTCTGTCTCAGACACGTAATGGGTTTGAATGCTTTCCAAATTCACTTAACTCGGGCGAGCTAAAAAGTCTTGTGCAACTTTAAAGGCAAAAAATTTTCGGCATCAAAGAGGCAGCGTTAGATCTTCTCCTTAGCCTCCTCGAGACATTTCCAGGAGGTTCACAAAGGTAGAGTCAAGCTTCTTATTGGCCAGGGGCGAGGTACACTAAGATCCCTATTGGATAGAAGCGAGGTCGTCTTCGCTTCTCTATTGGTCAGTGACCAGACGGACTCTAGGTTCCCATTGGCAACTGATAAGGTACGAGTATCTTCTGCTACTGGCTTGACTGGGAGAAAACATGTCCAGCGCTTTGTATGTCACCAGCAGGGAACTCTAGGGTGCGAGGCCGAATTGATACAGCGTTCGCCTCCTGTCCTAAAGCTCGCTCATTCGATTTTGGGGTAATCCCAGTCCACCTAGTTCTAAATGAGTACCTAACTGTACAAGTTGGAGAAATGAGTGCACTTTCAGTCAGGCTGTTCCATTGCGTACCGAAATTCTTAGTGTCCACACTGTCCGTAAAGGACGGTTATGCCAGTAAGACTCCCTTTCACGTTTGAATAAGGAAATCAGCAGTCATTGGCCCGAGACGATTGGGATGATATTTTTCATAGGTCGAAGACGAAGACTGTATTTCCTAATGGCCATGTGAGACTACGACAGTTCCATCTACTGGTCAGAAATATTACGAACTTCTCTCTCTTGTCTCCCCACCACCGGCGTAGTGTGGGTATATCAAGATAAATTAGTACAATATCTTCAAGCGTAGGTGGGCACCTCCATCAAGACTTGCCGGATGCCGTGACAGACACAGTGTGTTTTCTGAGGACTACTATTATGTGATGAACTTAATTTATGGCAGGACAGGAGATAGTGTAGGGCCGTCCTCTAGGCCACCCGCACCTCCCTACCAAGTTTCCTCTGAAAGTTTTCTATCGACTATACATACAGGGTATTTAACAGTAATGTTCTATTCTATTATCTGTTATCTGCTTGCATAACTGGAGTTAATAGCTAAACTTACTCCCAAGTCACGAGGTTTTATCTCACATGAGTTTAGTTTGACAATACAGGAGGCACTTGTGTTTGACACACGAGTGTAACAGACAGTAGTGTACTACCTGGCTTTGGCACAAGTGTCCACATTTTAGCTTGAGAGTTTATGTTCGAGAAGTAAGGGATCTCGACGTAATGGTCGACACAAAACTCTGTTGAAACTTGGTAGGGAGGTGCGGGTGGCCTAGCGGATGGTTCTACACTATCTTCTGTCCTTCCATAAGCCCTGTGCTGTTATAAGCCTACTGTTGTACAGCAAGAACGCAAAATTAAAAAAAAAACAACAGCATTAAAATGTTATAAAAAGGTAAAGCAAAGACAGGAGGTAAAAAAGGTAAACGCTATAGAAAAAAGGTTATCAAGAAAATGAAGTAAAAAGGAGCGAAAAGTACATGAAAAGCAAGAAAATATGTAGGAAAAAAAAAGCAGATGGAGAAGATTACCTCCAGGTAGGACACTGATGGGGCCACCCCGCTCTTTGATCTCGACTAAGATATGAAAAATCCCACTCTGGGCTGTAAAGATTATGTTTACTACTGACTGTCATAAATCATTCCTCTTTCGCCATATTAAAGCTGCAGGAAGCTATATTAAAGCTACAATTAGCAATGCTAAAGCTGAAACTAGAAGAGGAAGGAGGAGGAGGAAGAGAAGCAGCAGGAGGAGAAGAGTAGAGGGAAGAGGAAGGGGCAAGGGGAGGATCAGGAACCTATGATAAAAGAAGAGGAGGAGGAGTTGGGAAGAAGGGGGCTGAAAAAGCGAAGGAAGAGGATAGGAAGAGAGGGAGGAGGAGGAGGAGGAGGAGGAGAGACTGAATTCCAAATCTTCCCCAACACTGAACACTTCCTTTTTCAACGCGTAAGAGACAAAACTAAGAATAATTTTTACGTCTTCAGTCCTGCGGCCATTTCTTGTTGCATTGTCAGGAAAGATAATTCTGGAAAAAAATACGATCAAGATATTTCTAAAGTCATTTGTTGGCACTGGAGAAGATAAGTGAATTCTAAACTTAGAAGAAGGAATAAACGAAAGGAACACCAGGGAGAATAAGAGAATACGAGAGGGAGAGGAGGGAGACGATAAAAGATGGAAGGAAGAAGAAAAAAGAGGCAAAGGAGAAGAAGGAAAAATAGGGCACGGAAGTAGAAGCAAATTGTATTTTATTGTTGATGTGAAATCCATATAAGAAGGTATTATGTATGATACTGTAATCCCTGGGGTAAATGGTGGTTCTGTTCCACCCTGTACTTCTTCCATGGTAACTCTCCATTTGACCACCCTGTACTTTCCCATGACACCTTTCCTATGGTATCACTCATTACCCCTCTCCCCATCTCCCATGGATGACCCTGATCAGCATTTCCATAATCAACTAACGAACGAGAAATTCAGAGCAAATTCATCTTCATTTACCAGTGAGATAAAAACGAAATCGTTAACCGTGAAGATGGATGACAACGGCGAATATCCTTGATGGAGCCAAAATTATGGTTAATATTTTATTTATATTTTATATTTTGGTTATTCGTAAAAAAATATATTAGTTATTTAGCAGCAGCGATTGTGGTCTGCTTAAAGTTAATATTTTCAGTCTTGACCAATCAGTGACACACACACACGCTGTTTATCTTTGAGCGGCACTTAGACAAATATATTACAGTTCTTCATCCTTTTGATTAGCACATAACCTTTATTATAAACTTCACAAACAAAAGCTATAAGCCTCACACGGACATGTTTATAGCCTTGGGAAAAATAATGACAAATATGGCAGTAAATTACCAGTGTGGCGGTGCGACCCACTTGTCAACTAGTCAGTTTGTCCGAGCAAGGGAGAGACAAAAGCTGATGCAGCTTAGCTGATAAGTCAGTAATGGATGGTAATGTTTTTAACCCTGTATGTTATTTATCTTTAATTAAGCAAAAAGAGTTTAGGTCATCCAATAGTTAATTCTTCTGTAGTCCAATCTGAAAGAGTAATACCTGGATCTAAACATAGAAAATACTTGTCCACTCTTATTGTTGATACATTCGTTCGGTCTACAAGCTTAGTATAACTTTTTTGCCATAAAAAAGTATTTAGACCATGCAATTACTGATGATTTTGGCGTCCAGTCTGCAGCCTGCAAGCAGTGTACCTTATTCTGGACATATATAAAAATATGACAGTGAGGTAGTTGGTGTTCTCGTAGTCCAGTGTGCCAGCGGCGTATCTTTGTTATGATGTGAGCATACAAAAGTCAGGCCATCCACAACTGAGCTATTAAACTGCCTCAGGCCAGGTTTCTTCCCTGCTGCTTTGATGCTCCTTCCTTCAAAGACTATCAAAGACCAGGGTGAGGAGCTCGCCACTTGCTGGTTCCAGGGCCACCACTCTCCAGTCATCAGTGGCCAGACTCCAGGGCCATCGCTCTCCAGTTATCAGTGGCCAGACTCCAGGGCCACCACTCTCCAGTTATCAGTGGCCAGTCTTTATGGCTGCCAGTTATCAATGGTCAGTCTTTAGGACTACCAGTTATTAATGGCCAGTCTTTAGGGCCACCAGTTTCAGTAGCCAGTCTTCAGGACCATCAGTTATCAGTAGACAGTCTTTAGGGCTATCAGCTATCAGTGACCAAGTTCTGATGCCATAAGTCATATGTAACCAGCCTTTACATTTTAAAACCTACATTTAAGGAGTCATAAAAATCCTTCTACCACCCATCAACTTACGATAGTCTACACGAATTTCACTTTAAAAAACTTGTTGTCTTCCGTCCCAATTTGAAAACCAAAACATCCATGCAGCTTTTACATGACAATAGCTTAAATTTTAGCCTTATTGTTAATTTGATAATAATTCTGTTCCAAGAACTATCTTACCAAAGCTAGGTGAAACAGTATCTGCATAATGTAAGGAGTTTACTTTCTTTACATAATGACCAGAGGAGTAAAATGATTCATGTTTGCTTCATTATAAGCTTTTCATGCATCTTGATAGCTCCCTCCTCGCACACTGTTGACACACGCTTTTAAACGTTCCATCGGCTTTAGCAATATGATCCTTAGCCTCGTCAGTGTGAGCGTCAGGAGGGGGAGGGGGGCTCAGCCTAAGAGCACAGACCCTCATTTGCATTGAGCTTAGCGTCAGTGACCAAAGTGGGCAATGGAATACACAGCCTACCTGGTGCTGGCTAGTGCATAACGTCAGTCATCTTTATCCAGAGGGCGAGGCACGGTGTCCTGAATATTTTAGAAACCTGGAAGACTTTTTGAGAATGAGGTAGAGATGTATAACTGGAAAGGAAGAGGAACTACTTGCTCAGAACGTCTTAATCCTGAAGGATGTGCGTTCTTATGAGAGTAAAGAACCTGTTAGTAATTCTGAAGTGGATAATCGCACCCTCTGAGTGCAGTAGATTATATAGGTAAAAGGTAATGTCCTTGTATCTGTAAACAATCTATTTGTTAGAGTCTGTATTACTATATTGTGCAGTGAATCGTTTGGCCGGGTCATGTATGGCACAAAAAGTAGTAATTTATAAGAGAAGACAGAATAAACAACATAATGAAGAAAAACACCTGGAGTTAAATAATGATCAATCAATTAAACATATATATATATATATATATATATATATATATATATATATATATATATATATATATATATATATATAAAACGATGAAACTGGCTTAGCCCGCGCCTCAGCTGGTAAGCAGCCCCCACCTGGCTGCAGATATAAACAGGAGTAAACCCGGGTGGCACAATACCTCCACTGTGTAAGCTGGCCAGATCCCCCACATTAGCACGGCAGCACCAAGCCATCCGGGACACGGCAGTCATGTAATCCGAGCTGCCTCGTCCTTCACAATACAGTAATGCTATTCACTGGTCCCCAGAGGCGGTGTGAACCTGTCTAACGTGTGTGGAATCCCCTTACTGACTTTGACGCACACCCATGAGGGTTAATTCAGTCACCCTAGTGTTTTATAATTAAGGGTTTCTTATAAATTGATTTTTTCTTAGTTGTCTTGGGTGAGATTTGGTGATGAATAGGTAGTATGAGTGTGTTTTGTATTTATTGGTTGAAAAAGAGGGTTGGAGAGAGAGAGAGAGAGAGAGAGAGAGAGAGAGAGAGAGAGAGAGAGAGAGAGGAACTCACAAAACCACTCGAGGTTATAGTTAAGAAGATCAACAGGAGTAAAGTGGAGCGAATGTTAGCCTTAACAGTGAAGTGTTGGAAGAATTAACAAATGCGTTGGTTCTTACCTCGGCATAACACACACACACACACACACACACACACACATACACACACACACACACACACACACACACTACTTGAATTGGTATACAATATTTCAGCCTAAAACAACGAAATATTTGCTTACACAAATATATTAACACTCGTAAACACAAAACCACATGGATGACCTCAGAAACACAATCATGTATACACGCACAAAGATATGATCATATACACACGCAATCATACATGAATAGTCTAGAACTCACACACACACACACACACACACACACACACACACACACACACACACACACACACACAGATCCCTTCAAAAGTCAATTCTAGTCACAATGGCTGGCCTGGGGAACATTCGAAGATGTTAACACAACCTATTGTTATGTATGTCTACCCTAAGACCCCAGACATTCACCTCCTCCTCATTGTATAAATACCAAGACCCCGGGCATTCCAGACCCCTTGTTTATTATCTCCCTAAACCCTAGATATCCCTTCCCTTCCTGTTGGGTTTCCCCTTATCCCCCAATATTCCTCCATTTCGAATTATTTTTATGATACAGAAGCAGTATTACATATGCCATAAATCAGAATAGATCTAAATACATACCCACCAACATATCATTCTCCATGCACAAAGGCCAATGTCTCCACAGTAGGTGTTCCAGTATTCGAATAATATCTATAACACCAAAATTTTCTTCAAAAGCCACTCATAAAAATCTCTTTCATGAAATGCATCTATAAAATCACTACAGTGTTTTATAAATGACTGTTATCATTCTTATATACTTGTTAAATCAAGGAGTTAATAAGGTTCTAGATATTCTAGATTACAAGTGCGCTAATCTGGCTTTTCTTTTGGCGTGATATACCTTCCAAGTTTTATTTATCATTAAATAACGGCAATATCTAGAACCTTATTAACTCCTTGATTTAACAAGTATATAAGAATGATAACAGTCATTTATAAAACACTGTAGTGATAGTGTAGTAAGAATAACAGCACGAAGACTCACTCTATAATGCAAAAAGAAAACTAATGAGTTTAGATATATTAATGTCCCAAGTCCCTTTACCCACATTACTATTAAGTGGATACCAGATATTTCCCAAAGGGCTGAAGGAATTTTGTCCACAACTGTAGTCCCAGTGTTAACTCCTGATGGCTGTTGGTGATATGATTGTGTACAGGTCTGCCTTTTGTCCATAATGAACCTAACCACTCATGGGTGCACTTTATTCATCCTGGGATCAAACTGAATGCTCAAATTACATAAACAAACCTAAATGAATTTGATAGACTAGATTTCCTATATTATCCCCCTGTAAACTACCTGCTATTTTGATAATGACTCAAAGTGGTTTGTTACAAATCTCACCGTTACTAAAACCAAATTTTACGTTCAAGTAATGGTTGTTTATAGTATGCTGAGGGAATTTACTACTACTACTACTACTACTACTACTACTACTACTACTACTACTACTGCTACTACTACTGCTACTACTACTACTACTACTACTACTACAACTACTACTACTACTACTACTACCACTACTACCACTACTACTAATGATGATACTGATGATAACCTTACGCGTATGCATTGTTTAGACTGTAAAATGATTCATTGCAGACATGGAATATAATATTATTGTTCTGCAGCACCAGCCAGTAATTATGTTTACCTTTGTGTTGGGAATTTGTTTTAATTATCGTTATGATTTAAAACTAACAAGAAAATTATATTAATATTCGGAAGTAGTGAAGCTGTTATTTTTATCATCAGCATTACGATACAGTGCACTACAAACAAGGAAAGATGCGTAATTGAAAACTCATAAAAACTAACCAGTTTATTGTTATTATAGCGAGTCATTACAAACAAAATTATTCTTTTATCAGTTAATCCGTTTATATATTGCTATTATTAATCATCACAATTAAACATATCATGATTTATTTATTATTGGTATTACTATTAATTGAATTGCTCTTTTGATTTGGTCCAAACAAGAAAAGTAATAAGAATGTTTTAGACTTCATGACGCCATTCAGAACGTGTGGTGAGACTAGGAAAGTAATAACAATACTTTAGACCTCATAACCCCACCTGGCTGACTCCCCCTGCTGAAGCAAAACACACACACACACACACACACACACACACACGGCTGTACCTGCACTTAGACCAGATTATGTGTGTAACGTTACCTGTTCCCTCATGATATTCCGTGGAATCTTTATCTCTCTGTGCTTCTATCTTCCCGTCTTTCTCTCTCTTTCTTCTTGTCCTTGTCTGTTTCCTTTTCATCTGTCTGTTTCTCTACTTGGCAGTTTGTAATTCTGTTGGTCTGTTTATATGGTATCTCTTGCTTTCTCTATCTGTCTCTCTGTGTCCCTTTCACTAAGCACCTCCATTTTATCTATGTATTTAAATCATCACTTTTTCTCTTTCTCTCTTTCTCCTCTTTCTGTTCTCTCCCCTACGTTTAACCACCCTTCAGCCAGTGTATCTCTTTGTTAATCTACTATATTCTCTCTCACTCTAAGTAACTCCAGATAATCTCTCTTTCTCCCTGTGTCCCTTTCTCTAAACAACCCCAGTTAACCTCTCTCTCTCTCTCTCTCTCTCTCTCTCTCTCTCTCTCTCTCTCTCTCTCTCTCTCTCTCTCTCTCTCTCTCTCTCTCTAACCAACCCCAGTTAACCCCACTCTCTCTCTCTCTCTTTAAACGACCCTCTTAATTCCCCCCTAGCTCACTGTCTCACCAACCCCAGTACAGCAAATCTCTTTCTGTTCCCTACACATAAAGTCGCTCACAAACTTCAGTCACCCGAGGCCCCCAACCATATACCCCCTGCAGCAGCACTTTAACACCAATTTACTGTATGAAAGAACAGCCCAATCCGACCTCCCAGCTGTCACACGAACAATCCGGGGAAAAAAAATAAAGAAATAACAATAAAAATCCACTAATATCCGCTTGGTCTGTCCCGGAGTAAAAACATTTGTCTGTGTGTGTGTGTGTGTGTGTGTGTGTGTGTGTGTGTGTGAGAGCGAGAGAGAGAGAGAGCGAGAGAGAGAGAGTACATTACAGGGAAAATCCAATCTCAGTGGAACACGAATTTACGCTAGACTGTGAATGGGAAATTTCCTTCAATCTCCCTCAATTTGTTTTTGATCACTATCGAGACTTCACTTGCTTTACAGTCATGAAATTCGTGATTTTTTTTGTTAACCAGCCTTTTTATCCATTTAAACTTTAATGGGTGGGGGAAGGGGGAGATAGGGGGGGGGGGTAATCAGGGAGAGTAGGGAGAGTAATGCAAGACAGGTGTATAAATGTACAGTCAGCAGGGAACAAAAAAGAAGAGATGTTGCTTTAATTTGGTTTTCAGTTTTAACTTCCAATCGTTTAATTCTGTACCGGTAAGTAAGATGATTAAATAATACAGCTCGTATTATTGTCAACAAGTGTTACAAGACAGAGAGAAGAAAATAAACAGAGAATAGAAGATACGAGAGAGAAAAGAAGACACGAGAAAGGCGATATATTACACATTTAGTCAACACTGTTCCTGTCTTCACCGGCTATAGAGCAAAATTAATTCTAGTTACAAACATCTTATTAATACGAGTTATATCCTCCTCTCATTCTTTATTCCCTTTGGTGTTCTCAGTGTTATCAAAGGAGTCCAAGGCAGGTAAAGAACACACCTTTGTAGGAGTGAATAAGGTCCGTTGACCTCACCGTGGGGGGTCGGGGAGAAGTGGGTTCCACGCGCAATAATCAAACAAGAGCCTGAATTCCCAAACTTTCATCCGTTTTATTTATCCTTGTAACTACGGTGGATTTTATGACCTCAGATGCTTTGACTGAGTTGAATTGTGACAAGAAACACGGCGGGGGGCTTAAAATGTCGCGGAAATTACGCTTTGCCTCGGTCTTACCCAGTTACAGGGAGTTGGAAAACTTGTAACTCTTTGAAAGTCGGGGTACATATTTTTTTTTAGTGTACCATTAAAATGCGTACATTGTGCAGCGAACATTGTAAAGGTGAAATGATGAGGAACTAGAGGTATTATTATTATTATTATTATAATTATTATTATTATTATTATTATTATTATTATTATTATTATTATTATTATTATTATTATTATTATTATTAGTATTATTATTATTATTCAAAGAGGAAACTTAGTGTGGGTGCTCAGAGTAGAAGAGTCCCTGTGAGAGTTCAGGTAGAGGTAATCTAATGGGCTGATCTGGTGACAGTTCAGGTACAGTTGGTGTGATAGGGTGACTCTTCTACAGAACGGAAATTGGTCGATCAAACGAGATTTACGAAAATAAGACGAAATATCAAAACTAACGAAAACAAGACAAAATAACGACAGTAATGGAGAGCTTTCCTTTAGTCTCCCCTAAAAAAACAATAACTCATCTCTAAGTATTACAAAAACATAACAAATGGTTAATAAAGACAATTCATCAATGTTTATTAATTGCAATTAAAAACAACAACACTTGTATTGTCATCGTGGCTAACAGAGGTGATGCTCGACCCCTAGGACTCACAGGTGATCAGAGGAATTACGTAACCACAGCACCACCAACAGGACCCAGGTTCTCAAAGATTCCCCACGTCATATCCCCCCCCCCCCTCTCAGGCTATAAAAGAATACATCTGGTTTGTTAAAGTGAATTCCAGTGCGACTTGGACTCACTAATGGCTTCAAAGTTTCCCTCGTGATAGTAGTGGTCCAGTTGATATTTGACGATCATTATTAAGAGAAAATATTGGTTGCAAAATATCTGACTGGTTGGTAGTTTTTACATCTGTAGTTTCAGGGTAATTTTAATAAAAAACAAACTTTGATAATCCACGTAGAGATCTCAGCTACACCATGGCGTCTCGATGTTGCTAATTAAACCACAGGTACTAGTTTCATTATTTTTTTATTATACAAAGAAGAGCAATTAGTTCCGCTCAATGAAATATGTTTCTGAGCTAAAACGTAAAACAGTCAGAGTAGTTACACACTTTCAACTGACGTAAATTTTACTTTAAAGTTATAATCACTTTCCTCTCGAGTCTGTCTTTCTCTTCTCTTTATTTTATCCACAACCTTTTTTTTTACAGTATTATCTGTGAGGATTTAAACCATTCCCGAGAAGACGACTTTGTGTGTCTGGCAATATTGTTTAGTGACACACACACACACACACACATACTGTATATATATATATATATATATATATATATATATATATATATATATATATATATATATATATATATATATATATATATATGCAAGTAAATCACTGTAGGTGCGCGTGAGGGATAAAAAGATAAACTTTCAAAAAATTATCCGATCCTGATATACTATATATTGTGTTTTTTTAATTATTAATTAATTTGGCTTGAGTGTTACTTAGGTCTCGGGTTAATAGCATAATATTGGTTAGCTCTAATAACACAGTGTAAATAAAGTTTTTACGTTAGTGATACAAAATGAGAGGTTAGTGACTGCGTTTAGTGTGCCTAATGTGCTCCTTTCTTGTGCTGACGGTGGTTATATTTTTGTCCTTGGGGGAAGCATTTTTAAGTGCAGGGTCTCAACAGATTTCAAAATCTTGATTTTTCTTGTTTTTAGACTGAGGCTGAACACTAGTCTGGATTAGACACGTATATTATTCACTTTCGTCAGCATAAAAGTGCGGATGATCAGGAATTCATCATTTGCTGCGTTAACGCCTCACAAACCCGTCGCGAGCGCATCAAATTTTCTTAGTAGGTTCGACCGTAGTTAACTGCTTCACTTAAGGTAGCAGAAGGATAGAGGTCACTATGGCGTCAAAATTTCACCGCGACTACCATAACTTGATGGGGTCTCGTGTCCAGTACAGCCAATATAATGTTTCAACGTTTGAGACTGTGGGTGTGGAGACAGAGGAAGCTGGTCACCGCCTCGGTGGTGTGTCCAGCGTAATCAAATAATATCAAACTGATTATATTATGTGAGCGTAATTTTGAATCCTTTGAGAGTCGACAATTTTATTAATCCAGTTTTTCTTTCATTTATGTTGCACTAATTTTCCTTGCATGGTTTTTTTCTCTTGTATTATTTTAATTGGATTGTAATAAAAATGCAGTCACGTTCTCGAAAAAAAAATTACTTATGAATATGCATTTCAATATTAATATAGTTCTGTCAGTAGGAACAGGGGCTGAGTGTGTGTTCAAATTACATTCGATATGACATGATGAAATTTTAATACGTCCACTGAATAAAAGTTCCTCACAAGCTTTCATTTCTTAATGGAAAGAAAACTTCAAAGTGGTGTGTGTTTGATTTCATTATTACTGTGGGTTGCGTAAAAACACACACACACATCGCTAACTCGCTTACTTTTTATACCATCTTCAATCTCAACCTACGCCCCCCTACTCACTCTCTCCACAACATCCTCATCCCACTACCCCCTCTCACCTTTACCCCATTCTCCCCCATGTCCCAAACCCCTAGTCTTAAGAGATAAAAAAGATAAACAAATAAATTTAACTCTCCCTTCAATAACATTCGTGTGTAATTTTCTCTCTAAATGAAGGACTAGTTCAGTTTTTATATAGTTCGTAAGTCAAAACTCGCCCCCCCCCCCCTCACAGAGATACAAATTATGGAAGGATTGGGAGAGTCCGAAATTATTTGGAATGTTCGCCAACCCTCATGCTTAAAGATGACACCTTGATAGGCTGATTGATCCTAGTGGTGCACTTAGAATAAATTTGTGGAGTTAGAATAAATTAGGTAAACATTCCCAAAGATCTGTGGGTTTTTTCTAACTGGAAACAAAGGAATATTATTTGATTATGGTAGAATCTCAGTACAATTTGGACGCCTTTTTAGCGGCGATTATCTAGTGTTCTTGTTTAAGGTGTTACATGTGCTTTAACGTCTTCAGTTAAGGAGGGAAACTCACGTACTGTTTTGGTCTTTGAGAGTTGGGATAGTATTCATACGTGGAGACATCTAATTGCAGTTGTCAGAGTGAAATGACTTAGCCACTGAATATTCGATTTAAAGAGTGTGACCAAAATGACAAAAATTTCACTGAAGATTTTCTGTAATCCGATACGCTTTCTCATTTCCAGCTACAATAAAGAAATTGACTGGACTATTTGAGGATCACTACCGAGTTTATACGATGGAATATGGTTTAACAAGCGTTGTAAGAATACTCCAACCTGGTTCATGATGCTGCCAAATGGCGTCGAAATTACACTGAGACTCATTTATTCTTTTCAACGAAAAAATTGGCGTGAGAATATATCAAATTCGTGGACGTGAACTGTATATCTCCATTATCAGACCGTGGACAGAGGAAGCCGTAACCCAGGACGGACGAGGGAACAATGAGGCAATCCTGTGGGAAAAAGCTGAAAAAAAACTCCTTCATATCCTCGTGCTGTCCTGAGAGGAACGGACCAAGGAATGGCCAGTGTCCGAACTTGCCAGCAGAAATAGGATCCTAAACTCTAATCCTCTTTAAAAAGAACACCACCACCACCAACAACAGCAACAACGTTATATGAAAATTTCTCCAATATGATCATTTTATTCCATATCTTAAACATTATATTTTTTGATTGCTATGGTCTATATTGTTTAAAGTAAGTGTGAGTCGTAGTCACTATCATGGGATACGGAGAGGCTGGGACGGTGGTGAGGTGTATCGGGGCTGTGTTGTGGTGGTGCTATGATACAGTCGATCCTCAGCTGACCCACCACAACACACATCAGCTGACGCACCACAACACAACGAGCGAAGTTGGGGGGGGGGGGGGTAAGACTTGGTAATATGGTTCGTTATATCTAGTTTATTTTATAATCTATTTTTTATTACCGGTTTTGTTTTATAATGTCCGTATTTTGTGTTTTATTATCAGTCGATCTCTCTATTTCTGTCTTTCCGGTTTTTCATTCTATCCTTTCGTTTTCACTACTGTTTTACCTTTCGTTAGTATATTTCTTTATTCCCAAGAATCCTTCCCCCCCCTCTCCCATACACACAGGCACTCCCATACACACACTCCCTCCCATACTCACACACACACACGCCCTCCCATACACCCCTTGCCCTCCACACCCGCCCGCTCCTCAGCCACCATTCCATCTTGACCTCCTAAACCAGTGATTCTTTTAACAGTTATTTTGTGCGGGCGCGTCAGTAGTGATCCAGGGTCCACACTACCGATATTCTCCTTAGCGTAATTGGGTTATTCAGTATCCAGACCATGAACGTCATCGTAACACCAGCTAATTTTAATCTCAGTTCATTTTTAGGCGAGGAATAAATGAATTTAATAAGCTCTTCATCACTTTATGCAAAACTAAAGTGTATAGGAGAAAAAAAACCCTGCTTGATTATGATTAACTACCATCAGGGTATCGATGATGGTCTTAATATTAATAGTGGTGATAATAATAATGATGATAAAGGCATACTATTTTTTATTAATACTAATTATAATAATATCTATAATGATTATGATAATAATAACAATATAAATACTAGTAAATAATGGCTCAGTTGTGTACAGTACATATGCCAGTGGATCTCAGAATAAAACGTACGTTCAGTGTAACGGGGGATACAACTATGAATATAAATTAATTCACAAGATCTTACGTAATCTGTTACGGTACAGATACTTGTGCTGAAGATATTGGAGATAGGGAGTTTGACAGTAAACAGGAAAATACACAATTTTACATAATTATGTACTGTACAATCACGTAACTAAGACGTGGTTACGTATGATGCAATTGTATTGATATGGTCCTGGGAACACCAAATTTAATAGCAAGAAAGACATTACGAGAACTTAGAAAACAAAGTTATTCAGTGATATGATCAAGACATGGCCATATACAGGAACAAGGTATAATAACCTGTCGCCATGAGCTGACTGATTGATCGATTTATTAGCTGCTACACTCAGTCACTACAGTGGGTACATAGGGCATCAACTGATTGAATGCAATGGACGCTTACCTTTTCACAGTACGGTTCATGGAGTGGGTATAATATTATTCATAAGAAAGATCTTTTCACCTGATATGCACACATTTCAGCTCACCAGAAACATCAGCTCGTCTCTGTTTAGTGAGGAATGTGTTAGCTAAGTACATGGCCCATATCCCCTTCTCTTGCTCCCCATCTACGCCCTTCAGCAGGATTCCCGGGATGGTGTGTACAGGGTGGCGGGTTTATCATGGCGTAGTGGAGAGCCGCGTTTCACTAGTCATCCCCCAACACCTGCCACAGTTTTTCTCTCTCGTTTTTCAAATTCCTCGAATGTTTGTTGATGCTCTCCGGAGGCGGGGGAGGAGGGGTTTTATTTGTGAAGAGGATTATGGAGAAATTGTGTGTTAGTGAGGCGGATTATGGGAACCGTGTGTGTGTGAGAGAGAGAGAGAGAGAGAGAGAGAGAGAGAGAGAGAGAGAGAGAGAGAGAGAGAGAGAAGAGAACGTATTTGTGGCAATCTTAACCTCTGTGGTGGTGTGTGTGTGTGTTTGTGTGTCTATATGTCTTAGTCCAGCTATCAGGTTAAAACACTTAGCGAAATTGGGTCACGCAATAGTCCGTCTCTTTATTCTCTCACTCTTTCTCTCTCTCCTCGTTAAGTAACTTATTTATTTTCATGCATTTTTTTTATCACAAATTTCATCCCACATGTCTGCCTAATTTAAGCCAAATTTTTGCCTCTCCTGACCTGGCTGATGGATGTTTATAACGCACCAAATGATCAGTTCTCACTTGTACAGGGTGACAATTCATGGACACATTTTAGTGATCAATTGTTTTATTTCGCTTATATAACTTCGGAATACCAAATATTTAGAAGAACACAGCATTAATTTTATTTAATTTCTCTGGTAATTCTTTCTCTGTGCTATATATTTATTTTTTATTTTTTTCTTTCTCTATCTTTATCCTTTCTTCTCTTTCGCTTTCCCAATTATTTTCCTTTCTGCCTTTTATCTTTGTTCTCAGCACTATTTTTTTTATCATCATCTCTTTCTTCCTCCCTCTCATTTTCCTTTCTCCTCTTTTTTTCTGTTTAGGTTCCCTTTCTTCTTTTGTCTATCCCCGATTTCTCTTATCTCTCTCTTTTTCTCTCACTCTGTCTTTTCCTGTCTCGTTCACCACCTCCCCAGCTCTCTCTCTCTCTCACACACACACACACACACACACACACACACACACACACACACACACACACACACACAAAGGCCTCACTCACACACACACACACACACACACACACACAAAGGCCTCAATCACACACACACACACACACACACACACACACACAAAGGCCTCACTCACTCACACACACACACACACACACACACACACACATATCGTGATCCATATTCATGTCTAATACATATTAAACCAGAAACAATATTTACCTCAGCTCGTCGTGTGTTGTCGACAAACATACATAGTCAAGCAATTCAACAAATTTTCCTCACATAACATACCACCACTGCTTCATGGAGGGGGAGTATGCTGGGTATAATTCAGGGTGGTAATATAGTGCTTTTGGTATAATTCAGGAAGACAGTGGAGTATGCTGGGTATAATTTGATAAGGCAGTGTCGTATGCTTGGTATAATTCAGGGTGGTAATATAGTGCTTTTGGTATAATTCAGGAAGACAGTGGAGTATGCTGGGTATAATTCAGGGTGGTAATATAGTGCTTTTGGTATAATTCAGGAAGACAGTGGAGTATGCTGGGTATAATTCAGGGTGGTAATATAGTGCTTTTGGTATAATTCAGGAAGACAGTGAAGTATGCTGGGTATAATTTGATAAGGCAGTGTCGTATGCTTGGTATAATTCAGGGTGGTAATATACTGCTTTTGGTATAATTCAGGAAGGCAGTGTTTGGTATAATTGGTGGTTGCAAAGGAGTGGAATTGGTATACTTGCTCGGTATATTTCATGATGATAATGGTAAATAATTGTTGTGATTACTGAAAAACAAAGATTATCTTCTATATCTCCTTCATGAAATAGATATGTTTGGTATAATCCATTAAGGTGTGTGTGTGTGTGTGTGTGTGTGTGTGTGTGTGTGTGTGTGTGTGTGTGTGTGTGTGTACATCCATGTTTTGCGTACATTTAAAGAACCATTAAAAATGTTCTCTCCATCGTATTCAATTCCTAAAACGAGGAATATTTCAGTACCATCAACCAGGTACTTTGAGGTTAATTAGACCAGTGTACAAACAGGGCGTATACAGTCAACACATGGATATTTAAACTACGTGAAGCGGAGATAAATATTTTCCTCGCCATAAGAATGAATTATGTACGTGTGGTGTGGTGGTTGGTGGTGGGGTGAGGTTGGTGGGTTGGTGGTTGGTGGTGAGGTGGGTGGTGGTGTGTTGGGGGGTTAGGGGGTTGGTGGGGTATGGGGTGGTGGGATGTGAGGGGTGGGGATGAACTGACGAAAACCCAACAGAACAATTTCTCGCAGGAATTGATCACACCACATAGATGACACCCACCGGACAAAGGCCACCAAACAATAGTGTAAAATTATTTTTTTTACAGCGCTTCATTATATAAATTAACTATAATTGGCATAATTTCATTGAGTTAATTTTAATACTTAATTTTAAAATTATTTGATATTTCAGATCTATTGTAAGCGTTTCTACTTATTTTGTCATTTGTTTATATACATGTGAAGGCCCCCCCCCCCCAGCGAATTGAGTTATTAGTCAAATAGAATCCTACAGTTTATAAGTATTTTTACAGTGAAATATTACAATTACATGGATTCAATTACTACAGTCAAATCCCAGGGTATATGAACTTAATTATTGCCAATACATACAACAGTAGATAAAACTTATTACAGTGAAATTATACAGTAAATTAACTCAATTGCAGTGAAAACTACAGTGATGAATTAAATTACCGTGAACTTCAAAAATACGTAAATTCAGTTACGGTGAAATCCCGTTAGACTTTGTACTCTACGTCTTACATTAAGTCACGACCCTAGACCCACTTTCTCGGTAACTAGATTCTCTCTTATATCACCTTACTGGACGAGAGAGAGAAAATAACGTACTTTTCTTTGATGATTCGGACAGTGACTACTTGACAGGTGATGATGGTGTCTGAAGGACCAGCGTGAGTGAATCTTTTGGGTGTAAGTCAAGGAGGCTTTTAGACCATAATGGGACTCACTAAGAGGCATCACGGACAAGGACCTAACCTAACCTAACCTAACTTACCGAATCGAAAATCGTTTCTGACTTCAGGTTCGGATATTAATTCGAACCCCTCTCACTCATTCCCTCCCCTCTTCCTACCTCACCTTTCCTTCCCTCCTTACCTTCCTTTTCCCCTTTCACATTCCTTTCCCTCTTTCTCCTTCACCTTCCCTTCCCCCTTCTCCTTCCACCACATATACCCGAGAGTGCTATATAATATTGTATTAATTACTGCTGAAACCTTAAGAGCGTAATTAAATGCAATACAAGTCTACTTTGCATTAAAGCCTCATTACCGCTGTTGTGCATATGTGAGGAAACCCCGGCTGGAGAATTCATGAGGTGAATTTGTAAATGATGGTCGGTAATGAAGCAGAGGTATAGGATCATAGTAATTAAAATTTTAGAACGTTATGGCCTCAGATCAGATAATTAAGAACCTTCTCCCCACCACCCAACTCCCACCCCCACTAACCCTATCCCCCTCCCCCTTGTCTCCCTTCCTTCCTCTCTCCCTCCTCCTCCTCCTCCTCCCCCTCCCACCATCATTAAGGACCGTGAATGATGCCCACGCTACCTACCTACCCCCCCCCTCCCTCCCTCCCTCCCCGTTAACTAGTTTGCCTTTAAAAACATTCATGATTTCTTCGTTTTTTTTTTACTCTTACTTTTTTCCTCACCATTTCTAGAATCGTCGGCTGTTGGTAAAATTGTAAAATGGAGAAAGATTTGTTTTTCTTGCGTTAAATATGATATTGAAGAAAAAAGTATAGATGGTAATAAAAGAAAATATTTTAAATTCATTCACTTTTGGTGGGATTTTTTTCTTCTCGTCAGTGTACAGCAATAATTTTACCTTCGATACACCTGCTAAGACTTGTGATTGCTTATTAGTTTGTTTACTTTTATGTTCAGATGTACAGGTAGCTTATGTAACTATCTATTTATGTATTTTCGGTCTTATTTAGTTATTTGAGAGAGAGAGAGAGAGAGAGAGAGAGAGAGAGAGAGAGAGAGAGAGAGAGAGAGAGAGAGAGAGAGGTGCAATATTCTTCATATAGTACACACACATTCTTTAGTAATTACTACCCAGAACAGAAATATAACAGAACTATGCATCAATTACTCCAAACTTCATTATCAATTTTTAGAAAAATTTCCATATTACCATCAAAGAGTCGATCCTGATGATAACTCTCTGTTGTAAAGTTGAAACTAATTCACTCTTGCTCGGAAGAATTTCCCCTTCCGTAACAGATCACAGTACAGTATATAACAACTAAGTGAGAGAGAGAGCTTTCACTTTGATTACAACACCATAAACACTATGGGAGTCAGTGAACATACTAGGACATACAGGTATACTAAATAATTAATAATATCACGAGTACTCTAAAGTGTAGTTATAACATACAGGGTACAGATCTTTATATTGCCTTTCATACGAGTAAACTGTAGTCAGGAAGTACAGGTTGCATATTTTTGTAGTATTATCTTCACCGTTTGTGAATCAGGAAACAAGTTAGAAAATACCTAATAATTTTTTTTTATGCTACTGAGCCATGAACAATATGAGTGAGTAACCATCAAGATAGTTTATTTGATACATAATTTCAGAGAATCAAGAACAAAGCGAGAAAACTATTTACAAATACATAAATGTTATAACTGTACAATACCACCAACAATATGTGTATGTGTCAGATACTGGTTGAACAATACGACACTGTTTGAATGAGATGGTAGCTGTACTGTAACATATCCACTTGTAAAAATTTAATTAGAAGCAACGCTATAGGTATATATAGTAATTTCCATGAGGTAGAAGTGCTGTTGCCTTGACCTACTACAGTATGTTCAGCTGTTTGACTTATATATTGATGCTATAAGGTAAATATTAACTCTTAGGTATGTAATTAACTGATAAGGAGTATGTATGAATTATGTTCAGTGGCTGGAATTAAGAGCACACACACACACACACACACACACACACACACACACACACACACACACACACACATACACACACACACACACACACACATACACACACACACACACACACACACACACACACACACACATTCACACACACACACACACACACACACACACACACACACACACACACACACACACACACACACACATTTTCTCTCTAACTCTCCCATCATTCATTATTATTCACTCATCCATTTGTTGTGACTGCTGCGCTAGACGTGTTTTATTGTGGTCCATATTCCTTCATCACTACAAGGATCTGAATGTATATAAGGTTTACCCCTGTACGTACAAAGCCAAATTAATATCCTCATAAGTGGAAAGGCTTAAAAGCGGAGCATCTCTTTGTGTTAATTCGTGGATGATCATCAAACTCCCAGCTCGTGGCATCATTGCCCTCCACCTTTGTGATCTTCCTCTGCCCACCAGTTATTAAAGTAAGAAATGTTTTCCATTCACGATCATTTCATAAAATGTATGTTTATAAAATGTTTTGGTAAAGAATTTATTGTAAAGTGAATATTTCATATATATGGAAGTAATGGTTAAGGACGTTAGTACTATCAAACTTATGAATATACACTTTTATACAATTATATAGTGATGTACTGTATACTGTATATATCGTACGTAAATATTTTTTTCTCGTGGTTTACTTGGATATGAATCGTCCTTTTCACGGTGCTTATATATTATTCGAAAAATAATGAGGCCAAACAATCAGAGAGCCAGTACAATAGTTGTTTATAATTTGGAGTGTGAAGGAGGAAAGGTTCTTGGAGGTAGTCAAAGGTGTTCATGTTAGTGGAGCTGCAGTAAGGCATCTGGATAATATATTCTTCCCATTAATGAAAAATGTAAAAACAGAAAACACGCGTCTAGTTGAGAGTTTTATCGAAGCAGGTCCTTCGAGGTTTAGTAGTTCACGTAATCCTTTTTATGTTTATTCCTGTTCAATATCTCTTATCTCTCTCTATCTCAACCGTGTATGATATGACCCAAGAGAATAAGAGAATCTCAAGAAAGAGGACAATAGTGAACGGGATGACGGAAGGTGCAGTAAGTGATGCCATCAATCTCTTTTCTTTACCTTTGAAATCGCCTTTAGTTGTCCCATCAGGTCTCGCTCTCTCTCTCTTTCTCTTTCTCTCTTTAATAACTTTCTCTCGTCATTTCTCTATTTCTATTTATCGTGACACGCTTTACACCTTCGTACATTTCTGTCTCTGTCTCTTTCTCTGTCTCTTCTCCCTTGCTCCTTTTTCTCTACGTCACCCCTCTCGTTTCTGTCTGTAGTTTATAGAAATTCCATTCCCCTTTTCCCTTCATCATAGACCATCTATTACCAACCTTCTGCCCCCTCCTACAATCTTTCTGAACCTTCAACTGCTGCCTCGTCTCCCCTCTCCTCGCCCTTCATGTCATTTCTTCCTTGTATCTCATTCTTTTTTTTCCACTTCACCGTCCACCCAAATTATAAATATCATTGTCTTTCTGTTTAATCAACTTCCTTATTCGATTTATTATCTCTTTTGTTCCTGTGCCTTAGAACGGATAAGATAAAATCGCAATTAAAAGTTTTAAATGTGAGGAGGAATTTGTATAAATATTTAGTTTCTCTTGAAAGGAAAATATACAATTCCCTGTGAAAGAGGTGAGGGTGGAGAAGGTGTGTGCGTGCGGTCACCCGTGAACCATCACTAGCTAGCGGACGAGGGAAGGTCCTTACCCCTCACTCCTCACCCTCGGTCCTCCTCCTCCTCCTCCTCCTCCTTCTCCCTCTCCTCCTTCTCCTTCCCCTCTTTTAGTCCTTTATTTTTCTTCCTTTTCTGTCACTCTTCACCGCCTGTACCACCACCTCCTCCTCCTTCGTAATTCCTTACCCTTGGTTCTTCACGCCCTCCTCTTTTCACACTTACCTTTCACCCTTTTATTCCCCCGCTTTCTTCTTTATTTCTCACCCTTTCTTATATCTCATTGTGTTTCATTCTGCCCTCCACTCTACTTTCTCCTCCCTAACTCCTTAAGGTTATTTTTTTAGTGTTATAGGTCAGGTTATATGAAGCTGCCTTAGGTAGTGTGATGTGATAACGGCCGGAAACTAGATAGTATTTACTATAAGTTGTGTTAGATCAGGTTATGATAGGTGAGAGGGTGAAATGAGAGAAACACTTGACACTTAACAAGAAACTGTCATGCCCTCATACCCGTGGTTTCGCCAGATCACAGGTGAGAGGGCGGGGGCGGGGGTTTACTGTCACCGCCCCTAGCATCAATCATCTCCCCCTGACCACCGCCGCCACGACGACCAGCACCCACCCTAAGTCACGGGATAAAACTGACAAATTGAAGCTCTGTTCTATTATTGACAATCTTTCACTAGTTTGATTCAGTAAGACCTATAAATACTGTTGTCATTATGTCGTGAATCTGAATGATGTTGACGTCAATATTATTGTGAGTGATTGTTTAAAGAAAGGAGAAACATTGTAAAGACCCTGACACTGAATATATGTAACAAACACCGGATCGATTTCTCTCTCATAGTCTCTCCTGTAGAGAATGGGAGAATAGAGTAGAGGGGGAACTCCCCTAAAAATCTAACCTATATAAGATATCAAACAAGTAACCCCAGCCTTGTAACCTTTGGTAATGGTATCACCAGCAGTTTTCTGCGACCCAGATGTTGATCCAGTATACACGGTATTGAAAACGCCTTCCAATATATTTTAGCATTTATGGGATGTGCCTGTTCTGAATTCATACATGAAGTCTGAAAGAAATTAAAGGTCCGGCGATGATCCATATGGGGGTAACAAGGGCAGACAACATCACGACCACCGACTGTGAACAAGAAGCACGAACGAAATGCTGAGATGAGACGACCCTGTGGTGAGGGGATTCATGCTCATAATAGTATAAAACACAAGCAAAAGTCAGGCGATCGTTCGTCTGGCTTAGCCGCCTCGAGTGTGTCATTGTTGGCTGGAGGAGAGAGCCAGGTGCTGTTGATTGTGGTTGCGTTGTTTTTATGTTAGGGGACTTAGCAATGTGGGCGTGTTATGGCTGACCTTTAATCCCCAGATGACCTTTGCTCGCCAGGTTATGGTGATAGAAGTAAGCGCTTGGCGACATTGGTTGATCGTTAAGAGACTTAGATTCGTGGGGGCCGTATTATGGGGAACCTGGGAGCCATGAGGTGGAGAAAAACGCCAGGCACTATTGACCGCTCGTGCTGGCACTGTATTTTTTTTTTGTAGAGGAGAGGACTAAACGTGGTAAGGCGTATTATGGGTGACCTTTGACCCCGTGATGACATTGACTGGCCAGGTTATGGTGATGGGTAGCAGGCATCCTCTTCTTCTTTTCCTCCTCCTCCTCCTCCTTCCATCAGTGTCCTTCACCAAAATGGGAGAGTTTTCTCGGGGTGTTTTAGCGAGGCAGAGCGCCACTTACAAGATCATTCTGCAAGATGAGATACGTGTTTGAGGGCCCGTCACCAGGATGCTCTCTTTCTCTCTCTCTCTCACGACAATCCATCACCAACATGTTAAAAAATTCTCTACCTCACTAAGTTGCATTCCCTTTCTCTGTACCTTTCTGTCTATCTGATTCTCTGTCTCTCTATCTTTTGTCTCCAGTGTCCTTCACTAAGATATTCTATTTCCTGCAGATACTGCCATAGAATCTCTCTCTCTCTCTCTCTCTCTCTCTCTCTCTCTCTCTCTCTCTCTCTCTCTCTCTCTCTCTCTCTCTCGTCCTCCAGTATCCTTCACCAAGATATTTTATTTACTGCAGATTGTCTCTTACCCAAAAATATGGTTGTTCCAGGTCTCTAGTCCGTAGCACTGGCTCTTCCGTGGCACTCGCCCCTGACAACTGCCATAGTGTTGATTACATTGAACAATTTCTTTTGACTTTGTGCCCGGGCCAACGCGCAAGGAGGGGAAGGGGAGGGAGGGAGATAGGTGGGTGGGGAGGATGAAGAGGAAGAAGGGAGATGATGAAGAGGAAGGAGGATTGAGGGTGGAACAGAACGAGGGAAAGGGAAAAGTTTGGGGGGAGAAATAAAGAGAGTAGGAAAGTGATGGAAAAGTGATTATATGTCTATGTGAAAGAAAGATAATGGTAATGAGAGAGAGAGAGAGAGAGAGAGAGAGAGAGAGAGAGAGAGAGAGAGAGAGAGAGAGAGAGAGACGCACAAATATCACCATAAAATCAAAGTTTACACACACACACACACACACACACACACACACACACATTGACTTACTTGTCTCTTCTTTATCTTCCTTTCCTTTCTCTCTTTACCTTGCCCTTCTTTTCCCACTCATATATAAATATTCTCCCTTTTTTCTTCTTCTCGCCTTCCCTCTTCATTTCCTTCTCCTTCTCCTCTTCCTCCTCCTCCTTTATTCCTGTTTCTATCCTTTTCTTCCTCTTCCCTGTTTTACTCCTTTTTTCCCCTCACCTTTTTCTTCGCCTCTTCTCGTTATCTCATATATTCCTCCTCCAATTCTCCTCCTTCTCTTCTTGGTTCTATTTCTCTTCCTCTTCTCCTTCTTCCTTTCCTATTCCTCTCTATTCTTTCTCTCTTTGTCTCTTCATCTGCGTCCTCCCCCTCTCTCTTTTTCTACGTCTCCTTTCTCCTCGTCCCCTTTCCCATCTCTTTCTTTCTCCTCGTACTTCTTCCTCCCCTCATCCCTTCCTACCCTCCTCTTCCCCCTCCTCCTCCTCCTCCTCCTGCCGACAGGAGTAATTAACTCTGAGGAAAAAGGGTTAATTAAGGGTAATTATGCAATAGGAAAGGGTTGTAAAGCTGCTCTCCCGTGTTGCATTCTTGTGCAGATGTTTCTCCCAGATTAATCCTCTTCCTGCCCCTCCTTCTTGTAAGTCACACTTGAGAATATTTGTGTTGATTATTTTTCTGATGCACTTTGATATGTGTGTGTGTGTGTGTGTTTAAGTGTGTATATACTGTGTGTATGTATGTGTGCATGTATGTATGTTTAAAGTATATGTGTTTATTGGTACAATATATAAAAAAATTGATCCACATGAACACTTACCGTAAGCCTTGACAAATAGGACAGTCAGGTGATGCCAAAGAAGTACAAAAGAGAAGAAGCACCACACACACACACACACACACACACACACACACACACACAGTAACGTCACACAAATTAAAGTTCTCTTCAGCACACAGAGACCATAGCCTACGGGGACCTTCATAAAGCGCAAGTTTCCTCACACCTCATTTGTAATTGGTGGTGAGTCCCTTCCTCCCTCCATCTCACCCTCCCTCTCTCCCTCTCTCCCTCCCTCCACCTCCCTCTCTCCCCCCCCTCCCTCCCTTCTTGTCCTTCCGTCCCTCTCCCTCCCTCTTTACTCAGTTTACACAGTGAAGAATAACACTCTTTTTCAACGCCTTCAGAACCTCCCCTTTTTTTTTAATTAAGGATCGACAAAGGCGCATGTGTTGTGACGTTAATCCCAGGAGGTTGGCTTGTTGCTGCTGCTTCTGGCGGTGATGCTGGCAGGAGTAGAGTGTGTGTGTGTGTGTGTGTGTGTGTGTGATGGAGAGAGGTAAGGGGTTGCTTTAATCTAAGGCTTTGTTGGGAGGCATCTGGACTTTGTCTTTGTTACTGGGTGCTGTGTCCTTTACGACTCTCTCTCTCTCTCTCTCTCTCTCTCTCTCTCTCTCTCTCTCTCTCTCTCTCTCTCTCTCTCTCTCTCTATTCCTATAGGCTACATTACCTATAATTCAAGATAATGGAATATTGCATTATTGCATGAAAGTACATAGGGCATCATATGATAACGAACTATAACAAGATAACACGAGGCGAGGCGGCGAGAGTTACGTAGAGCGGATCACCCTTAAACCCAACAACACCTTTGGAGGTAACTGTTGTCTCTCACAATAATCTTTTACAAGGTGTTAATTGCTTGTTGTCTTTGATATCATCCCGCCTAATGATCCAACTGGCAGCACAATAAACAGTTAGCCAGATATACTGCTTATTAGTGGCCTCTTTATGCTTTCCGTTACTTTTACACACACATATAAGTATATGTGTGTGTATTTATGTATGATACATGCATACATACATACATACATGAAAACAAAAGGAGGCAACCATCAATCACTTCAGGTCTTAACGAAACAAAGGGCGTTGACTCTTTCTCTCTCACTCTCCTGATGAATTGTCTCGATCAACGGCATTAGTGAGAGTTGAGGAGCTCCTCTATAGCAGTGTACAGGGGCCAGCAGCTAAGGTGGTGGTGATAGTGAGTGAAATCCTGCTTACCTCTACACACACACCTCTCAGCGTCCTTGCTTATGAGGGATATATGTATTGTCTGGTTATTCCTGTCTTGTGTGAGGGTGTATTGTATAGTGGGGAGGGAGAGAGGAAGGGAAGAAGGAAGGGATGGAGGGAGCAAGGGAGAGAGAGGGAGGGAGGGAAGGAGGGAAGGAGTGAGTTCCAGGTGGATTAAAGTGATTGGTTGCCTTTGACAGTTCAATGCCGGTCAATTCCTGGTTGACTTGCCGGCATGGCAAAATACGTAGGCTGGGTTGTTTTCAGATACGTTTCATTGTAATAATAATAACTGTTAATAATAATTAACGGTTTCTTGAAAGAGCATGGCAGCAGGAAGGCTGAAAATATACAGTTACATAATTGGGGAATGTGTCTCTTGGTTTACAAATAATATACAAGTAACATAAGTGATACAAATATGATATATAACAAGTAGGTGGGGAAAAGCTCAAACTACAGGGTTGATTACACTTTATTGATTATTTTTACAATGGCTGGGACTGGGCTGTTTTTATAGCAATCAGTGCGTGCTCGTATGGGCTGGATGCGGTTGTGGTGTCGAACAGCAATTCTCGGACGAGTGTACAACCAGTCTCGTGCTTACTCTTTTATGGTCATATATTAATCAACATCGTTTTTGTTATATTGGATTTTATAATTAATTTAATAAGCATGAAACTTTGCTTTATTTTATCTGTTGTGGAATTTGTTGAATATGGATAGTTAATGTTTTATTCCCGTATTTTTATTCTGCTCTTATTTCATACCTAAAACCATTTGATCACTTCTCTTTTAATTATTCTCTCTAATTATCGTTTCCTTTATATCGTTTAGCCGCCTTTAGTAAGAGGGAAGTCTCCTCCGATCCAGATTAAGACTTCACTATTACTTGGTGTAAGTGAACAGGTTATATAGGTTATGTGCATATGATTAAGATGAATAAGTTTTAGTTATATAAGTATTCATATCTTGGCTAAGGCACCTGTTACTCTATATTACAGATTATTTTAGTACGTTTACAAACAGACTGATTCAGAAGTTTGGTTAAGGCACCGCAATTACTGTGTGTATATAACTCTAAGTTAAATTGGCTTTACATACATTTCTACTCACATTTAGATTAAGGCAACAATATTATGATGCTGTTATTCCATGGAAATTACTGTGGCTGTACTTTATACCAGTAACTGTGGTTATATCCCCGCCTATAGTTTCTTATTGTGTAGTGAAGGCAGGAAGTGACATGCCTCCTTAAGACTGTCAGTAACAGAACTTAACTGCGACAACATTTCTGCCTAATACCACCTTTATGGACCAAGATGTTGGTGACATAAAATAGGATTTATATTCAGGTATGAAGTAAACTAAGCGAAACGAAGACAATGGTATTAGACGTAATTAAAAAGTGTGAGAGAGACATGGCAATGACGTTTAGATACTGTGTGTGTGTGTGTGTAATAATAATAATAATAATAATAATAATAATACTAATAGACGGTTTATTAATAGAGTGGCAGCCGGTGGCTGAAAATATTCAAACTTACATGTGATTTAGACATAATAATAATATTCGTTCAATACATTTACAGGGCTGTACAGTACATAAATCAGGAGCTGTTTATTATTTTAACAATAGATGGGGTGGTGCTATTCTTACGAGTATATCTGTCAGTGCGCGCGCGCGCGCGCGCGTGTGCATGTGTGTGTGTGTGTGTGTGTGTGTGTGTGTGTTTTGTGTACGTGTACACACACGTATACGTACTTTCCGCTATGTATATGTCTGTACGTGTTTGTGTACATGTATCCAATTGTGGTTATATGTACTATGTGTATAGAAACTCAGAGTTTTATGTAAACACAGCGCTTGCTCATTATAAACACTAATACCGGCTACTAAAATAACCATTTTTTTCTGTCATCAGAGTTATGATGCAATGATTATATCATGTCAGTCCATATTTTTTACTTTTGGTTAATTGTCAACTCCAGTCCCATTTTTAGCGCTACAGTTGATATTTTGCAAAATATGAATAAAAAGTTGAAAACAATTGCTGCAAAGTTTAAGCGTAAAATCCCTTTGACTTCACATGAGGGCAATCATCACGGCCTCAGTACATGAGGAGGAAATTGAATATACTGTAATTTATTATATTTATTAATGAAGACAATATATCATAAATTTTATGCAGTTGAAATCTATGTAGAATTCAAGCAATAAATACAAATCATATATGATAAACCCGATAACATAATATGGTGTTAACGTTATACTTACATACATCAGTTGACCATAGGCTGACCACACCTGCTATCCCATCTGGCTCACACCGTCTGGTAGTTGCTAATACGTCTTCACGTCAAAGTTTTTGTGTTTTATGAACAGTTGTTGAGAAAGTTACTATGATTTATTAACAGTGCGGAACCAACAATTGTTAATTGAGGCATTTTCATTATGAACTTTTAAAATTGCCCGACTTCGCTCGGGTTAGGTATATACTGTATAACCTGGAATGTCAGTTTGCCCTCCCTGACACGGGGAACCACTTCCCGCAATGGCCGTGGTGATATCTCAGGCGGGGAAGACTTTTGGTTCTTGCCCGGATCCATGTAATGTGTGTGTAAAGTTTCAGGTCTAACTACTTCCGTTTTGCAGGTATTGCTGGAACAGGTAGACAGACAGACATGTCCTTTTATTTTGAAAGATGGATATATAGATTATCAAATTGTAAAAGTCAATAACCATTTTAATTTTTTATAATTTAACCGTACCTTCCCCGGTGGTCGGATTCTTCTAGTTTAATTCAAAGTTTTCAATTAAATTTTGGAAAAATTGTTTGTTCGTGGAAGGTATTGTTTTTCGGCTTGAAAATATAATTAATATCAGACCTGAAACTTATGGATGACTCTTAAGTAATTTTCCTCGGGAGTTTCCCTGTAACAACTGCCAGACAACTAACACGTTGTTTAAACCCTGCACCAACAATATTCTTTTTCGTGATGGTGAACTTTTAATTATTTTGATAGTGATGGTCATAAATTATAAATGAGGATCTTACACTCCGGTGACAAGTGTCTCTTGCGAAACGAGGGTCAGGGTGTGACTTACTTTACTGTGCTAAGGATATGTAATGTTTCATATCACAATCATATAATTCATAAAATTATTGAGTTATTCAATTTATTTCCTTCTTTGAGTGCAGTGTCATGTGATTTACTGTGTACATTTAATTAGAATGGCTGAAGAAATTAGGGACTTAACCATTGGAAACTGCACTATGATATGATAACTCTTACTAAGAATTTCAGGTTGTTACCTGCTATAAGTTGTACCACAAACCTCCTGGCCAGAGTTTGTATCTTAACGCTGCTACAGTTCTTGATCAGAGGAAGATGAACGAGAGGGGGACTGAAGTTAAGGTATAGGAATATGAGAGAGAGAGAGAGAGAGAGAGAGAGAGAGAGAGAGAGAGAGAGATCACCAAAGATGTTTTAACCGATGTCAGAATGTAGGCAGATTATTACATAGCTGAAATTAAGTAAAATACGTTCATATTAATTATAACGCACATTTAGATAATGGATAAATAGAAATACTATGAATATATTTAGAATATTTATGCAAATTTACAAATAATTTATATAACTTACTGATACACATAAATTACCAAATTGTGACATGAGGTACTGCCTTGAGACGAGCCACGTTGATAATTTATTTTTTTAATTTAATGTTAATTTATGTTAGTCAGGGTCTCCGGACATAATTACTGACTCGCGACCTTTTCATGACAGAGAACCTGATCCTTGTTATACAACGACGACTTGTCACCTGAGTGTATAATAAGCATTTATAATTTACGATTCCACTTACCAAGGTAACGGTAAGTTTACCCCCCCCCCCCACCCGAAAAAAAAAACGGAGAAAAATATCAACATTATATTAGCCCGGTTCGAAGGGTAACTTAACATAAGTAATGCATTAGAAATATCGTGAGGTGGCAGTCTTCGATAAGGTTACATTACATCTTTACCGAAAGGATGAAGTGATGAAATACTATGATTTCACAGCTCTTATTGTCATGGGTAACGCACATAATACTCACGTGGCCTTGCATGTGTTATATATTTAAACAAATATACAGACTCAGGCACACGCATATGCATTCACACACTCCCACACACAATCTGAACTTCACTGTGATGTCTCTCACTTTCTAATTCCATTTAATACTACTGTCTCGGTTTCGCTAAGCCGGCTTCATTCCTGAGTGTAAATCCTATTTTATGTCATCAACACCTTGGTCTACAAAGGTAGCATTAGGCAGCAGGGAAGGACACCAGTCGTGTTCCAGCTGTCTTGTTGTTGATGGTCTTAAGGAAGCACGCCACCTTCTACTTACAGCGTCAGGTTCAGCAACTGTATTCAGAATTAGGTAAAAAGCTTTGGTTTTAAAATGTCACCATAATAACCCTTGATATTCTTTGGTCACACTGATACGTTCAGGTCTCCCTAATCTGTTGAATCGTACACACGTAAACACTAGCCACTGATTTCTGACTTACCTGTGCTTTAATCCTTCAGCTCTCTGGAAGGAAGGTGCTTATGGTAAACTTCCCATTCATATCGCATAACTGAATTAAGAAAACAGTATTAATAAATCCTAGACATATAAATTATTTTTCCACCATCGTCCTTGATATACAAGACTTGGTACAGTTCTGTGATTGTGACAAGGTTTGTAGCGACTTGAATTGGTCAGTGTGTGTACCCAACAGTACTCACTCGTAGCAGTTCATTGCTGACCACACAGCGGGATATAACCTGAGCCACATTGTATAAGCTTACATACACGACTAACATTATTGAGGCAACCAGCAACGCTCACTCGCAGACTTTCACGGTAGAACACATCACTGGCCGCGAGTGAACTACACTGTGTGGGTATTAAGGCTGCCTGGGCTCTGGTATGGAGCAACACCCTAGAGTACCCTTCAGGGAGCCTCGTCTCCACCACCAGCACCTCTACGCAGCCTCCCACTGACCACCTTATCTTCTACATCACCACCACCACCAACAGGGTTCTACAGTACTGGACAACGAGGGGAAAACCCCCAAAGAATATTTTACATAGCCCAGGTGGAGCCATTAAGCCAATGGGAACATTTTTGTTGAACTCAGCTTGCGTTAGAGCGTTCCTTTTTCAGAGTTAAATCTGGAATGGGGTCGTTAGAGCTAATGCGACACCAAGGCGGCAAATGTATGGTTGGGGACGAAAGTGGATGGAAGACCGACATTGAACTTTGAGAATTGTAGTGTGGGACAGATATTGATGCTGGGTTTCACTTGTACAGGAGCCGTGTGTGATTGCTGGTAAGGGTGGTACCCATCACATATCCGTACAATCTCTTAACGCCATTGTTATGGTGTAAGTGGTACTGGCAGCATCTTACCTCCGTTTGGTGATGATTCACTGTGGGGCGCTGTATCTGTGCCTCATCCTTTAAATTTTTTTCAGTTTAAATTTATATGAAATTCTGAAAAATGAATAATTGATTTCAATATGACTCTAGATCACGGTTACCCTACTGTAGTGACTTATTCTGCAGGAGCAAAAGGCGAAAACTTAACCTAAGACTCATACCTGATATACAAAAACACGATCATGAAACTATGCAGAGAATACGAGAGTGCGATCACTGAAGAGTGTGTACAGTATACTGGAGCATGACTTAAACCTCCCCCCTCCCTCCCTGTAAGGGTAACACCTCTCTTGTGAGAGCACCAAAGAGTTGCATGTTCACTTTTAGAATTCGGCGGCCACATCACTGTGAGCCGAGAGATGAGTGAGACTTCAGACTCCTGCACTCTGTTACGTCTGTCTGGTGTGAGGCAACGTGACCCTCACCCGCCTCCACAGGATCACGTAGAGGATGTTGAGTCCTCCGCCACCACCTGAGGATACTCGAACCACTCCCACAACCATCCTGGTGATTTGGGAAGACTGTTCAGGATCGTCGGCCTGAGTGCATCTGCATTTATTTCCATCCATCCTCAACACCTGTGCCCTGGTTCACCTGCCACCGAGTACTAAAAACCCTGCAGAAAGTAAGCAACGAAGTTTGGTAATATCAGTATTAATAATTATGTTGGTAATAAAGATCGTAATTATAATTACATTTGTAATTATATTGTTTATGTTAATACGATAAATATCAATAATAAAAATAAGAAATTATTGCATAAAAAAACGTTAATGAATGAATATATGAATACACAGAAAAAAGCATGTGTATAAATGCAAATGCAGAGGCGGTAGCACGAAATATACATTCTTAATCTGAGGAATAAATGCCAGATATTTCAGACACACAAACGCTTCGGACGCACCAACACACTGACGCACACACCCAAGGACCCAACTGATAACACTAGCGCCTCTCGTTCAGTGAGAAATATAGCGTCTCCAATGGGGTTCTTCGAATCTCTGGCGGTCTCCAGGACGGGGGTGATCTCCTCTTCCGCATCTCCACACCGACATATTGCCGCTATTCGCCTAGACTTTGCCGTAATTAGATTTGTCTTAACTTTGGAGACAATTTTCCGAAAACTTGAAAATGTGGCGTCAGATCTGCATACCAAAACCCCCCATTCCTTCCCCCCTCGGCGCTTAGAGGACTCAATGTTTGTGTTCATTCTAAGGTTGAGAGGTTGTGATGGAGGTGGGCAGTGAGGTGTGAGATGAGGATGATGAGGTTAGAATGGGTAGACGAAAATGACAGTGCAGTAAAGGCGATTGAGAGTGAGATAATTTCCCCACGATTTAAATGGTTCATTACGTTATTTAAAAATAGTTCCTATTCCTTTCATCTGGTCATATATTAAATACATATATACCCATGAAACTATTTCATTATATATGATACAATTGTAATGTATCAAAATGTAAAGGGCATTAAAGCTATTAAGTGTTGAGATTGGGATGCCTTGTATTAAGATGTTGAAAATTTACCCAAATTCTCCGTAACTTCAACCTGTGGCCTAATTCTCAAAAGTTTTTAAGATTAATGTTGCTCGTAATTGGAGGTAGACTAACACAGGTACTTGAGTGACTGAAGACAAAGCAGAGAATAATGTCAAAGGTTGAATAAAAATTACTTTGTCACTTTCTATTAGTTGTAAGATGATATTATTTTACAGATTCTTTGTAAATCGTCATCCAGGTCTTGGGATTCCTTCCTGCTATCAGATATTGGAGTTTCTTCCAATAACAAGAGTAGGAGCTTTAATCTGTTTCTCGCATTGCGTATTCTATATCAGAAAAAAAAACGATGGTCTAAATGTTTGTGCCCGAATTATTACGAGAAGAACGAAATTAACAAGTACAGCTTACATGTCCGTAGTAAACGTATAAATGAGTATTGTGTATTTCGTAATTAGGAGTAATAAGTTTTTACCGCCTTCTTTATCACTTCTATAGCACGGGAAAAATACTCTTTATTTTTTCTTGTTCGTTTAATATTACCACAGTAGCAAAATTTCCAAAACAAAGTACAGTATCACACTGCTGGAGTAAAAAGAATAAATAGGTACTGCAAGTTTTGTAATTAGTGACGAGGATTTTTGTATTTTTTTCTGTATCACTTCCGTAGCGAGAAAAAAAAATTGTACAATACTAAATTTTTTTAGTGCGTATTGTAAACTAGAGAACGAATTTCCAGTTGGGATATAGACATGTATTGTGGGTACTGTTTTGTACCTAGCAACCATGAGTATTTTGTGGGTAGAATGGAGGGGTGGGCAGGATGGAGGGGTAGGTAGGATGGAGGGTAGGTAGGATGGAGGGGTAGGTAGGATGGAGGGGAAGGTAGGATGGGGGGGGGGGGTGGTGGGTAGGTGGAGGGGTGGTTAGGATGGAGGGAATGATAAGTTGAAAGAAGTTATTGATGGGATTGGGGTAGATGGGTGGGATGTGGTGATGTTGGGGATGGGTTGATGGGGGTAGAATGGTGGTGGTGGATGAGTGGGATAGTGTTGTGGAGGAGAGGGTTAATGAGGTGGTGAATTAGGTTGGAAGAGTGGAAATGGTTAAAGTGGGTTGGAGCAATCATTGGTTGGGGTGGGTTAAAGAATGAGTGGGAAGTTGCGACTTGCCAGGGATAGGTTTGGTAGGGTTGTGTTGATAGGGGTGTGGTGCGGCAAGGGAAGGAGGTTAGGGATGGATGGGCACGAGGGGGGTAGTTACGTAGGTGGATAGGCAGGGGTGAATTATGGTGGTGGGCCGGTAGGGGTAGATTACGGTAGTGGACCGGAAGGGATGGATTAAGGCGGTGGGCAGGCAGGGGTGGATTAAGATGGTGGGCAGGCAGGGGTGGGTTAAGGTAGTGGACGGGAAGGGGTGGGTTAAGATAGAAAATAGGAAGGGGTGAGCCAACAGAGGTGGGTTATGGCGGTGGGTGAGACAAGCCACTTGGTCAAAACTCTCACAACTGCCTGTGTCCCCTCCGGGCATATTGACGGAGACAAAAGTTTGTTCCATTTTGCCAACGACGTCGCGATTGTCCCCAGTGATGTTTTCTTACACTGTCCCAAATTTCTGTCTCGTTCATACTTGGAATGTTGGCAAAGACGTTCCTGGAAGTTAGTGAAATGACGATAATATTTCATTTTTACTGGACGGGATTTCGCTTTCGAAGTTTACCTCGCAATTTTGATAGATGTGGCAGAAAGACGGGGGACGTTGCCTCTGGTCGTCCTATAAGAGGGTCGCATCTGGTAAAAGAATTGTTGTCTCTGTGTGTGTCTTGTATGTTTGTTTGAAAGTTTGCTTGGGAGATTTTAAATGAAGAATTAGTATTTTCTTTTTAACATTTTGTACACACACACACACACACACACACACACACACACACATTCGTAAGTGCAATTATAAAAAATTATCAAAGAACATTGTATCAGCAGTACGGTATATATTTTGTGGACCTAGTCGTAATGTCCAGGGGGTGGTATATAATGACCTTGTAATACCTGTGTAAGGCGCGCCACCCGTTAATGGTGTTTGTCATCAATTGTACCAACGTGACTGATCCGTACCTTATTGTATCTTACGTTCATACACAATATGAAATTAAATTACGGACACGTAATTGAGTTGTGGTGAGATGCATACACGGACAAAATGGGCGGACTGAATTGACTGCCGGAGGGACGAATTTACAGACATTTAAAAAAAACATAGAACGCTTTGTTGTTTGTTGATGTCTAAAAAAAAAGGAGAAAATACGGCCATGATGACAATACTCACAATACCTTTACCTAGAACTGTGTTTGATGGTGAACGCCCGACCGAACCTTAATCAAGTATGCTACCTCAACCGTACACAGAAAATACCACACCAATAATGGTATACTGTTTGAGTAGCCATTCACCTCACAAACGACTCAGTTGCTGTCATGAAATCTGTATCCTAATGTTCTTTCAATGAATAGTATATAGACAAATTCAGAGAGCGATTTTTATTATTCTCTGAAATTCTTCGCTGTCATTGACTGCTAAAGTGTGCTTCCAGGGTAATGCTGATGTGTTATAGTTATATTACCAGGTAAAGTTGGTGATTTATGGCAATTCCATCCCTGTATCAGTGTTTTGTGTCCTTCCTGGGGGTCGTCGCTGAAAATTATAATGTCGTGAATGTCTCTCCCACGAGGTCCAATTTTTATTCGCTTATTTTTTACGAATATGGTGGAGCCTGGTAATCATATAAACTTTTTATATTCAAATCCTAGTTCACTCTTGCATGTTTTCCTCCGGGGTGAATTCAGCATGTGAATACAGTCACTAATTCTGGTTTTGAATTTAATTTTTGTTTCGGTTTGTAATTATAAGCTTTTTCGTTTTCAGACATATCAGAATAGCTAGATTTATGTCGTATATGAAGCATAATGGTATACCTTAAGTCCTCCCGTCATCACCGTATCGGTTACTGTTGTTGAATTCCCGAGAGGAGAATTTATATCATAATGTGTTGCGGTAAAAAACAAAAGCAAAATTTGTATTAAAATTAAAAAGTGAGTGGTAGGAATTCTAGGCAAGAGTTATCCTGCTACAGTGTTTGTGAAATTTGTTTGTTGTTAGAAACTATGACTAGTGGACGGTGCTTAATGACCACTGTAGTTTAAGCACTCGGTGTAGGAAACAAGAAGAGGTCCACAAACAAGTATAATTATCCTTAAAAGCCTCATTATGTTATTGGACTGAGATTAAATGTAAAGTTGATCAGATGGCTATTTAATGAACTGAACGTCTATCATTTCAAGTTTTATTGTTTTCAAATGATATATGAATGTAGTTTAATGAGCAATTTTCACTTCCGCATTTATCATATTTTTAATATTATTTAAATTTTAGTGTTTATGATTTCTAGTATTGGTATGTTTGATGTATTCATATGTGCTATTACTGTGAAAGGCTTCAGCTGTACACTCTATCATTCCTTATATACAAATAATATTGAAGCAGTTTTATCAAGATTATAGTTTTATTTATAGCTACGAGTTTAGCTCATAACACCATCTGTAATCTCTCTCTCTCTCTCTCTCTCTCTCTCTCTCTCTCTCTCTCTCTCTCTCTCTCTCTCATTACCAGTGACCATAATCTCCTCTCTCGCTGCATTAGTTTTGAGGATGCCGACGGCTTGTACGCGCTCCCTTGTTACTCCGGAGAGTAATCCAGGTAGAAATCAGGGAACAAAGCCTAATGTTAACCTAGCGTGTAGTGTATTATCCGCACGAGCCACAAAGGAACTTCACTGATATAATTTTTCAGTTGCAGTTAAAGCTTTTGATGTCCAGTTAGGTTTTAGAATCTAAAATCTCTTTATTTAACTATTTTTTATTTTATATACTTTTGCATAACCGAATTTTTATTTCAGTTCTTAATGGTGACATCATTATTGATTTTTAAGTTTCAGTGAAAAAGACGCAAATAGATGCGACAACTCTTTATTTGTATTGGTAAATTTCCAGTAACAGTCACCTCATGAATCATCGCTTGGACCCAATCGCTTGTAACGTATGTATATAACGCTACGAGGAAGACTAAAACATTGAGTTCTATGACCCATTTCTGAGATATGATTCGTAAGGTAAAGACAAATATTAAAGGTTTACACCAGACCCATTAAATAATATATTTATAGGCAAGCATTTAAAGAAAAATTAATAAAAATAATTCTGAAGGTGGAAGGGAAGGGATATGGAGACGACAATGTCAAGTCCCAAAAGTGTATGTTGTGGGCGGAGCAGCCTTACAAGAAGTGTCCTTCACCGTTATTTTTTTTTTGTCAGCACTATCTTGATATTTATTTCTTCTCTTGTTGTGATGGTGAGAGGTTTTTCTTTTTGGAAATTATCTCCCATACTGGACATTGAATTATTTGCGTATCATGAATAACATTTTGTTATGTTTGGATAACGATAATATAAACTACCTCAAAGAGCTGTTTCAATTATCTGTAAAAAATCATTAATAAAAAAGCTCTCAAAGAGGTTTCAGCAGTATATACTTGCGTCCTCTTCCTTTCATGTATTTTGTTGTTTGCTTTATTAATCTATTCTCCGTCTCCTCCTAGCTTCTGTTTCAGCCAACGTAGTTCGTTTTTATATTTTTCATTTAATTTATTTTTTTTTTTTTGGGGGGGGGGGGGGGTTCTGGGGGAACGTTTTGTGGGACCTTTTTTATATAGAACAATGATGATCTTACCACTGTTTGTCAAATAGTTTAAATAAAGTAGTTATCTCGAGTCTAAGAGTTGATATGCCCATATTGGACACTAGTAGCTTAAATCCTAAATCGTCAGTCTTTTATATCATCATAAAGATTTAAGACTGGCCCAGGGGGAGGTATAATATGCCTAAGTGTTTCTCGGAATATTCAACACAATATCTTTCCTTAAGAGTAGTATCGCATCTGAGCAATAAAACTTGTGTCTTAAGAATTAACAAGGTACATTTCCTTCACCTTAGTTCCATCATTTACTTCCTTGTAGTTACAGGTATAGTAGAGTTCAAGTGAATTTAGGTTAGCATCATAACAATAGGTAATAGTACGTGTGTTCCCAAATGGCAGCCAGCGTTAATGAATACCAGATCAAGACAGACAACAAATGATATAGGATTGAAGACGCACCTTAGTTAATATGCCATTACTGAGTGATAAACGGTTTGTTGCATTATCCCACTCCACAGCCAACTTCATTGATTCGATACAAATAAATTACCTCCGTTTATAGAGAGCAAACGTTTATATTTAATTGGAGTCTGAAAACTCGGCTGTGTTTTACCTTGCCAAACGTATTAACAACAGCTACCGAATGATTTATAGTTGTTTTACCAGTTACAAAAGATTTAATAACATTTGTTAATCTTTCATTTCCTATAACGTGTTATATCCGAATTCTTTATATCTCGTATAAATAAATAATAAGTGATATACGTGTCTGAATATATGAGTCTGTGTGTTAGTGAATTAATTGTATGTAGAGTTTAGATATTGAAAACTGTCTTACATAAAATTCCTTATCAAAGTGTGAGGTGTGGGAAGGTTGACCCTGGCACCAGCGAGCCATCAATTATTCACAGGTCTCCCTTCACACCACCACACTCTTTATTTTTTTCCTCCCATTCAAGTTTTTTTCTATTCCAGTTTGTTGTTTACTGAGAAATAAAATTTGAATTTATTCTCCCTTTATCTATTTCCCTCCTTATTATTCCACTCAATTTATCATATAATTCAACTTCAATTGCATTTTTTCTTTCCCTTTCGCATTGCAATCTTCTTTCCTTTAATCATTATTTTGTCGTTAATGAGTAAACAGTTTATGTAGCTGTTATTCCTTCACATTTTTCTTCTCTGTGTCATTCTCCTAAAATATTATTTTACTTTCAATGTATATACCTTATGTTCATCGTTCCCTAAAATAATTTTCTTTATCATATAAATTTTTGATTTATTGATATACATTTACTTTATCGATTCCTCTTTGATTTATTTCTCTACAAATTATTATTTTTTCCATCGTTCCCTCAATATTTCTAACTCGTTTATCCAAGTAATTAATAATTCTCGAGTACACTCTATAGGTCATAGTGTTCTATTTCTCTTGTGTGTTTCAGCCAAGTGTTAAATTGTGCCGTGTCTCTCTTCCCATCAAGCTCTCCCCTACCACCATAGAGAGACACACGCACATTCTCTCACTGTAACACAATTCTCAGCGCCTCGGACCCCTGCCACACACTCACCCCTCTCTCTCTCTCTCTCTCTCTCTCTCTCTCTCTCTCTCTCTCTCTCTCTCTCTCTCAACTTACAAAATACTATCTACGTACATAAAACCTTTCTTTTTTCTGTGTCTGTTTATGTGTTAATTGACGAGTCTGATTTTTTTATATATCATTTATCTGTTTTTCCTCTCAGTAAATTTGAGTCAAAACACCCCACATCCACCACACTTCAAGTGATCAACCAGCGCACACACACACACACACACACACACACACACACACACACACACACACAGTATCTTTAATAAGAAATATGTGTTAATGTCTCGAAGCTGTTATCTTGCGTAAAAGCAGACTTGATGTACAGGCGTAGAGAACGCCACCGTCTAAGCAAAAAAATTACATTGAAACAATAACAAAAATAATATAAGACCGACACCACATGCCAGGAGCCCACAGAGCCAAGATTCACGATATATAGTATGTACAGTAGTATGAAAGATAGACTAATCGTCCCTTGTAAGTAACTCCTCGCCTCTCAGTGTATTAAATTTGTGAAAGGCTTTTTCTCACCCTTTAGGGACCAGACCACTAGAATTATTCAGTGGTCGAAGCTCAAAACCCTCACCTAAAACCATGAATATGAGAGCCCCTCCACTCCCCCCTCTTCCTTCTCGTCGCCGTCGTTCACCGTTCACTGTGTCAGGAGTGTTGGGTTGGATAGACGAGGCGAGAGGAGAGGACCTGTCTGTCGAAGGGGTGTTCATCGAGTAGTCTTTGTCCCTCACCTAGAGCTATGAATATGAATGTGTTTCCGCCAACAGCTGCCATCCGTGTCTGTGTACTAACAATTCTGGCTGCTTCAGTCCTTTACTTTTGTGCGGTGTAGAAACGTTCAAGTCGTAAGGAACCAACACTAGCCATCCGAGTCACCAGTCAGCTTTTAGGTCACAGGTCACCAGGCAGTGTCTTGTTCACATAAGTCACCAGACGTCACACAGGTCACCAGGCAGCGTCCAGGTCACATAGATCACCAGGCAGCGTCCACGTCACAGGTCACCAGGTTAGTCTCTCGGTCACCAGCCAAAACATCCGGTGCTTACCCCCTTGGTGACCAGGACGTCCATTTCCTTGCCCGTGTTAGGCCTCTCACTATAGACGTACTCGGACCATTTCCAGAACGGCAGAGGAATATAAATGGAGCCCACCTGTCTCCTCCCGCCTCCTTGGTCCCAAAGGCTCCCGCGTTATATTCCCTTCCTGTTGCTGGTTATTACAGAACAGTCTTAGAGTGATTTTGGTGCCATTTTGTGCTGTAGATTAACTTAGTTCGCGTAGTTTTTCATATTCAGTTTTAGGGAGAGAATAATGTGTAGACCTTTAGGAATATACTAAGTGTAAAATGTTCAGTACAACAATTTTATACAGTATAATGATGCAATTGTTACACGTGTGGATGACCAATGGAAAGAGGTTGTGTGGTGTTTCTCTACGTTGAATTAAGCTTGATAAGTTTTGAGAAAGTGTACAAAACGTTGAAATTCTTATTACTATATACTTTTATTATTATTAATAGTAGGGTTTTTGACATTGCTATTAATAAAACTATCAATAATAATTAATAATAATAATAGTTAATAATAATAATAATAATAATGATAATAGTAATAATGATAATATTATTATTATTGTTATTATTATTATTAGTAGTAGTAGTAGTAAAGGTGTAGTAGTAGTGTGGGACTAAACTACAGCATTGCGTTAAGAAAATAGTTTCGTTCTCAGATAATTTCTTAATTTTCAAATATATAAGATTTTGAGTCTTGTTATTTTTTTTTAATACATTATGAAATTTTCTCAGCGTTTGTCTAATATATGACGTTATGTTAATTCGATCAATGGAACTCATTTTTTTAAGACAGTTCAGTAGGATTTGTAGTTGACGATTATAGTCTACACCTAATAAATAATCAAATATGTTAACGAGAAATTTAGATATGTAATAAAAGTGGATTTAATTGTATTTTCTGGAGGTAATAAAATCGATTCAGGGTCTTTTTATAGGAGAGAGAGAGAGAGAGAGAGAGAGAGAGAGAGAGAGGGCAGAACTTAATAACCCTGACAGATGAAGCAACTAAAACAATACACAGCCACACCAACATCATCAACAACAATACATTTATCTTGTCATGTCTATTCGCGGTAGCAGAAGACCTCGAGTGTTGGGGATGACAAATTTTTCACAGCAGAATCAATTTACGGCGGAGGTGAGTTCCCGGGACACTGAGAATGGGGATCTGGCTCCCATTACCTCCCTACCCCCACCTCATCTTCTACCAGACCTCACAATAAACGTTCAACCAGACCCTCACACTACACCTTCAACCAGACCCTCACACTACACCGTCAATAATAATAATAATAATAATAATAATAATAATAATAATAATAATACAAAGTAATACATTCCTTGTCTTGGGTCTGAATTCATAAAGATTTTCACGACGTTTCCCTTACATAAAATTTAGGGAACATATAAAAAAATACGTCAGAGTCGTAATACAATCCCACTGGCATTTTCGCCGACAATATTTCCTCTATGGCCTCCGCTAGACAATTGGACACGCTCTCACATCTTCACCTATGGAAAAATTCAACTCCAGATCCCCTGAGAATCCGGGTCCTGATCTCTTAAACCGTGAAGATCTTGTGAGCTGAAGATAATCCCCAAGATAACTGCGTTTTCTCTACTAAGACAAAGGGAAACTAAAACATACGATCGTCGACTATTCCGCCACACAGGTAATACTCACTTGAGGAGGATGTCCGAGTAAGTCCGAGTACCTGTTGATATTCAGGATATTTGAAGGAACTGCGATAGGATATTAAGGATTTGGTTATGAAGCATCTGTTGTCTTGCTGATGGGGTTTACCCTTTCAGTATGTGATGTAAAGGTGATAGTTTAAAATTCAATAGGATGAAGAAATTGTTAGAAATATAGTTACGATAATAAAGCAATGGTTCTCAGGCACCGTCTCTCTCTCTCTCTCATTTCAATACACAACATACACCTATTAGGGTAATTGTAAAGCATTATTATAATCATTGTTTTGAGGTTTGTGTGCTTCAGCTAACGTTTTTACAACACACAACTTTCATTAGGTTGAACATGATGTACTGTAGTCCTTAGATGCGTGAAACCAAAGAAAAAAAAGAAAGATACTTCACGTGCTTAAAACATTGTCAGTCCGGTCAGAAAAGGCGGACACCGGGATGATTACCCAACAAAGGAAAATTTAGAGATTATAATATATATATATATATATATATATATATATATATATTATATATATATATATATATATATATATATACCTGTATATATATATTATACAGTGCAAGATGTTCATAAATTATCTGATTTATTTTAAACTAAATAACCTTAAATATATTATACTTGCAGATAGAACTTTTCGGTTTTGTCATTGTTCTAATATGGGTCACCTTGATATTTTCACATGCTAAATATTCGCTAAAGGTTCATCATCGAGACCACTCTGTATTTATGTGAGATGAAAGATAACTCCAACTTAAGGAGCGTCATGTTATACGAGCAGGTGAAGTCACACACACACACACACAGACAGACACACACACACACACACACACACGCACACACACACCAGGGTTGTTATGTAAGAACCGGATGTCTGGGGTAGTGAAACATGGCGCTCCGGGACCGCAGAGTTTGTGGACCTGGCAGCTGTCACCTACACTCTCACTAGATCTTGAATGACTTTTAATTTTTTTCAGTTGTTGGTGTTACTTAATGATGTTTCTCTTTTCGAATATTTATATTGCACTCTTGTTTATGTAAAATATTAAGTCAGGTGTGTGGTATATGTAGGAAATTTTTTAACATTATCTACGGTAGAAAGTGTATGGATTACCATTATGTCGTAGTGCGTAAGGTATTTCCCTTCTTATGTTTTATTTCTACCTGTTTTTACCTTATAGTGGAAATCTAGACAAGTTATATTTAGTCGTAGATGTGTTCCCTGTCCCTGCAAATTTGTCCACGCGAAAAATAATACAAATAGGGAAAGAAATCACACACACACACACACACACACACACACACACACACACACACACACACACACACACACACACACACACACACACACACACACACGCAGCTCTGTTGGGGAAGACAACTTATGTCCCGCACGCGCCATATTGGAAGACTGTCGCAGGTAATGATGGATTGGTGAAAATTTGCTGTGAACTCTGTAGGTACAATTTGTATCCTGTTCCCTCTTTCTTCCTTCCGCCTCCAAAATGAAACGTCATTCAAACTGCTGACAATTTCTTCATCTCAGTGATTTTGACTTTATTATTGGCTCATTGTATACTCAGTGTTAAAATGAAATATATCTTACACATTATATATCTTACACATCGGTTGTTGGTGGACAGTGTTTACGATCTTGTAGTTATAAACGGGAGGGACAGACGGAGAAAAACTTTGTCAGTCATACCGCGTAGCACATAAAGAGAGTCCTTTCAACATATTGGTTATATCACAACATGTTGGTCGGTTCTCATTTTATTTTTGGTCACCTGTTGTTCCCTTTTCTTTATATATTTCGTTTTTATCCTCCTTAGATTCACTTATTCTCATATGACTGGTCCTACACATGTCTTTTACTCAATTACTTCATTATTCATTATACACATTGTTCGTGTGTTGATTTTGTTGATATATACATCGATATTATATATACTCACATTCTTAAGTCTTAACTAATCAGGTACAGTGAAATTAAAGTGTTATTCACCAGAAGGAAATTAGAGTAAAGTTCAGAGTGCCAGGAGGGAAGTGAAGGAGTGTATGATGACCCACTCATATCGGTGCTTCGCGGCCTTTATGACGAGATACCCAAGTGTAGGCAAACACATAAAGTCTCTTTCTCCCTTTCATATATATATAATATCGCACAAAATAAGTTACTGGACAGTGAATACACAGTATAACAAAGGAGAAAGAAAGTCTTTGTATTTTATTTGTGTTTCGTGTACAAAGTTGTTGTGTTGGGGTTTCCACAGGGACCCCCCGACCCACGCTGACACTCCCTCTCGCCTGAGCCCTAGTGCCTCCCGGGAACCCTCGCAAGGACTCAAGCTATCTTCACCAGCCCAACGACCACCACCCCTTCCTTCACCTTCCCTACGACCATCATTCCTCCTTCCTTCCTTTATCTTCCCTACTACCACCCCGTCCCTTCACCAGCCCTACAGCCCCCACCACCACCACTCCCCCCCACAACCTCTATCGTTATCCCCATCCACCCTTCCTTCTCAATTTCCTTTCCATCTCCCTAACTATACCATGCCACCCCCTCTCTCCCCTCCACTCATCCCCACCTTTTTCTCCTCCATCATCGCCCCTCCCATCCATTTTACTTTCCCAACCTCCACTTCAATCCTCTCCACCCTTTCCTTTTAACCCACTTTCGTCCCCCCTTCTCTTGCTCCACCCTAACTCCTCTATCCTTCCTATTTCCACCCAGCCACCCAGCCACCCACCCTCCCCCTCTGCCCCCTCTACCTCCCCCCAAATCCTCAGGGAGGTATACAAAGGCTGGTTGACTACACAGTGGAAAATGCCTTGTTGCCGACCATCTCTGAAGGGGAAGAAGAAAGTTTGTCGGGAAGGGAGAAAAGGTTTGTCGGGAAGGGAGAGAAGGTCTGTCGGGTGTGGGGAGTATGTCTATCGAGAGGAGGAGAAAATTTATCGGGTGAGGAGAGGATCTGTCGAGAGGGAGAGAAGTTCTGTCGGGGGAGAGAGAGGATCTGTCGGGAGGGGAAGGATTTCTGTCGGGAGAGGAAGGAAGTCTGTCGGGAGGGGGAGAAGGTTCATTTGGGAGGGGAGGGGTGACAGAATGGTGTATAAAACAGAGGTGGTGTTTTCTCTTTGTCTTTCCACCTCCTGAGACTCTGAGGCGTCGTTTTATCACCTCCCTTCACCTCATATACCAATCAGGAGTCTTCGTTTACCTCATTCACCAATCAGAGGTCTTCCTTCACACCAACCACCAATCAAAAGTCTCCAATCACCTCACCCACCAATGAGAATCAGTATAGCCCAAGAAAGCTGTCATAAGTTATTTCCAGTAGTGTCTTTGGCTTAGGCTGGAAGACGAATCAGTAACAATAAATCTACCGATAAAGAAAGTTCTAGTGGCATTACAGCATTATTCGTAAGTCTGGCGGCAGATCATCCACGCTGTTCAAGGAAAAAAAACAACTTTCGGTACGTCAGTCAGTCTGTCATGGTTTGTGTACAGGGAGGGACTTGCTGATGCACCTGGAGTGATTGATGGATGTGCTACTTTAATATTCAGATATAAATTGGATACCGTTATAAAAGGCCGAGTGTCGGAACTTGCATAAATAATGGCCAGGTAATGTTGCTTATTAAGGGCGTCTCACCTGTCAGTTTTAAATCTACCAAATGTAATTTTTTCTTCCATTTACGTACTATGTATGTGAGAGAGAGAGAGAGAGAGAGAGAGAGAGAGAGAGAGAGAGAGAGAGAGAGAGATCATGTGCGAATGGGTTAAGTGTCATATGAGGATTGCTCTAGTACCATATGCGGGAATCTGTTGTGTCATATGAGAGAGACTTTACTGTTATATAGAGTTAGCTGTAGTGTCAGAAGAGGATAATTCTAGTTTTATATAACGAAGCTTCTAGTGTCACCTAAGGCTCGCTCTAGTGGCATATGAGGGAGGCTGTAGTGTCACATTAGGTTGTCGGTAGTGTCATATTGCCCTGCCTTTGGTGTTTAGTATCATTTGAATTTCATGTAAATTTTAATTTAATTTTATATAATTTGTATGATTTATGTAACGGCTCACGACTTGCTGTTAAAATATTAGGCTAATATATATATATATATATATATATATATATATATATATATATATATATATATATATATATATATATATATATATATATATATATTATTTTACATAATATTTGGACGAATTCATTTGTGTGTGTGTGTGTGTGTGTGTGTGTGTGTGTGTGTGTGTGTGTGTGTGTGTAAGTATGATAGGCATTTCTTATGTGTGTATCTACACGTGTACGACTTGTAGAGAACATACATGGGTGTTCATAAAGGGAAGTATGACTCGAGAAGTAAAGCGAATACTACACAGAACCAACAGCAAGACTTTTTCCTTCTACCACATGGTAACGACAAAACGACCACGGCTGAACAAGACTCCACACTCGGTGCTTTATCACAGTCCAGGGCGAGGCGGTGGATGACTCTCTCTCTCTCTCTCTCTCTCTCTCCTCTCTCTCTCTCTCTCTCTCTCTTGTACGTACCTTTGCCATTCTCTATGTCTGTATCTCTGCTTGTCTGTTTAACATTGTACCGGAGTGGAAAGTGTAAATTAACTAATATATTTAGCGTCCAAAAAGCAAATAGTTCTCAGTGCACAAAAAGAGTCGAGTCTTTGCACGATAGGACTCCATTTATCCCATTTGTCCAAGAGCGATAACGTAACATAATCCGGGTTGAACTGAAAAAATTATGAAATGTTTTTTAATACAAAAAGAGCAGACAAAGCTCGGTACACGAAAAGATTCCAGGCTTCTGTAATATACGATGTTACTTAAGCTACAATGCTTTCCGGTTAACCTGGTGTGAAGCAAAACCCCCGTTATTAGACCACACAGAGCAAAGGGAATTTAGGGATCGAAATGTGTAATCGGTGTGAGCTCAGTCGGTGCCTAAGCCCAAATAACAGGGTAGGGCAGGAGTGTATCAACAGGTCGCCGCCCACCAGCAACCACAACCGATGGTCAACATAGTTTATCAGGACGGAGGCAAGTTAATCCTTGCTCCTCCGTAAGCAATTGTTTGAATATGAACGTATGAGGTGAATATATATACACACACACACACGGGAAATTCTCCTATGGTGATTTAGAAGCAAACGTGTAATCCGAGACATAAGGAGATAAGCACACTAAGCATTTCAAACGTCTTTAAGCTTCACGTTTAGTATGAATTTGTCTGAGACTTGGAGAAGATCTTGGCTGCTCTTATCAGCTGACTATGTCAACAAGGCCAAGCGTCTTCCCGTCTCCCCGGGCAACACACACAGCTGACCCAACATGTTGAGTCCTGTCTGAAAACAACTCATCCCTAATTACGCTGGGTTGCTTGAATGAAGATAATTAAAGAACTGTTCATTTTTCATGTTTTTAATGGTGCTCTCTCTTCGTCATCATTTTATTTAATGACAGTTAACGGCATGTGGCAACTACGAATGTCGTTGATTATACAGCGCTTTATTATATTATCTAATAATTTTTCATTAGTATGTACTGCTCCATCTGGTCGCAATATGACAAGAAAGTTTCATAAATAACAAGGTGACGAAGAAATAATCATAAGCTGCGTTAGTGAGACAGACTTGAACCAGCAAGCGGGATGGAAACGCGGAGGAAAAAGCATTCATCGAGCTCTTTTATGTAGCTGAAATTTCTCTATTACTAAGAAATAAATTTATGCACTGTAATTAATTATTAGGTTAAGATATCTTTATAGCTGCAAAGAGAGGTGCGGCGACTTAGTGGATACAGCGTTCACCTCCTCTCCTGTGGGTAGCTGGTTCGTGCCCAATGCAAAATTTTATAACTGGATGAAAGGGGGGGAAGGGCCTTTCACCCGGCTATAAAAGGATATTTGACTTTCCAGTTGAGGAAGGGAAGGATTTCGAGTGCCATGCCCGTCACGCTGCCTCCTTTTGTACCAAAAGGTCGGTATATATCCAAACTCCTCTTGATGGTCCCTCAGGTCTATAAAAGAGAAGAATGACTTCTATAATGTTCAGTGACTTGCAATTTTACTTTTAAACATAAAGAGAATAAACATTAATATAAACAGTCATGAGGAGGCATTACTCTGAACCATCAATAGAGAACACCACCACTAACAGCCACACAATTAGGGATAATAAGGGATTAATTAAGGATTATTTCCTCTTAGAAATAATAAATTGTGGGCCCTAACAACTATGACTCACCCACTTAGAGGATGTCACAGGTAAAAATTTCTCAGGTCAGGACCATGACAATTGAGAATGGTACAGTACCACCAGAGTTTCAAATCGCCAATTAAGGGCTGTTCCAATTTAGAGATACCCAGATAGATACTACCACCATCTCCACCACCCATTACTAACACCTTCTACTAGTATCTCCACCATCACCACCATCACCGACACCACCTATTACCACCATCCACTGTGCCTTGACATCTTTAATATCAATAAATCTCATAAGGGGAAGGAATATGAAAATTTATGGCCGCCCTCCGGGGTCTTACGCCGCCTCGCCACTACAATACTCCTACTAATAATTAATTGAAGTTTGGACCTTTTTATCGCCTCTCTGGCCATCACTGCTCAAATACTCAAAGATTCTTAAGCTAAATTCTTCCCTTGAAATTGGAGATGTCGGATCGTAGGCAGTTATGGCCAAGTCTCAGTGTAATTTGGATCCCATTTTGACCTCTGTGTTTGAGTCCAAGCTTGAGGTAGCCAGTTAGATGCGTCCTCGTACCTATAATTACGGGGGATTTTTAACTTACGATTCTTTGAGCGTCTAGGCCAGAGAACCTCACTCTCGCCCACCATCGTTAAATTCCCGCGAGTGAAAAATGATATCTGGATCTGTGATTGATGGCGCCCTGGTTTTTGTGGAATAAAAGCAGGTGGTCTCATTACTCTTCTCTATGGTCCTCTCTCATAAGACTCACTATTGTGGATTGTGTTAGTTTCTTTCGTCAGTTTAAACTTAAGAGATAAAGTGAATTATTACGGTGACGGGGAATGATTGCGCAAAAAAAAGGAGAAATACTTGAAAATGGAGGTAATTTAAAGGGAGATAAAGTGAGTTATTACAGGGGCGGGGACGAACTGAAGAAGATTAAGAATTATGTGAAATTGAAAGTTACTTAAGCTTAGAAATTGAATAAATAATTGCTGTAATAACGAATGAGATTGTAATAACAGATACAATAAACTGTGAGATAAAGAGAGATATTACAGTGATGAGGAATAATATTGTAAAAATAAATAATCGAGATTAATACGAGATATAATTACTTATAAATTTACTTGGCAAATTAAAAAAAAAAGGAAGAAATATTCGATGATCCAGGTATTCAGTTCTAACATGCTAATACTTGTATTTTAATTTAATTTAATTTAATATTAATTTTGGTTATTAATTAATGAAACTCAATAATTAATTCAGTGTTTGACAATTTATGCTGTTATACATGTTACTGTCGAACACTACTGTAAAATGTATTCATTATTTGTTTATACATTCAAGTAGAACCACGATGTTTTAAACGAAAATATACACGTATTTTACCGTATTTGCGAGTACTCTTTATGTATGTGTGCATGTATGTATGTATGTATGTATGTACCATATGAGTATATTTTCCAAGCATCAGCACAATCAAATGAATATTACCGAAAATCACGCGCGCGCGCACACACACACACACACACACACACACACACACACACACACACACACACACACACACACGCACACATCTCATTCACTCTTTTTATTAATTTAATCTTACAGCTGTTATAAACGTGTTCTGCTATCACGCATGAAAAACAAAAAACAAAAACACATTTAAACCTTTGTGAAAGTAAATTTGACAGAGCTAGAGTTATTAGAGTGATTACTGGGCTCTCTGTAGTAGCCTTGACGCTCTGTACAGGGAGATTAAGACAGAGTTCTCAGCTTACCTTAATAGCCTGAGGAAGTGGGGGTGCTTGGTTACCTGGAGGAGAGAGGGGAGGGGGGGGGGGTAGTTGAGAGGTTGAGTGGAGGTGAGAGAGAGCACAGGGATTGAGAGGGAAGGGGAGGGGGGTAGTTGAGAGGTTGAGTGGAGGTGAGAGAGAGCACAGGGATTGAGAGGGAAGGGAAGAGGCAGATTGATGAGGGAAATCGGGAGGGAGGGAAGGAAGGGAAGGAAGTAACTGGATGTGGGAGGGATGGGGATGAGGTAGGAGGACGAAAGTGGGAGGGAGGAATGAGAGGGAGGGATGTGGGAGATATGGGAAGAGTGGGAAAGAGATATGGGAGGGTGAAAGGCTAAAGGATGTGGAAGAGGTTGAAACATATGGGAGAGGTGGAGGGAAGGAGGGAGGCAGAAGTGTGAAAGAGGGAGGAAAGAAGTAGGCTAAGGGATGTGAGGGGGAGGGAAAAGGAGCAGAGGTGTGATGGAAGAGTAGAAGATGGGTGGGTGACAGGCTGAATGGGATAAGGGTAAGCATGTGAAAAAGGTAGGGGGCAGGGAGGAAGAGGAGTTTGGGTGAGAGAGTAGGAAAAGGCTGAGGGAGATAGGGTGGGATAAGGATGAGGGAAATAGGGTGGCCAAAGGGTGGAAAGCAGGGAGGAAGAAGAGTTTGGGAGTTTGGTTTCGTGGAATTCTCATCCCTCCCCTTACTATCTCCACCTCTGAAGAATATACCATCTTTCTTTTTTTTTCAATTGTATTTTTTTCACTTCTTCCTTTCTCAACTTGTTTATGCCACCCGAGTAGAACCGTGATCAGTTCTCTGCCCGACCGACGCTTCTTTCCCCTCTACTTCATCTTATTTCTTGGTATCTTATTCTTTCCATTCTATTTACGATTTAGTTTTCTCTTGTCGCTTGTTATGAGATCAACAACAACAACAAATACAACAAAAACAACAGCAACATTTAAAATAATAATAATAATAATAATAATAATAATAATAATAATAATAATAATAATAATAATAGGAAGTAAAATAACATATTGGAAAGCTTAACTCCTTAGAAAAAACTCAAGAGTAAAACAAAGTCGTTAACTCTCCTTATTTTTCCCTTTTCCTTGTTTTCCGTAGAGTTTCATCTTTAATATGGAAATTAGATGCAAATTTAAAACTGATGAGAATAGCAGAGACCGAACACAAACATCAGGGCATAATTTTTACCTTGATATCTTTTCTCATCCTGTTCTAGTTAACTTACCTTTCTGTTATCTAAGATCCGGTTATTTTGTGTGTGTGTGTGTGTGTGTGTGTGTGTGTGTGTGTGTGTGTGTGTAATCCAAGATCCGGTTATGTTGTGTGCATAATGTACATTCCGATTATTATGGATAAGAGATATGAAATCCTTATTATTTTCAAATTTTTTATCCGAAAGCGAGTTGTTTTGATCTATCAATGTCCAAAATGCAGTTTCTTTTAACTCTAATTACCCACAGCGCAATTGTTTTGACTTCCCCAAATAATTCGGGTCTGAGGATATCAACAAAAATATTAATTGCTCCTCCTAATTTAGAGACCCACAGCCTTATCTTTACCACAATTTCTTCCATTGTTGTGTAAAGTTATTAATTACCGTTTCAGGTAATTAAGACCCTTGGTTAATTAGGTTTTAGTTAATGAGAATGGTAATTATCCAACCAGACAACAAAGGAACTCGGATTTTTTCCAATTAGCTTTTTTGCCTGTAAACTTGGGAGATTCTTCAATAACTTTTCTGGGTCGTCCACGTGTTATCCTAATGGGTAGAGGGGGTAGATTAGATTAGCCTGGGAATTTATGAAGGATGGCCTAATTAGACTGGAGGCCATATGACCAGTCACCCGGTCTTTCTATCGTCTGTCTGTCTGTCTGTCTGTCTGTCTATTAAGTGTTTACTTCTGTATGTGTGTGTAAAGAGATAGATAGAGAAATCGCAAATTGCTAGGTAGACAAACGGATATATATCCCATTATATGCTTAAATTTACCGGGTATAAAATTAAAAAAAAATATCAAGCAAATAAGAAAAAAACTTAGAAGAGGGTGCTTTTTGTTTGGTTCCTGGAGCCCCTATGACCCATGAGGGAGGGTCTGTATATCAGAGGGTGATGACTCGCTCCACTGGCCTGGTCACGGCTAGCCGACGAGCCTCTGTGTCCGTGGTCAGGCTTCCAGGGATATTTCTTCTCTTATGGCTTCCTTATAAGAGGCCGCGATGGGTTGCCTATCGTTGGAATGTTCGTTATCGTATATTTGCTGAGCTAATATAATTTCCCTGGTTTTTGTCGTACTGCTCACATTTTCTTCTGTCAAAATATGACTGCCAGCGAAGCAGATACCCGACTTATTCTTTAGTGTTCTTAAATTGCATGTTTTTACCCCATTAATTAGAGATAGCAGAACACATCTACTAAATGTAAAATCCTAATACCAGTCCTTGTCTTTTTCTGGCATTTTTTTATCATAATTATTGAGAGTCAATTCTTCGTGTTCTCTCATCTCCAGTTAATGGAAAACTTTTGTCGTACGAATCTACGGGAATCCCGGCCCCATTGTTTACCAAAGTCGATGGTGAAAAGCATGTTGGTGGTCTTCAGTTGACTTATCTCGGGGCATTTATCATAATATAAGCCGCATGAAGCACGTGTACTCTATCATGTATACAAATATTTTTGAGTTTGTCACCCGATTTATATACCGCTGTTTGCTATAGAGAACAGTATTATCGCAGCAAAACTAACCTGTTATTTGTTAGCAAAGGAGATACTGGTGTGGCTTATTATTTCCATTCCCTGATATCATTGTATATATATTATCCTCAAATTTAAGTAAAGAGTACTCGTACATGTTCGGCAACTCCCAAATGTTGTATATATGAATGAATATACATCTGAAAGCTGCCTAACCTCTGTATATACACATAGTGATAGTGGTCTCAACATAGAATTGTATCAAATAACTATTTACTCCATTTATGTACACACAGTTACGGTATAGTACCTTAACATAGATATGAAAAAGAGATTACCCAAGAAGTTCCCAACCTCGTCACATACACATAATATAAACATGATGCTTCCTTAACCCAGAGTTGAATAGAATCGCCCTTAGAACTACATAAACCAGTCACATAATCACTATAACAAGAATACCTAAACATACATACTCACATGAAGAGAATTATACCAAAGAACTACTTAACCACTTCACAGTTACCTCGTAGATAGAATGTCAACATAAAACACAAACCTCAAAGATAATTCATTAGGGTAAATTGTTTGGATACGAGTGTTTATCGTCTTGGTGCCGGGGAGCGAACAGGAACACTTACTACTGTGATGCGACAACTCGGAAACAGCCCGTAGGGGGGGTGTAGGCCTAATCCAGATTAATTGTTACTTCCCGGGAATATCCGCTTCCAGACCCCACTCATTCCAGACCTTCCTATTCCCTCCCCCCAACTCTCCCGGTCTTCCCTCTCCCACCACACCAGAACCCACCTCCCGTTTTTCCCACCCCTCTTTCCAGAACTCACCTCCCATCTTTCTCATCCCCACTCGTAGAACTTTTCTCCCTCATCTCCTTCCCATCCTCGCAAAGCCCATCTCCCACCTCTTCCTTCCCCCTCCCAGAACTCATCTCCCACATGTCCTTCCCATCCTTGCCGGTTTCCCCCGCCCTCTCACATTCCAGCCAAACCCACCCACCCACCCACCCACACCACCCACCCCACCCACCCCACCCACCCCACCCACACAAACTCCACCGCTCTATTGCTCCCCTCGGGCTTGTCCCAGGTCACCCTTGACATGTAATTATCACATCCTATTTACGCCCTAAACGCTGAATGAACGGTGAAAAAAAAAATCATTGGACTTTCAGGTAAAACTAGAGTTCATTTGGCTCACGTCAGATCGCTAGTAAACACAGCCCAGTGATCGTTCCCTCCACACATGGCCAAGTCCTCCTCTGGTACCTAACTTGTACATTCTGTTAACTTAACGCTCAATTAAAGACGAAAGAAACGATACTGACGAGCTAAAAATTGAGTTTATTTAAGCTCTGTCAAATAGTAAAAAGAATGTTAGGTAAAGACACTGGATGGAAGATAGATAGATAAAGAGATAGATAGATAGAGAGATAGATAGATAGATAGATAGATAGATAGATAGATACTGTACTAATATGGATAGAAGTACAGAATGCTGAACTAATGTGTACTTCACTTAATCTAAAGCCTTATGCTTAATAGAGAGGAATAATACGAACTTCTAGAAAAAACCGAGTCAGTAATAGAACGGCTGATCCTCCACACCTCTACCCTGAGGCCAGAATCGATAGGATCCTTCAACTGTGTGTAAACGACTTATGTATGAAGCTTGACACTAACGCTTTCAATGTTTCTGTGATTATATGTGAGCGGGAAACATTTATCCATACGAGAGACAGACAGACAAACAGACAAACAGACAGACAAACAGACAGACAGACAGACTCAAGCTTGGTATATCCCGACTTATGTTTCAGGCAGAGGGAAGGGGATGATATAAGACGAAAACAAACACAAGTACTGTATACACTTGCGGCGCTCAGTCTTTACGAGGTTATTGTATTTTATGTGTTGACAGAATTCATTTGTTAGAGCAGTAAGAGTAAGTAAACGACACCGAGTGAAGGGAGAGTCTGTGTTATGTATGCTCTTGACTCCCGCCGCCGCCCTCCACTATACACCAACAAAAGGGGCTTGGAATAGTTAAACAAAGGTATTTAATTTTATTATGTACAAATTTTCACTTTATGTTATATTCGAAATTAAAAACAAACACAACTCGGTATGGTCTATGATGTTCTAGTGATGATGGTAATAATGACGGTGTTGATAATAATGATAATGTTAATAATAATAATAATAATAATAATAATAATAATAATAATAATGATAATAAATTAATACAGCTCTGACTAAAAAATAAATAACTAAGCCGAAAAATAGCTCTGTTCATAATCATAACCGAGAATATTTTCACATTTTACGAACCTTTGAGATAAAATTCCTTAATCTGAAGTAAGATTAGGAGCGAGGTGAAAAGTTATGGTGGTTCGGGTGTACTGCCCGGGGGGGGGGGGGGGGGGTAATTCCTGGAAAAAAAAGAGCAATATATCGGCTGTTAAACTCACGAGTATAATTACCACGAACGACAAGTTGGTTCATTTTACGCCACTCGTACTGATGATGATAATAATGATCGTACACACACACACACACACACACACACACACACACACACACACACACACACACATATCACTGTTTAAATGGGTAGTCTGTTTCACGTAATCCTTCTTGAATGGTTATCGTGACCATTAGTACTGATTCAAGGCTTTTATGAACATTTGCCAAGGTGGACTTTTTATAGGAGTGTAACAGTTATCAAAGTGATTTATTTGTCCAGGTGGAATATTTATCAAGGTGGAATATTTGTCCAAGTAGAATATAGAATGATTTTATTTACAACTTTATTTTCAAACTCTTGGAATCTGGGAATAACCCAAAAATCCTGACCACTATTTCCATTATAAACAGCAGTTCCAAATTTGTTTACTTTGAGGATATTATGTGATGAGTATTGTAGTGTGTGTGTGGGTAGGCGTGCTTGAATAAATATATATATATATATATATATAATATATATATATATATATATATATATAATATATATATATATATATATATATATATATATATTATATATATATATATATATATATATAGTAATACTTGATGTACTATGTCGTCTGTTTTTCACTAATTCATTCACAAGTTTCAGTGAAAAAGAAAAAGGTCGTACGTGTGTCTGGGCAATAAATTAATTACTGTTCAACTTGAATGAAAGAGCACGGATGAAATCATATACTGACAATAGATGGAAAAAATATCATTCATTAATTATTTATTTCAATGAATAGCACAAGAGATGTAATACCCAATTAACAAAAATCACAAAAGCTTATTCTGATTATATGATGGGATGTATCGTATGTTAATATTATAATTAGATGAACAGGACAAAAAGACAGACGAAAAAATTAACTATTATAAAATAGTGTTTTGATATATGATAGAAAATGTAGGTCATCAATAATCTATATATAATGTGCTTATAACACTTCCTGGCCCCTCCGGCATCTCCACAGTTACCGTTGTCACCCTTGACATATGGGGTAATGGTCCGCCAGGGTGGTTTTCCTAGGGGGTAGGGCTAGATTAGCCACGAGTAGACTACTACAGGTTGTGTGAGAACGCCTGAACACTGTCCGAAAGTAATCTTATAGCTTTAAGACCAAGTCGGAGTTTTAGGTACTATCGTTGGTAAATTTTATGCATAACGTAGAAAGAGAAGTTACCGATTTTTGTTGTTGTTTATAATGTAATTTGCAGCATGATTAGCATACAGAGAGAAATGACAGTCAGGTAAGATAATGTATATTTAAATGCTGTATCTATATTTACCGGTGTATAGATCAAGGGAACAAAGAAACCTCAAAGTAAGACAGAGAAAAAATTGAGGATTTTGGGGGAAGATAATTGTGGAAAACAACAAGTTTGTTAGTTTATCTCTGCAGTATGCTAAGTGACGTTCTATTTGCATATTGTAACAAAGAATATAAGGTAAAGGATTAAGATCTATAGGATACTTTAAGTGGGATCACGTCAGGAATTTTAAGTTGGCACAATGTTGTTTTGGGTACGTTGTGTGTGTGTGTGTGTGTGTGTGTGTGTGTGTGTGTGTCTGTGTGTGTGTGTGTGTCTGTGTGTGTGTGTGTCTGTGTGTTTGTCTGAGTGTTTGCATAGAAAATTATTTTAATGCATCTGTATTCCCAGAAATCGGCGTCAGGTTAATTGTGTACCCTGACATAATCCCTTAAGTGGGTTTAATTCTTGGCTTTGAAAAACGTCGTAAATTATGTATTTGAAACAGATTTACAACGTAATGTCATGAATAAATACTTATTATTTTTTCGGGAAAGAGAGTATAAGAGAGGTATTCATATATATATATATATATATATATATATATATATATATATATATATATATATATATATATATATATATATATATATACCTTATTGTTGGTTTGAGTGTTATTCAGGTATAACAATAACATTAGTTCTTCCAGCTCCGGGAGGTTGATTGGCTGATTGCTGTGTGGCTTATTGAGCCCTGCGGTTATTGGCCAACTTGTGCTGAGAATTGGTCAGCCAATTGGTGTTGAGAATTGGGCGTCCTATTGGTGTTGAGGGTTGGCCAATAGGTATTAAGGAAATGACAAAAGGTATTAACTATATGTTAACTGTTATTGAGGATTGGTCGTTCAATTGGCATTGGCCAATTGGTGTTGAGAATTGGCCAATCGGTGTTGGGAGTTAACCAGCGCAATGGATACAGCTTCCGCTTTCTGTTCAGAATTTCGCTAGTTAGATCGAGGTGTAGTTCTTATCCACTCAGCTGCAATTGGGTATCTAACTTTACAAAGTTGAGAAGTGAAGACGTTCACGTGCAGTTCCGGCCACGCTGCGCATGGAAGGCTTAGTGCACAGTGTCCTGTAACCACACTGCCCACTCTCTATTGGTGTTGAGGATTAACCAGCGTCAGAAATTTAGATAATTTCCAACACTTTAATTACTAGTCTTCAGCACGCTATGCCCTTATCTCAATCATTTTAAGTTTACTTAAAAAAACACAAAGGTTTCTTTAAGGAAGCAGCCACAATGACGGAAACCTTGTTGGGAACAATGTTACAGTTTTGGAAAAAGCTGTCAGCATTGTTGGCAACAACACCAGACACCTGAATGTTTGCATCATCGTTGGCAAACATGTGGGGTTAGAGGTAGCACCATGTAGCCTCGTCCACACCAGTGCGACCAATATATTGCCTATCAATGTTACCAACATATGTGGGAAACATATCTCTATTGTTGCTTACATTTGTATTTACTTGTTCACATCATGGTTGTTAACACGGTCGCCAATACATGTTACCAACACTGTTTCTGTTTTAGCTAATTTTTTCCCAGCTAAATATCTTTCTCGTCAGGAACGGTCATTCCAACGATTATGAATAAACTCATTTAAAAATACATCATTACTTCAGGACAAAATCGGACAGGTTTGCAACAGCCAATCAGCTGTAACTCTTGAGGAGGGGGCGAGGCATCTTTTCTCAGCTGAGAAAAAAAACGCACTATAGTGTGGCCGCAGCCTTAGGCACACAGATGTCAAATCAAAATCTACACGACCCTTGCCTTACAATCAGAGCTTAAAGTCTAAGTTATGTTCTTTGATGAATTACCTTTACCTTACCTGTGGTGTTAATAATCCAGGTGACATCAAAATACGGCTCCAAATATCACGGCCAGAATATCAGGCTAACATAGATGCCTACAACTTCTAGGCTGCCTTCATCAGGATGATTACTACTATTATGAATTAGTCTTGTTATAAAAATACCCAGCGTGGATGATATTTTTCTTGTAATCATCGTCTGTTACTCGTTAATTTAGGATTGTAGAGATACAGCAGCAAACTAACTTGATGGACGCATGTAAGTATGAAGGGGGAGAGGAGTAGACGGATGTAGGGAAGGAGGCAAGGATGAGGAGGTAATTGGTGGAGGAAGTGGAGGAAGGATGAGAGGGGAAGGATTATGGCAGTGGCGGAGGATGGTGTTGTGTGTGTCTTCGATTCCCAAATGATTACTCCCCCCCCCCCCCCCTACACCTCTCCTTCTCCTCTCCTCCTCTCCACGACTTTTCCTCTCTCCCATTCCTCTCCTCCTCCCGATTTCTCTTCTGTCTTCTCTCCTCTTCCTCTTTTTTTCCAATCTTCACAACTTCTCTTCAGATTCAAGTACTTTCTCCACCTATTCCTCTCATTCCCACTCTCTCAGTCCTCCTCCTTCACCTTCTTTATTCTTACCACTCCTTCTTTCCTCCTCCTTTCCTCTTTCCACTCTTTTTTTCTTCCTCCACCTCCTCTCCTCCCTGCTCCTTCCCACTTTCCTCTTCCTCCACCTTTTCTCTTAACTGTTTCTGTCCCCTCCTTCCTCTTTCCTTCCTTCCCTCCTTCACCTCCTCTTTTCTCTCTAATCTTCCTCCTCCACCTCCTCTCCTCTCTGCTTCCCTCCATTTACACCTGCTGCCGACAACCACTGCAGCTGCTTCTCATCATCTATTAATACGCGTCGTAGCCTTCGCGCTCTCTCATTGGATACGAGCGTGTACACTTTCATGACGTAAAGCCCAAACTCGATTCTTATTGGTGGTTCCCGTCCAGTGGAAATAAAAAAAACGGATCGTGTATTTTAATGTGAGGTGATAATTGGTTGGTTGCCTGCGGACAGATAAATGTGTCTGATATTTCTGGGTTAAATAAATAGAGATATTTGATTGTGTAATGATGCAATCGTCTTGGACTTTAATTATGTGCGAAATTAAACCCCGTTTTAATTTTAGGAATTTTTAGTTATTGTTTGGTAAATTTAAGGATAATGTATATTGATTAATGACTGTATTGGTTAACGTATTCATATAAATTCTCTGATCCATTTCATACAGAAATGAAATAGGAATGTAGATATTATATGAATAGATCAAACTATTCCCCAGTGTTGTGTTTACCTAATTTGTATATTGGTATATATTCTTGATTTAGTGGTTATCATATTTTTCGAGATATCATGACATTAAGGGAAGCTCCACCCATGAGAGAGTTCGATCCAGTGTATTGTAAACAACAGGTCTCGGTGATGGGACTATTGACACCAAGAGAGAGTTCAATACTTTGTTTCATCAAGTGTTATCGTGTTTATAGATGTGTTCCTTGTAGTGAAATACTGAGTTAATGGATTATTAGATGTTATTCTTTATTGATTTTATGATTAATTTAGGGTTGGTCACATGGGTAATTAGGAATCTAAATCTTACGGATTAATGTTGGTAATTAATTATGAAATCTAATTATGTCTAGGCATTAATGATAAGGTACTTTGCGTAACAGTAATAATAGTATTGATAATAATAATTTACTACTACTACTACTACTACTACTACTACTACTACTACTACTACTACTACTACTACTACTACTACTAATAATAATAATAATAATAATAATAATAATAATAATAAGATTAACAATAACAATATTGCTAACAACAGTCACGCTACCAGCACCACTATCAATAACAATAACAATAACCCTTACAGTTAAGACACACACACACACACACTCTGTTGGACTAACAAACACACAAATCTTCGGCTACATTTGTTACTTGTTGACAAATCCTATAAATTCAGGGAGGGAAGAGCAACGAAAATGAGACGTAACCGATACATCTCTTATTACTCCTATTAAAATTTAGGAGTAATATCAGCTGATGCGGAAATTACCTGCAGGGCAAAGTCAACGAGGCGGAAATATGAGACATACAGAATCTCCTGTCATTATGTCTCATGTCCGATGGTGATGTCTGAATTTGTGTGTGTGTGTGTGTGTGTGTGTGTGTGTGTGTAGAGAGAGAGAGAGAGAGTCCTCCAGTTCTCTCCTGACACCAACAGCGGGGTAAAATTGACGGAATATTGACATTTAAATATTTATTTTGTAAGCAACACAACCCAGCTATTGAAGCGCGTGTCATCGTGTAGATACACGCTGCACCAAGTTGCAGGAGCGGCAGCTGCAACGGGGAGGCAACACAGCTGTCTCAATTAGGGCGGCAACAGAGCAGTTATAAGGGGAGTAGCAACACATTGTCTCAAATGGGGCGGCAACAGAGCAGTTTTATGGGGAGTAACAGCACAGCAGTCGTAACGCAACAGCAACATACCAGCTGCAGGAGAGAAATCGTTTCATCACAACTACAACAGGAACAGTTCAGCAATTACAAAGGGCCAAAACAACACTAAATTATTTTTTTTTACGGGGATTGGCCCACCCGGGCACAGGTCAACGACCCACATCAGGGCCTAGGGGGCAACACAGCATTTATAACGGAAACAACACAATAGCTACAGCAGGAGGGACACAACAGCTACAACAGGAGGGACATAACAGGTGCAACAGGAGGGACACAACAGCTACAAGCGAGGGGTCTCAATAACACAGCCACAACACGGGAGACAACAAACGATACTGTGGAGTGATAACACACCACAACTTACACAACAGACCAGGAAGTAAGTCGCATTAAAACTTATTTTATTATAGTGCAGGTAAAAACAGTCAGTGCAAGTAGCCATCAACGTAATTATAATCTAGAAATGAAAGGTACCGGCATCTTAAAGAGACGCGACCACCACCGCCACAACTACACTCAACACATACCACTGACTCTGACTGTGTGTGCCTCTGACTCACTACCATAGCGTTGACTCTCCGATATATAAGTGACTCTCCACTATAACAGTGACTCTCGGGCATAAAACTGGATTCTCCAACACAGTACGGACTCTCTATCACTAAAGAGAATCTCCACCACAATGCCGACTCTTTACCACAGCAGTGACTCTCCAACACAATTCTGACTCCAACCTTACAATGGAAGTATCAATAGAGAAATCCTTGGGCATATTATACTATATTAGGAGCGCAAAGCGAGCAAAGACTGCTGTACTTAGCGGCCTCAACCCACGACAACACCGGCGTCCACAAACTGGTTGGTAAGGAAATAATACTCCAGGCGCTCACAGTTCGTCCCCTAACACCGATCTGTTACTCTCGCCGATCTCCTTCCGACAGCCAAACCGAGGCATGATGTAGTCCGCGACCAGAGTATCCTCGTCGCCATTGTTGTAATGTCAGTTCATCTCAGGTTCAATAGTGGTTAACTCGGGGTTGCTGTAGTAATGTATTGTATGTTGCTTAAACAAAGGCTACTCGATTAAATCTAGTAGCCGAGATAGGAATAGGCATGACTTGACTACAGTGTACTATACAGTGAGACAAAGAATTTTAAAATGACCCCATCAGGCGAAAAATGCCAAAATCAGTCAGCCAGTCAGGAGACGTACGCATTCAACTGAATACCTCGTGTACCTCTAGAGTCTACAGTATACCTGTCTTGTACAGGTACCCCCCAAAATTATATTGTCACTAATTGTTTTTTGGCCATTTTGAACAATAATGATCTTAACAGTATAAAAATGGAACCTGGTCATTTGGGACGTAATCATGTTGTGTACTTTCATAAATATTAAAATGAAAAGTGAAAAAAAAAGCCTTAAATTCGTGCTGGTAATTTTATGTAATGCACACAATATTTGTTCAGTAAGACTTGCGTGTTGATGGATATGAGAATACATAATTTATTTTTATTTCTGACACGCGAGCGACACAAATTATTTCACTAGTTGTGGTAAACATGCTGGTGCTGCTGGTTTATTACATGATTGGTGGAATAAAAAATTGCTCTGAAAGAAAAACATTTGTTATTCAATAAACTCAATATAGGTTATAAAGTTGGCAATTGTATCATTATTGAGTGTGGAGTTGATTACGTTAACTACAATGTTTGTTTGTTTTTTTAAGAAAATGTTATATTACAATTTTGTTGAGATATATTCGTAAAAAAAAAATACCTTTTCGCAGTAAATATTTCTCTGATAATTTGTTATTATTGTTGTGCATAATACAGTGAAGGGAGATATAGTGATATCATTATTCTGCCTCAGACTATCACGGAAACAATTTACACAAAATATTTTGCTTGACATTGAGGAAGACAAACGTGAATGCAGGTGACTGTTAAGTGTTTCAGGCTTATGAGATTTAAAGTGGACCGATCTTTCCACAGCCTTCTGGTATTTCATGTACGGTGCAAAAGATAACAGTTACTAACCCACTTGCTCAGCCATTAGTGTTAAACAACCAGTCGAGGACCTGGCTATAAATGGACTTGAAGTCTTCGTCTAGAATTACCGTAATTAACATAGTAAGAGCACTGCTGGTCGGGTTTCAAAGATGTTAACCTCTGAGATATACGACTAAACAAGCTCTGGGCGGGGCACGTTGTCCGTTATTGTGATAATACAGAGTATTACTGATGTATCTCTTGAGATTATTAACACTGGTAGAGACACTACTTGTACAGGAAAAATCGTTAAATTCACTTACCTGGTGCGTCGACACTCAGCTAAATAGGTTCATAAGGTCCACCTAAAGTTAGGTTACATCATGCTTACATTGGACACATTCTTTAGGTTAGGTGAGAGGTATTGGTAATTGATCAGCCTTGAAAAGAACACATAAACTCCTTTTTAGTTAACAAAAAATATTATTTGGTCACTTAATCCTGCAGTGTAATTTCTATGCTAAGTTAATCTAGCACTATTTATATAAAAGATGAAATTAAGGGTTAGAATAAAAACCATAGAGAGGGGCAATTATACTTCATTATACTATGTTAGGTTTGTATTTGCACATAAGCATTTGATAGACGTAAGTATAACTTAGCATACTATGAGTAGTGTGGGTACGAATTATGATAAGTTCCCGCTCTTTACTCTTTAATAATGTGACTTTCATCTTTTTCAGGTCACCCAGGGCGAGGACTCTTCTGTATTAAAGGTAAAAATGTTTCATGATTTGTTTTTATTTTTACGTAAACTTAAACTGTCCCTAAAGTACAAAAACAAAGTAAATAATCCCTTACTTTGACAACTAAAGCTTTTATTTTTAAAGGAAAAAGATAAATAAGCTCTCCCATGAAATCGTACTTTCCCGATAAAGCTCTCACACATCCCTTTTAAAATTGCAGATAAAATTCAACCGTAAAATTAGAGATTGAAATTTTCCGGACATTTACAGCAGGTATTAGGAGGGTGCGATTTAAGCCCATATTTACAACCGGGTATTAAAGCTTATCGGGGAATTTATGGGTTATTCTTGCAGGTACAGCTCAAGGTTATTCTTATATTTGACGTTAGTAAATGAAGCTTTGGTTATATTTACAGTTAAAGCCGTTTTGTAAATTGAGGGTTTTGATAAGTTGAAAAGTAATTATTTCCTTCCGTCTACAGTCAAAGTGTGTTCCTTCATCTTAAAGACAAAATCTTTCCACACATTTAGCTCACCCACTGATTTACAAATATAGTTCTTCGTTACATTTGCAGTTGAAGCTTTTGAAATAAAGTTTTAAAGACATTTAGAAGATCAAGCTTTTCCATACAAGTACAATTAAAAAAATATATATAATTAATAAATTCAGCAAAACAATATTGCTATCTCTTAGGTTTACCGGGATTCTTTTTCCACAGTCATTCAAATAAATCTATCACTTAAATTTACACTTTAAGGTTATTCCTAATATTAAAGGATTTTGCCTCTTAATTTACCGGTAAAGCTCGTCTCTAAATTTTTAAGTTATATAAATTTTCGGTAAGTTTATTCGTAAATCTAATGAAAAATTTCTTCCTTTCACTGGTAAAAACCTATCCCTAAATTAAGCTTTAATTTAGGTAAATCTGTATACCTAAATTTAAAGACAAAGGGTTCTCCCCCCTGAACATATAAAACAGGTAATACAGAGGCACAGTGCAGGTATTTTTCAGGCGTTGTGTGACCAAGGGGAGAGGAGGGGGAGCAAGAGAGGGAAATAAACCATTTACACACACACACACACAAAAACAAGCGTTATCTCCGTCACCCCTCTGTCTTACTCTCTTTCTCCTTTTTTCATTTATATTCGTTTGTGTTTATTACTCATTCTCTTGTAGTCTGTTTGTTCTTTTGTTTTTCTCTCTCTCTTTCGCCCTGTCTCTCAGTCCTTATTTGTCTGTCTGTGTGTCTGCCACTCCCCTTTATCAACGTCTGTCTCTTCTTCATTTTTTTCAGTCTATGTCCGTCTGTCTTATTTTCTGTATGTCTCTCACTCTGTCTCGGTTTGTGTCTGTCTATCTCACTCTGTCTCGGTTTCTGTATGTCTCTCACACTCTCTGTCTCAGTCTCTGTCTTTCTGTCACTGTGTCTGTTTGGGTCTCTGTGGGTGCAGTAGTGTTGTTTGTGTATTTTCCTCACGTTATTGTGGGTTCCTGTGTGTGGGCTCTGTTTGCCCGTCTGTCTCTCTGTTTGTCTATCTGTTGGCATTCTTTGACTCCGTATCTGTCTTTATGTTTCCCTCTCTTTCTACCTGTTACTCTTTTTGTCTTTGTCTGTTTGGCTATTCCCTCTTTGTCTCAATCCATGTTTTTATCCTTCTGTTTTTATATAATTATCTATGTTTATTGTATTGATTGTATGCTTCTCTCTTCTCTATCTCTCTTCCTCTTCCCCCTCCGTTAAAACAATCAAATGTTAGAATTACTTTTCTTTGCTGTATCGTCTATCTATATATTATTATTGTTATACTATTACTTGTTTTTATTAAGGATTTATTATTTATCTTATCATTCAACATTGTGAAAAATTTAGAATGTGACTTTACATTTAAGATTTTTTTTTTATTATTTTTTTATATATATCTTCGTTCATTTTTATATCACTTTATTCTCTGGGCAGTGATTTAAATCATTGAGTTCTGTGCCATCGTACTCAAGGGCATAGTCATCGTACTCAAGGGCATAGTCATCGTACTCAAGGGCATAGTCATCGTAGTCATGGGGTTAAGACATCGTACTCAAGGGCATAGTCATCGTACTCATTAGGGTGATTCATATTACTCTATAGGGTTGGCATCGTAAAGGACTCGCCTTGACATAAACACTCACTCATTTGTGGGTTTCGCCTGACGTGTAACTAAGAAGACTTTCCATTGATTTTGTGAGGTCCTGTTCCCGTGATGTGAGTAAACTGCGAGGGGAAGGGGGGGTGAGGAACAGTGTTTAGCGATGAGGGAAAATAAGAGAAAATGGAAAGGGGGGGGGAGACCTGAAAGGAAAGAAGGAAGAGAAAGGAAAGGGAAGGAACGAAGCAAGATAAAAAAAAAGAAGACTAACGGGAGAGGAGGAAAGGAAAAAGGGATGGATAGATTCAATGATAGATAGATAGACTGAAAGATAAGTGAAGAAAAAATATTGAGATAAAAAACAGGTGAATAGAGAGAGAGAGAGAGAGAGAGAGAGAGAGAGAGAGAGAGAGAGAGAGAGAGAGAGAGAGCTCCATCACTGCCTTAAGACCATCACACCTCCCCTCTTCCCATGCCTCCTTCCCTTAGCTCTTCCTCCCTTTCCCCCTTCACTCAGGCCTTTTCCCTCCCGCCTCTCCTTCCCATCACTTATCCTATTTCCTCTTCCCACCCCCTGTCTCTCCTTTCCACCTTCGTCATTTCCCCCTCCCCTCACCCTTTCCCTTCTCCCTTCCTTCCTTCATCCTCCTCTTCCCCCTCCATCCCTTCCGTTTTTCCCTTCTCCATTTACCACTCTCTTTTCCCTCTTACACCTTTCCTTCTTCACTTTTCACATCCCCCCTCCACCTCTCTCATCTACCCGTGCCTCTTTCTTTCTCTCTCTCTTTCTCTCCTTCATCTCCCCTTTGGCGTATGTGATAGATCAGCTATTCTTTATCATCCCTCGCTTCCATTTCCCGTTTTCTGTTCGTAAAGGTTCCTCTTTGCCTGGGGCTGTTGCAGTGATGTGTGTGTGTGTGTGTGTGTGTGTGTGTGTGTGTATTTTAGAACACACACACACACACAAAGACTTAGCCCTCATAATACACATACACACATACATACATAACACGCATTTCCCAAAACCTACCAATTACTTAGTTTCAAAGTCTCATATTATATCCTGTACCCAAACAGTCCAATTATAATACACATTAAGAAAAAACCTCTCAGTTATGTTCCACAGTGCTACCCTTCGCTCCTCTCTTCCTGGTTATTAAGTCTGTTCTCTCGTGATACTTTTTACTTCAAACAGCTGGGAGGAATTCTATAAACACATTGATATTCACTAAAAGGAAAAAAAAATGGAATAAGAATAATGAGAAAATAAAGCAAACGAGCGCTAAATAAGTAATGTAGTGAGGTGTTTTTGTATCGTATGATGTGTCTTATTAATTTTGTTGTTTTTGTTGTTATTATTATTATTGTTGTTGGTGTTGTTGTTGTTATGGTTATTGTTATTATCATTATTATATTTATTATTATTATTATTATTATTATTATTAATTAGTATGACTTTATAAGATCATATGATATATTTCACTTTTTTTCTCTCGTTTTCTTTCTGTCCTTGTTCGTTTGTTTCACTATTTTTTTTTCTCTCTCGTCATTCGTGTCTTCGTCTTTATCCACATACCAAGGACTTCATCTCTGTTTCGCCTTCTACTCTCTCTCTCTCTCTCTCTCTCTCTCTCTCTCTCTCTCTCTCTCTCTCTCTCTCTCTCTCTCTCTCTCTCTTTGTATCTATCTATCTATCTATCTATCTATCTATCTATCTATTCGTTCAGATCCCCTCCCCCTTCCCCCAAGGTTTTACAACTCAGAAATATGTCTACTTCGTCCTTCGGTTAACATATATAAGATTAACTACCGATGATCCGAACGGCTTTATGAGGTCATTACGTGATTGAATGACACACCTC